>JBCNJP010000019.1:20708610-20799305 GCA_039602395.1 Deinandra increscens subsp. villosa
AACAACATAAAATGCACGTTTGATAACGGTTATCGTGACCCTTTACAAATAAACCTTAAGCTACTCTATGGATAAGGCAAGTAAGGGTGTCAATCCAGAGCAGTTTGTGGTTAATAATAGTGATTTTAGAGTTTAACTACTTTAACCTAAATTAATTTAATTAGCTAACCTAGAAAACTGTCACTAATCTAGGCTAACCTAAAAAACCTAATTTGCATTGTTTAATGATTTGATTACTTTAGTATTTTAGAAAACATATTGAAATTGAATTGATTGTAAACAATGGTTAAAAACATGATTATTGTTTAAAAAACGTGATAACCTCGGAATCTCGGATTAGCTCAACTATTGATTCAATTCGTAGAAGTCATAATCTAGAATTCACATAGACAAGAATTTGTTTAAATTGTTCGACCCAACCTAATCAAAATTAACTCTCACACGACACCGAATTATACCTAGCGAGAACGAAACCAAGAAACGACAAGATTAAATTGTTAAATAAATTAGGTTGTCGAGATTAATCAAACACACAACGAAGCAATTAAAAGCATAGAAAACCCTAATTACCAAGTCTAGGTAGATCAACGATACATTCGAATCAATAAAATAACTAACCATTCACTGTCGATATCACCCAGGCTTTTAAACATCAAAAACATGTTCATACTTGAAAAAAAAACTCTAAAAATCGCCTCTGGACTCCAAAATACGGCTGGAAATGACTAAATCTCAAAATTAACCCTAAAAAATCTTTAAATAAGTTCAAAAACTAAAAATCTTGAAATCTTCTGATTGTACGATCTTGGCGTACAACACAACTCCCTCCTATCATTCTGACAATTCTTAGCGTATCATGCAGGTTTGTACACGCCAGGTTCGTGTATCGCCACCAAATGTTAGGACGAATTTTTTCTTTATTCTTTCTCGTTAGCTCACGTCCATTGCTCGTGTTCACTTCTCGACTTCTCAGAACCTTCCATTATCTTCTCAAATGCAACATTATTCTCTATATACATGTAAACATAAACCGCGGGAAATGTAATGAGATTTCAACGTTATATTTCTTAAAAATGCATAATTAAATATATATTAAACTATAACAAATTAGACACTCATCAACGTTCTCTTATACATTTGTTAAAATTACAAATTACATATCTTTTAAAAGCTACCAAATTGCTAACTTACTAGATGGTCTTCCATGAGTTCCTTCATGCATTCGACTATGACGATGCAAAGTGGTTATGGAAACAGTTTTGAATAAACCACCACACGTTTTGCATCGTGGTTTTTCACTACCATCTGACATCTCACACAAATCGTAGTTAACCCAAACCTCGTGTGCCCTCCTTTTGGGTATGACCCTCATGACCTGTGGTGGGTCGAGTCACCACAACATTGTTGTTGTTGTTGTCGATCATCGTATGATCTTTTTTTTTATAATTTTTTTTTTGCGTTTTGTAAGTATTTAGAGTGTTTAAATATGATAGAGAACCGGGTATGGATTGGGTATGTTGCTGTTTTTTTTTAAATGTTTGAACCGGATGGGGAACCGGTGGGTAGTGGCGGTTAGGGTGTGGTTCTTCTAACAGGCGGTTTGGAACCTGTTCGGTTCCAAGGAACCACATTCGTTTCTTGATTAGATTTGCACCTCTTGTTAGCGGTGCAAATGTAGCCCGGAACCAAACCGACTTGTATCTGCTTGTCAAAGGAACCGATCACTAACTCCTTGAAACCACTGGTTCCATACCCGGTTCCACCCATTTATGAAAAACGATTCCATACCCAGATCCTACCCGAACCCACCAAGAACCGGTTTGGAATCGCTTTAGCATTTTGAAAGTTTTTGAATCTTGGAAAACGATAATATAACAATCCAAATACAAGTATAAATAGAGGGTGGAGGTATTAGGTTTATCATAGTACTTCTATATAATTTTTGAACACACGATGGCCGACAACAACAACAACAATGCTGTTGTGAACCAACCATCGGGGGTCATGAGGGTCCTACCCACAAGGAGGGCACACGAGGTTTGGAACAAGTACGATTTATGTGAGATGTTGGATGGTAGCGAAAAAGTACAATGCACAAAGTGTGGTGGTTTGTTCAAAACATTTTCCATGACCACTTTGCATTGTCATAGTCAAAAAGATGTGTTGTAGTCCAATGAGGCGGTTTTTAAAGTGTTGTTTGACACGTTGATGTCTTTATGTTGTTTTTATGTGTTGTTTTTTATTTATTATATTATTAAATACAAAAGTGTACTTTGTGTTAGTTTATAATTATAACTCATTGTTTGTTACTTAATTACATTGTTATGCATCTAGCATAGGATCAGGATGTCACCCAAGTTGAGCCAAGATGAGGAGGAGGACTTTGCCCGTTGTACGTTAAAAGTTAAGGAGGAGATGGAGGTTACTAAGCTTGAAGGTAATGCTTATTGGAATCGTGTCAAAAAAGTATTTGACATGAACGTTGCAACATGGCGTACATTGGATGAGCTACAAAGTAAATGGATGAGATTAATACCGGTTCTTGTAAAGTTTCACATAATCTACAACATATGTATAGAGTTGTTGGAAGATCCTCACAACAATATGAATGGAGTAGTTGTTTCCGAATATGTTGAAAAGTACAACGAACTTATAGAAGGTCGTTTAGTAAATTACCAATTTGGGAGCTTCTTAACAACATGTAATTTGTAATTTTAAGAAATGTATGACAAATCGTGTACTATATGTTGTTTATAAATATAATTATTAGAAATAAAAATTATGAAAAATAGTTGGAACCGATTTTGGAACCAAACCGGTTTTTGGAACTGAACCGGTTCCTAGTGCCCTATACAACAGGTTCTTCATCTCGACCTCTCAACCCGGTTCAGAACCGATTCCGGTTCCTTGCTTGATTTCCGTTTGCTTGCTTGATCCGGTTAGTACCCTATACCTAATATCATAATAATCATACATTACACTTGATTTCCGGTTGGTTTTACTTTTATGTTTTTTTCATTTTGTTCAAAGTCATCATGACGATGAAATAAAGTGTAAATGTGTGATAATTATGCTCCCATGGCTGCTCTTGATAATGAAAATGAAAGTTGTGATTGCTATTAACAAACTGGTCAATAGTTTGTATTATTATTATTATTGGGTTGAGTTTTATAGAAAACCAATATTTTACAAAAACTAAAAAACCAAGAAAAAAATATATTTTTTAAAACTTTTTTATATGTTTCTTTCATTATTTCAAGAATACTGGAAAAAGAAAAAAATTTAAAAACATTTTCGAGTTTTTTTAATAAATAAAATAAAATTCGGATTTTAGCTTTAAATTAATAATGCATTATGCAACAATAATATAAAATTGGTTCCAATTCTTTATTTTTTACATTATTCGCATAAACCACGTCCATATTTAAGTTAAGTTTCTTTTTTCTAAGTAGTTTTAATTAGAATGCATTATGCAATACTATTAGTACTACTGCATGATGCACTAATAAGAAATCACTAAACTTTTTATTTTTTAAATTTATTTTCCCATAAATAAAGCTAATAAAATTATAGACTTTTTGGTGAAATTATTTTTAAAAGTTATTGATATATGAAGAAGTTATAGAGAAAAAAAATGTTGGTTTTTTGGTTTTTTGAATAATTATTGGTTTTCTATAGATCTTTTCCCTATTATTATTATTATTATTATTATTATTATTATTATTATTATTATTATTATTATCATTATTTGTTAACGGGTCATATTTTTGATTATAAAAATCTAACTTGCGTAATTTATCTTATGGTAGCATTCCCCCTTTTAAATTGTCATATTACATTGCAAATCAATTATGTGTAGTCATCCACATCCACGTAAGTGGTGTGATTGTAAATCCTTACAAATGCAAGGTTTGATGATATTTGATTGAGAATTCCCTCTTAAAAAACAATTATGAGTAGTGCGTCAACTTATAATTAGGGAATTACAATAATCACATCTATAATGTAGCATCATTAATCATTAAGCAAAATCTAAAACTGAAAACTAATTACCTACTCGAAATCTCGATAAGTCATTTCGCAAATCTATATGGTTAGCATATCAAAAAAATCACCTTTCATTGTTTTATCTCTTTTATATAGCCTACTTTAGATATTGAGAACAATATCTTAGAGAGTATGAATTAAGAGTTGATAAACAACATTACTTATAAAAACACTAAGAAAACTTTACAATCTACTTTACTATATAAGATAAATCGATTTACTATACTAATCTTGATGTGTTAATTGATATATCAATTATCATATTACTTACATTTTAAGAGGATATATTTTTATTTGTTGTGCGTGACATTCAGAATTTGCAAACCAGCACTCCTCATCTCGTAAAACTAGTTAACTGGTAATAAAAATTTTCAATACATGAACAAATTATTAAAATACTCAAATATTTTTTTTTATGGTGATGCACCATTATTGCAAAACTTTCAAATCAAAACATTAAGTCGAAGCTCATCTTATACAAGAAGTGCATGCAAGGGAACAAATCGAAACTCCCTCAATGTCAGGGATATATAACCCATACTACCCTTTAAACTCATAGGCATTAGTGAAAAAAGATTAGATCTTTTTGTTTTTATATACTTATGTTACCCTTAATTTTTTTTTTCTAGTTCTGCAGTAGCAAATGAAGTGTTTTTAAGAGAATCAAGCCAAAAGAATGAACAGATTCAAGCATTAAAGGCTATGTGACCTATGTTTCTTATACTTACTTTTACCCACACTAGTATGATATTTTAAGATCACATACACGTACTTGCTGTCTTTATTAAAGACGAGTATAAAAGATGCCATGACCCATTGATTATGAGATCTATTAATATAACCGATTTTTATGTGGTTGAAAAAACAAAATAATTTTGTTTAATTGATATGTTTGTTTAATTGATATGTCAATCCAAACAACAATGATCAATACATTTCTCAAACATAGGCATGGAAATGGAAATTTTATAAATATAATTGTTGAGCGTTTTTAGGAGCAAAATCAAACGAGACTCGGGATACTCTATTGGTCCATCGTCCATATATATGCCACCAAATTTTGTTTAAGTTTTGCATACTAAAGCTAAGATTTTAAAAGAAAATAACGAGTGACACCTTTTAATTGTAAACAATAAACAAGAGAAAGCATAAAGATTGTTGTATAGACCCCCGCTCCTTGCGAAGAGCAAACAAGTGGACAAGTGGTGGCATGTGGAAGATGGTGCGATAAATCAAGGTTGTAAAGAAGGGTTGGTACGGGGTACATCTATCACAAAAAGAGAAAATTAAAAGACAGAAGAAAAAAGGAGGAAGGATTTGCGTAGGGTGGACAATTTTTTTTTCTTTTAACGACTAACAACGCTATATTATTATGAATTACACTACTCGTAGATTTTAAACATGAGTCTCCATCAAAGAATACATTAACTATTACCACTAGTCTAAAACCCAAGTGGAGCACTACTATGAGAAAACATATCCTCATTTACTCTAATGACCCCTTCTAAAAACATCAGATTCTAGTTTCGTAAATCAAACTATTAATAACTATCATTATACCTGCATAGATGTTGGAACTAGCCCAAATTTCTAATACTCGAGTGAGTTTTTTTAAACAAGATTGTAATTGTGCATACTTATACTGAATTTGACACGGCAGTCTTAATTCACCTAGAAAAACATTAAAGAGGAAACTCATCACTAAAAATATCTCCTTAAATTAGATTTTAAACTTAAACTTTAAGAATTTAAAATCCATAACCATCATCCTATACCAGTTCAATGAGAAAAGAAACTTGCATCAATCACCATAAAGATTTTAATAATTTAGTTTGGTATTTTTTCACTTTACAAAATTTAAACAATAAAAAAGAGTTAATGATTACGACGGTGACATGCCTATACTTGATTTCATTATTTGGATTCCTAGTTCCTAGATTTTATCGTATTTCTATAATCGATTTACATTTTTATATTCTCTCCATATTTCTTAAAACCCTAAGTTTATTGATAAAAGGATTTGACCCATGAACCGGTTCGAGACGGATCTAGTTTCAAAATCGATGCTAGCCAAGCCACCCGGTGTCGCTCACCCTCCGGCGGTAGTCACCGGAAAACTAAAAAACCTTGAAAAAGTTTAATAATTTCCGGCCAAAGTTTCAGTTTTGCGGTATGGCCCCAAAAGCAAAAATTCATTCAAATCAATTATTAAACAAAAATATCTCTCCTCTCTCTCTCTCTCTCTCTCTTCGATCCTCACGCCCTCAGTGACTCTCTCTCTCCATTGATTACACGCTTTCTCTTTATTTATCTTTATTTTCGTCTCTCAATCTGCAAAAAATTGCATTTTATTTTATATAATTCAAAGGTTCGTACTCTGACAACGACCACTGAAGGATGGTCGCACATGCCTACTGTCATGTCACTCCAAAATCAACGGTTCCGATCTCCAGGTACGGTTCTCCCGACGGTCAAGATCTTCTCTTTCCCCCGGTTTCTCTTTCCTCCTCTCGTATACTCTTCTGATTGCCATAGATACCATCATATCTCTCCTTCTCTCTCATCGTTTTTTTTACTCTCTCTTCTCTCTCTCTCTCTCTCTCTCTCTACTGCACTTCAGGTCGCCTACGGTCGGGTCGGGTGCCCTGTATAAAACCTCCTCCTTGCGTCACCTCCCGTTTTTCTTTTCCTTTTTTTATTATTATTAATCAGCTCGATAGCGATTGTGGAAAGGGTTTTTCGTATGGCGGTGTTTGGAATGATCCTCTGGTTTGCTGAGCTGGGTTAGGGTTTGGTTATGTGGGGAACTAGGTTTCAATTGGAGAATAATGCATGCGAAAAGTACATGCTTTATGGCCTGGAGGAGGATTTTCAGTTGAAATTGGGGGAAATCAGTGGAAATTAGGGCTGGGGGTGGGGGAGGGGGGTTTTTTGGATTTGAAGATTATATATACATATATACTTGCTTGCTTGCTTGCTAGCTGCTGGTGAGGTTAGGTTTGGTTTAGCTGATGCTTGCAAGATTATTAAATTTTGAACATACTTGCATAAGAAGATAAAGGCAAGGGTGATTGATATAAAAAATGAAGCTTTCAACATCAGGCTTGGGTCAGCAGCAGACTGCTGAAGGTATCCCCTTCAAATCTTTCTTCTTGATTTTTGCTTTTTTTTAATCTGACTTTACATGTGTCTCCTTTTCATTTATTCTTCTTGGTTGCATCCTAATCCTATAATTCCATATCTTTGTAACATTCTTTATTTATGTCATTGGTTGTGTGTTTGTTTATTGTCTTCTTGATCATTTGATTTATGTTTTATTGTAACATTCTTTATCTAAGTCTGACTTATTGCTTGTTTGCCATCATCATTAATTACCCATGAAAGAAGAAAAGAAATGCTTGAACTCTGAGCTATGGCATGCTTGTGCTGGCCCTCTTGTTTCCCTACCGATAGTCGGCAGTCGAGTGGTTTACTTCCCTCAGGGCCATAGTGAGCAGGTTTTTGACCCTTCATCTCAATTCAAAAATATTTATTCACCATTTTATATTCAAATTTATCAGTTTACATTGCAATTGGTGTTATATTTGATGTAATTATTATTATCAAGTATTTGAGTGATCTGAATTGAAACTGGAAGCCAGGTTGCTGCCACTACTAATAAAGAAGTGGATGCTCACATACCCAATTATCCAAGCTTGCCTCCTCAATTGATCTGTCAACTGCACAATGTCACAATGCATGTAAAGTGTTTTCCTTTCATTTTTCTTAATTTGATTTTGGTTTTTAAACAACTTTAAACTCATTTGAAAGATTGCCCAATTCTGTAATTCCAGGCAGATGTTGAAACGGATGAGGTGTATGCCCAAATGACGTTGCAGCCTTTGACCCCGGTAATCTTGTCTTGATGTCTTAATGCAGATTTTGATAGTGTCAACTGAATTTCTTACAAATGTTATGTGATGCCTTTTTCAGCAAGAACAAAAGGATACATTTCTTCCTGTTGAGTTGGGTACTCCAAGCAGACAACCAACTAACTACTTTTGCAAGACATTAACTGCCAGTGATACAAGTACCCATGGAGGATTCTCTGTTCCTCGTCGTGCAGCAGAAAAAGTCTTCCCTCCATTGGTATTTCCCTTTCCCTTTCTACCCTTCTGGATTTACCGATAGAAACGGAAGATTACCTTCTCTTTTCTGTTCTACAGGATTTCTCTCAGCAGCCACCTGCACAGGAACTTATTGCAAGGGATCTTCATGACGTCGAGTGGAAGTTCAGACACATTTTTCGCGGTGGGTATTATCGTCAATTGCATCAGTTTGAGTTCTCATATGAAATTGTCTTTGTTCAGTTTAAAATATTAATGTTACATACTTACATGTTTTTTGCATCACATGCAGGGCAGCCCAAACGTCATCTTCTTACCACGGGATGGAGTGTGTTTGTTAGTGCAAAGAGACTTGTTGCAGGAGATTCTGTGCTGTTTATTTGGTAATTATTTGATTAATCTAATATTGTTTCATATCAGTCTGCCTTTATCTAGTGAATATAAAATTCATGCAGCCCTGTTTATCAATTACCTTACTATATTTATTTGGGTGTTAAATAAAATATTAGGAATGAAAAAAATCAACTCCTGTTGGGGATCCGCCGTGCGACCCGCCCGCAAACTGTAATGCCGTCATCTGTTCTATCAAGCGATAGCATGCACATCGGCCTTCTTGCTGCTGCTGCCCATGCAGCTGCTACAAATAGTTGTTTCACAATATTTTATAATCCAAGGTGAAAATTAGATATTTAAAGAAGTTTATGAATTATTGTATTATTAGTTATATCTTCTGGGTCTTCATCAATACCTAGTTGTATACAGGGCAAGCCCATGTGAATTTGTTATCCCATTATCAAAATACGTCAAAGCTGTGTATCATACTCGTGTTTCTGTTGGGATGCGCTTCCGGATGCTTTTCGAAACTGAAGAATCAAGCGTCCGGAGGTAAAACTAGCGATCTGAAATCAATCTAATATTTGTACATTATATACTTTTTTGAATAATATAAATTACTTTGTAAATGCGAGATCTTCTAAAGTTAGGATTTTATTATTGTCTAGGTACATGGGCACTATAACTGGCATCGGTGACTTGGATCCCGTTCGCTGGGCCAATTCTCATTGGCGCTCTGTCAAGGTAAATCAAGGAAATATATTGCCATGAGTGTTTGATGTATGCACATGATTATATGAATTGCTGTAGAACATCTGATGTTCATCTGTTAATGTATGATTGGATAGTGTTTTCTTGTTGGTTTTTTTATTTAATTGTTTTTCACACCTTATATATTTTAAATTTCTTTTTGGTAGGTTGGTTGGGATGAATCAACAGCCGGTGAGAGACAACCACGTGTGTCATTATGGGAAATTGAACCATTAACAACTTTCCCAATGTACCCGTCACTATTTCCCCTTCGGCTGAAACGCCCTTGGTATCCTGGTGCCTCATCTTTTCAAGGTATCACTTATAAATAGAGAAGTAGGTCTTTCCTGTTTATTTTTATTTTCAGTTTTAATTGTGATCAACTAGTTTTTTGAATATCTAACTGGTCTCTTTTTTTTTTATACTTTTGTTACACAGACAGCAGGGATGATGCGGTTAATGGGATGACGTGGATGAGAGGCGAAACAGGGGAACAAGGGCTTCACTCTCTGAATTTTCAATCTGTTGGCATGTTTCCTTGGATGCAACAAAGAATGGACCCATCATTCCTTCAAAGTAATCTTAATCAGCAATACCAAGCTGCATTAGCTGCAAATTTACAGAGTTTAGGAAGCGGAGATGCTTTAAAACAGCAATTAATGCAGTTTCAACTACAGCAACAACAGCCAATTCAATACGCTCAGCAGCATTCTGTTTCAAGCACCTCCAACCCGCTTTTCCAACAGTCTCAACAACCAATTCAGCAGCTAATTCCACAACAATTCCTGCATGGTCAAACCCAAATACCGCAGCAAGTCAACAGTCAACCAGAAGAACAACAGCAACAACCGCAGCAGCAGCAACAAGTCAACAGTCAACAACCGACTAATTTGTTCTCCGACTCGTACCTAATCCAGCATGAACAGCTTCAAACAAGGCCACAATCGAGTGTCCCGTCCCACTCTTTTCAAAAAGCAGAATTCATGGACCCACGTGCAAAGTTTACCGCGAATATTACCCCTTCATCCATGCAGAACATGTTGGGTTCATTGAACCCTGAAGGAAGTAGCAATCTTTTGAGTTTCTCAAGAACCGAACATCAACCGAACCCGAACGAGCAATCATGGGTGTCAAGGTTTTCTCAGTCACAACCCAATGCGTCTCCGGGCCCACCATTGGGTTTGCCATACAACAAGAAAACCGCTGGAGTGGACCAGGAAACTTCAAGTTTGGAAGCACCAAACCAGGGCTTATTTGGTGGCAGGAATATCGATTCGGCCGGGCTTCTGCTTCCAACTACTGTCTCAAACATTGGTACTTCATCACCCGAGGCCGACTTAACCGCCACCATACCTTCAGGGGCTTCTGGGTTTCAGAATGCTTCTTACTTTGGCTACATGCAAGACTCTTCCGAGTTGTTGCAGAGTCCAGGACAACAAATTGACCCACCGAACCCTAATCGTACATTTGTCAAGGTGCAGCAAATGCAATCAACAATTACATACTGTCAAAATCCTTATCATAGTGTGTTAAAAGTAGTTACATGTGTGTGTGTTTGTGTGTTATGTGCAGGTTTACAAAGCAGGTTCGGTAGGGAGGTCACTCGACATCACCCGGTTCAACAGCTATCCTGAGCTGAGAGAAGAACTGGGTCAGATGTTTAACATTGAAGGTTTGCTTGAAAACCCTCAAAGATCAGGCTGGCAGCTTGTATTCGTTGACAGGGAGAATGACGTTCTTCTCCTTGGAGACGGACCGTGGGAGTAAGTCAAAATTACCTATTTCTCCATCATTACCTTTCTTTATATTAAAAAGAACAGAAAAAATTCTAAATACTGCATTGTGTGCAGGGCATTTGTAAATAGTGTCTGGTATATCAAGATACTTTCTCCTGAGGATGTGCAAAAACTTGGGAAGCAAGAGTTGGAAAGCTTTAGTCAAAACTCAGGTGAAAGAATTGGAAATGATGGAAGAGACCACCTATCTGGACTTCATCCATCAATGGGTTCACTTGACTTTTGAGAATAATAATCAACTCAAGTCTTTATCAGAACCTGTAACCAGACTACTATTTGTGGGTCCACCTTTTTTGTTGTTGCTTTTGGTCGCTTTTGACCGGTCCTTATATCGTGCTACTTTGTATCGTATATGAGTCGTCTATGATCACATTTAGTTGTATTGTGGTAATTTCTTTAGTAAATGTCAGACAAGATTGTAAAACTTAGAACATATGATTATGATCCTACCTTTATCATTTGTTTAATTTGTAGCAGATGAACAATCCATACATGGGATTCAAATCATGTCTAAATCTGTTTAAACGTTGGAAACTTCAAATATAATTTCAGCTGCAAGAGAGTAGGTGAAATTTTTCCATGTATTTAAATAAACCAAAAATGTTCATTAAACGTGCACAAAAAATGATAATTTGTTTAATTTGTAGTGTGGCTGCTGGGATTCGAGCCCAGGTCTCCACGGCCACAACGTGGAATTCTTACCACTAAACTACAGCCACATGATATTTAGATTATTAATCGTTTGTTATTAATTATTAGACGCAAAAGTTGTTCCGTGGTGGTTCCTACTCCACTGGTTCATCGTTTTTAGTTTTTTTTATAAAACTCGGTTATGTAAATTTGCATCAGACCGTGCAATGTGCCCATAAATCCGGTCATCGTCAAAAGATAAATCGTATATATAAAATGGATATAAATTATATAAATGTTTTAAATTAGATGTTTAAAGGATCTTTTTGTTCCATACAAGTTATTTAATTGTTTTAGTAAGTATGTTTGCCTAATGTAAAATATTTTTAATTTTTATTTTATAAATTTTTTTATCTACTTTATTTTATATTTCAAACGAGTGAGCTTCAACCGCGCATTGTGACAGGGATCTAGTGTATATAAAACCGAGATAAACCGAATCTAACAAAATGCTTGGTTTGAAATTAAATCTACGTCGCAGTGTAAACATGATCAAATAAAAGTAAAACACAAAAGAAAATATAAGCGCATGTAATTTACAAAGCATAAACCTTACCAATAAGTCTAGACACTATTTTATTTAAATGGTTGCTTTATTATTACCTTTATATAAACGGAGTAGCATTGTCCTCATGTTAGTTAGAAAAAAAATCTAGCCAAATGGAGCAGAGATTGACCTCGGGTTTTTAATGTGTAAGACATGCGCGCTAAAACTCCTTTTTAGTCTTCTATGATACAAGTTCATAAGCAATATCATATATACGAAGAAAAAAACATGCCTTACCCAGAGATTGAACTCGGGACACTCACGTGAGTCACGCTCGCTACTAACTAAACCAGGTTCATTCTTGATTTATGTGGTAAGTAAGGTAATATATGTAAAGTAAGAAAATTATATTGTGTAAAAAAATATACGCCTGGGAAATGAACCCGGGTCTTACACCTATGAGTAGTAAGCGCTATCAAGTGACTGGATTATCCTTTGTTTAAATCTTCAAGCGAAGTAGTATATATCAGGATACGCGTGAAAAGCCTAATGCGATTCGAGCGATGTCTGATGTAATAGTAGAGTAATGCTTGTATTATTCATCAATAGTGTATGTAGTATATAAGGGTTTATCTGGTTGCATGTTACGGCAACTCAATTTTGAATAAAATTTGATAACAATGTCATCACGAAGTATTAATAGTGTGATGGAGTAATATACTTTTAAAGCTACAACAATAAAAAAACTACAATTATAAATTTTAAAATTTGTATATTTAATAATAAATTTATGGAATTTGACCAAAAGCAGGTAAAAAAAACAACATAGTCATCCCAAGAAGTATTTAAATGAAATCTACATCGAGAAATATTGACCCTCCAAAATTTGAACAAAACTTATACCAACACTTAGAATGAAAGAAAAAAAAAAGAAGAAAATACACTTTGCACCACTCCATTTTGAAGAGCAATTGAAAAAATAAGAAAAAATAGGATTACCCACTCCATTTTGAAGAGCAATTGAAAAAATAAGAAAAAATAGGATTACCCAAGGTTCGGACATGGGTCAGAGTAAGTAGAATAATGCACTTAGTTGGATGCGCCAGCCACTAGGGCAACCTTTGGTTAAAACTCCAAGCAGTAAAACTTATATCAAAAAGGTAATTTATGCTAACTTTGTTGACAAGATGCTACTTTAGTGATAGGTAAATAACTGATTTATTTATATAAATAAATTATATTTATATAATTGTAAAATTGGAGGTTCCACGGCCGGACGGAGTGGGGAACAAAGGACGGCCCAACAAGTTATGGCTGTGACTACAAGAAAGTTTTAGGATTGAAGAATGCTTCGGTCGTCTTGTGACTTCCTTCGACCAATTATGGATAGATACTGCAACGAACTTAAGAGGGAGTTATGCATGGGAGGATAAGATCATCCAACTCAGAACAGGACTGCCTGTTTTATCATAGCCATCCCCGGTCTTTCCTCGTGTATGTATGTGTGTGTGACAAAAAGAATGCAAGTATGATGGACTACAAAAGGACAACTGGTAGGCAGTTGTGGTTAGCAGTCCGGATGGAGTTAGTTTTCCCCATGGTAATTGTGTGTGTGTGTGTGTGTGGGGGGGGGGGGGGGGGTATTTAGACACTTACCTTTTTGTCATGAGCGTTATTAGTGCATTACACAATCTGGCCGACCTTGGGCTTCGCAGCCACATAGTGTAGTTGCCTATTTCCGGTAACAGCAGACAATGATTGCCATTAAATGTCTTCTATCCGGAATTGTTTGTTCTTAACATCCGGGTGTTTGGTGATATGATCGCTTCGGTAGATTAGAGACCAGGAGACCGAAGCGGCCTCTCAAGTTGGTCTGTCCGGTTGTGGTTTTGACTAGTGTGTTAGGATTGTTTAGCCTGTGTTCGAGCTATTCGATCCGAACATACATCATCAATAATAAAAAGTTGGATTGGTTTGGAATGTTAATGTGTGAATAAATAAGTTAGAACGGGTTGTGTAGGTGGACAGTGGATTAGAGGAACCTTTTTTTTTAATTGGAGATTTCATTGGGTTGGATCACCAATGTGGATAGTATACACACACATTCACCGCCATGTTGACTTCAAACACTTAAATTGTAACAATCCAAACAAACCGTACCAAAATATTATTCGTTTTGCCTAAAATTGGTTGCCTATACTGAAACTCGTAGTTTTGTTTTCATATGACGAGTTGCTCATTCGAACAAATCACGTTTTAATAAACAAGTTTTCCACTTGCTTATAAGAAAATCGTTTCTATTAACACGGCATGATAGTTTTTAAGCCGGGTCGGGTTTTTATCACTATAGTTAAAAAACAAGTAAAACCACTAAAGTTTGAAGTGGTTATTGGGGTATCATGTGGGAATTCGGCCTATTGGATATTCAATGGGCCTCTTTCACAAGGCTTTATATATATTTTTTTTTCTAAAAAAAAGCACGAAAACGCTAGAGCATATTCAAATCCATGACTTCTGGCCAGATTTTTAACATGTTCCACCATTGTTGTTGGCTTGTTGCCACCCTTAGCAAATAAGATCAAAAGTTCATCATATTGAATCCAAATCACAACAGCAAACCAGCAAAATTTCGGGCTCAGTGCGATTTTGTTCTAAAATACATCGTAGGCAGCTTGAATTTCACCAAGACCTCACACCAACATCCATGGTGTAGTCCTTTTTTGGTTTTTAACTCTTTATTTTATGTGTATACAAGTATATTTACTCTTTTGTTTTTAATATAAAAGATGACTTGGTTTTTTTTTTTGAAACAGCAGATATTATAAAACACCAAAAACACGACCATCATAGCAAGGCGCTAAAAAGCCCGAGCACCAAGGGACCCCAAATTACACGAGAGTTAAATTATTTCAGTCTATCACATTCTTTGGAGATCACACATTTGTTTATGAATGAGTGAGTACTAAGGGTCATTAGTGTAGTCTTTAATAAAAGCATTCATATCTCATGTTTCATTCTTCATCTTATCTTTAAATTTTTTAGAAAAACACTTAAAAATCATTTTATTTCCTTCCTCATCCTCATATATTTAAAGGGAACCTAACTCACCGCTAAATTTGATATGCACTATTCACCCCATATCTATTAGTTTATAGTATTTGTAAGTGGATTTGAATGGTTGAGAAATAAAGTAATAGAAAAGAAAATAAACAAGTATTATTTAATTAATTAGAGATGTATAAGGAATGAAATAATGTAAGAGATTTTAAAAAAATAAAATATAAATTTAAAAAATTATTTTTTTTAGTTCAATTATAAAGATAGTGCATAAAAACTTATTATGAATGCTCTAGAAACACATACCCGGGAAAATTGTGGAAGAGATTAAATTAGACACCTATTTATGGGTTAATCATAGAGCTAAGGTTCTTGATTTAGGTTGGCCTAGTTTCTCTTGCTTTGGTTTGTACAATTGTACTTTAACCAACTCTTTCTCTTTAGCTTCTTTCTTGTTTTAATAAATTTATTATTGTAAAAAAAAAATGCTCTAGAAACCATACATAGAATATTGATAAACTCTAGAAAACATTTGTTTAATTTTTTTAAATGGCGGAAACTAACATCAATACAAAGTAAATCTTTCTGAGAAGAGATTACAACCGTTCATACTAGATTTTAAACGTTGGAAACTATTTTTTTATATATATTAAGGACTGCCCCCCGGGATTAGGATCCGTAACTTTTCACCCTCCAAAATTTTTAGCCCAAGCTTCGCCAATGAACGGCGGAAACTAACATCAATACTAAAAATGCTCTAGAAACCATACATAGAATATTGATCCAAGGCTCCCAACTATCATCCTCATATCAACTCTCTAGGAGTAACTTACACATACATTTGTTTAACTTTTTTTAAACGGCGTTTGAAACTTACATCAATACTTAAGCAAACATTTCTGAGACGGGATTGCAATCATCCATACTGGATTTGACACTCTAGGTTTTACTCATCCAAAAACACCATTAAAAAAGAAACTCACCACTTAAAAATACATCCTGAATCAGGTTTTAAACTTAAAACCTCAAAGACCCAAACTCCCGACCATTATCCTCATACCAACTTTTTTTTAATAGTAACTTAAAAAAACATATGTACAGTTAACTCTTCTTTGTTTGATTGAGAATTCATAATTTACAATTATGCATGTCTTCTTGGTAATGATGATGATGATATGGCACTGGGACCGGTTATATTGATCACAAGCAATCTATGTTTTTGAAACATAATTGTAGCAAAAGAAAGGCTAGGTCCCCGCCATCAAATCAAATCAAATGCGGATCAACAAAAAGGTATATTTACATTTTATGTCTTTTGATTGAAGAACATGCAACCTTTTTTCTTTCTTTATTTTCACTTCTACAAACTTGTATATATATATTTTTTTGACATAAGTTTTTTGTTTATAAAATGAGCCGATTATGTATAAATATATTAAAACAATGATATAATCATTGCAGAGATTTCAAGCATTTTAATATTTTCTATTTTTGTTATGCTTTACATGCTATTAATAAAATTTACCATACAAGTTAATTCTTGTGTGTTGCTATATGTATATTTTGAAATTGACACTTTCACTTGAATAAATAAACTCCTTTTAAGAGATGGAAGATAAATATGTATTTGAGTGGTTGAATCTTATCTTATATCTTATCTTATCTTAATCCTAATAAAACAATAAAATTTATGCTACATGTCTCATTTATAAAGGTTCCACATCATCATCGTCACATGTCAAGCTCACATTGAATTACCAATTTAGTAAATCATCAATTAAGATTAATTACCAATTTTGTCAAAACTAAATTTTCATTTTAAAATTTTGATAAAAATAATGTAGTTTTGATTAATTACTCAATAATTTTAGTCTTTTGTGAAGAGTAATGAACAACTTGTCAAACATAATAAATTTCTTATATGTATTAAATTATTATTTAATATACTATAAGAATTTTATATCAATCATATATACTATAAGAATTTTATATCAATCATAACTTGCAAATTTCTTAAACATTATCTTTATCTTTGTATTTATCTAATATTATAAATCTGTCTATATTCAGCCTGTGTAATACACGGGTTACTAACCTAGTAATAATAATCTTATCTTAATCCTAATAAAGCAATAAAATTTATGCCACATGTCTCATTTATAAAGGGTCCACATCACCACCGCCACATGTCAAGCTCACATTGAATTACCAATTTAGTAAATCATCAATTAAAATTAATTACCAATTTTGTCAAAACTAAAATTTAATTTTAAAATTTTGATAAAATTAATGTAGATTTGATTAATTACTCAATAATTTTAGTCTTTTGTGGAGAGTAATGAACAATTTGTCAAACATAATAAATTTCTTAAATGTATTAAATTATTATTTAATATATTATAAGAATTTTATCAATCATAACTTTCGATTTTCTTAAACATTATCTTTATCTTTGTATTTATCTAATATTATAAATCTATTTATATTTAGCCCGTGTAATACACGGGTTACTAACCTAATAATAATAATAATAATCCTAATATATAATCATAATAAAACAATAAAAAATTTGCTACATGTTATTTACTTTAATTATGTTATCAAACACTTGACATGCAACATTTACTTATTGAATGTTTTTTTCAATATGCCCCCACTCAAGACAACCATGATGTAACAATTCACATATCAATATAGGTAGAATCATAGCTAGTATACACATATAAAGAATGTTAGATAACCTGGGTTATGAATTAATTTAATAAAATAATATTAATAATATATAAGTAAACTAATTTAATAAAACGTGTATTACACGGGTTGAATTTAGGTTCATAATATTAACTAAATATATAAAACGATTAAGAAATTTAAAAATTATAAATGAAATAATTAATTATAAAATATTAATTGATAATTTAATACATTAAAGATGATAAATTCTTGATTTGTTTCCTTAAAAAGACTCAAATTATTGAGTAATTTATCAAATCTAAATTATGTTTGTCATTTTTTTAAATGAAAATTTAGTTTAGATAAAATTGGTAATTAGTTTAATTGGTAATTTACTAAATTTGACAATTGAATCTGGTTTTGACATGTGACAATGTTGATATGGACACCTTTAAAAGAAGGCATATGGAAACCATTTTATTGCTTTATTAGGATTAAGATAAATAAAAGTAATTTTACTAATAGACATATAGAACAAATAAACATCATACATATAGGGGAATGATCAAATAAAAACAAGATGTTATTGTGAAAACACGAAAACTAATATAAAACCCCTATAACTTTCTCATACGTTAGTATTTTATAAAAAAATTGCACCAAAACTCTTAAAATTATGTCACCTTTAATTCTGGGAAAAAATTAAACATATAAAATTTCGTGATTTTTTTATTATTGCACATGTGCAATATAATACGTATTAATTATATTACACATGTGCAATATTAACAAAAAAAACGTTAATGTTTTTTAATTTTTTCAAGAATTAAAGATAACATAATTATAAGATTCATGGTA
Source organism: Deinandra increscens subsp. villosa (assembly GCA_039602395.1). NCBI lineage: Eukaryota > Viridiplantae > Streptophyta > Magnoliopsida > Asterales > Asteraceae > Deinandra > Deinandra increscens. Next base: position 20,727,408 of record JBCNJP010000019.1, read on the forward strand.
CATACTTTTTATCAAAAATATTAACGTGTGAAGAAGTTATAGAGGTTTTAATATTATTGCACATGTGCAATAATAATTTTTTATTGCACGTGTGCAATAATAATAAAACAAAAAAAAAACGTTGATTTTTTTTTAATTTTCTCCAGAAGTAAAGATAACAGAATTATAAGATTTATGGTGCAATTTTTTATAAAAAAAACTAGCATATGAAAAAGTTATAAAAGTTTTAATATTATTGAATATGTGCAATAATAATAATAAAAATTTATTGCACCTGTGCAATAATAAATTTTTTTTTTTAAATTTGATTTTTTTTAATTTTTCCAGAACTAAAGATAACATAATTTTAAGGATTTTGGTGCAAATTTAAAAAAAAAATATTAACGTATGAAAAAGTTATAGAGGTTTTAATATTTGTTTTTGTGTTTTCGCAATAAAAGTGTTTTCACATGATCCTTACCCCATACATATAATCCTTATATATAATTCTATATCAATAAACTTGTAAAATTGTATATTTTCTTAAAATTATATTTAAATTTTTTTAAGAAAATATGTAAATTGGTTCAAATTAGGAGATATACACAATTCACATCAATAAATAAGCAAATAAATAAATCATAAAAAAGTTCGGATATCGATCAAAATCGTGAGGGCTATTTCCCGTGAGGGAATTAAATGGGAAATTAACTAGTATTACTATCAGGCTACTACTTATTATACCATTCATTACTCAACTATCCCGTATATAATAAGATATACTAACTATTATAATGTATAACATACTCTTTATTAAGGATGCAAACGAATCAAGTCACTCGTGAACTACTCGAGATTAAATCGATAAAAAACTCAAACGAGCTGAGCCTTAATGAGTCTGAGCCGAACTCAAACATTAAAATAGAGTTCGTTTAATAAATGAGCATGGGCCGGAGTTTTACATAGCAAGTTCGAGCCGGCTCGTGAGCCTTAACAAATATTTTATTTAAAAATAAATATATGTATTTTAATTTTATTAAATATATTATAACAAATAATTATTATATATAAAATAATGATAAAATAAGTAAATAATATGTATTATTTTTCGTATAAAAATATAACTCTATATATATATTTAAGTATAATAATATGTACAAAAAATAAAAATTAATAATAAACGAGTCGAGCTCGAGCTTAAATAATTATCCACAAACTTTAGAAATAAAATTCGAATCAAGCCGAGTTCAAGCCTAGGCAAACTCGAGTGGTTCGGCTCGTTTGCACCCTACTCTTGATAGATCAAGAATTGAAACTACTATATTTTTTCTTTAGAAAGTACTTTCAAATCTTATACATTATAAAAAAGGTGAAGGTTGTCTTTCTCTTTCTCCATCTTACAATGTAATGTTTTTTGTTAGGGCTCCAATTAATAGTAGATAATTCGCATCTCGTCCAGCCTTTTCCACCCTGAAAGGTCGCATCAACTCGAAATGGTGTCCGACAATTTGTGTTCGTCGTAATGGTACCCCGGAGACACCAATAATTGGAGGTCTCCGGCTCGAGGCCTGGCGTTTGCGCTATGATAGGTATTACCCAGTTATTTAGTATTTTCTTTAATGATGTTGGTGTGGGTTGGATCCTTGATGATTGAAAAGACACAATTATACGGGACGACTCTAGATAAAATCTCAACTCAAATTTAGTTGTTCATAAAAAAAATTAATAATAATAAAAAAACTGAAAATGGTGTCCTGCCAAATCTGAGACGCCTCTTTAGTTAACCCTTTTTTATAGGGGACTGCTCTAGACACCGGATAAATTTGTTCTGGACACCGGTTTATACAGCCTGTATAGGGCAATACAGGCTGTATAAACTGGTCAACGCAATAAATGCTAAATTATACGATGCGTATATGACAATACGGGCTGTATTGGACCGATGTTCGAAAAAAAAATGTCAGGTGGGGAATGTTTGACCTGTCAGATTTAATGTTTTGGGGATAAGTGTTCGTAAACCCTATACAGCTTGTATAGTGCTATACGAGTTGTAATACCTACTTGTTTTACTTCATTTTTTTAAAAGCATTAGTTTTATTTCCACTAACTTGTTTAGTGTTTTCATGTCAAAAAACTAACGGGACCGAATTTTTAAATTTTTTTGTTTATTTTTTTCATGTAAAAAAAAATCCATTCATTTGTTCTGATAGTGGTACGAGGTAAGTCAAACGACTTGTATTGCATCATACATGTCGTATAAGTTCCTATCATTTGTTGCAATCATTTGTAGTCATCTTATGTTGTCAGGTTTGTAGTGACAGTGTATACGACATGTATCGAGCTATACAGGTTGGTTAGGGTTTTTCATGAGTTGTAATTAATGCTGAGAGATTGTAATACGACATGTATCGTGCTATACAGGTCGTATGTTACGGTGTCCAGAAAATTTCTTTGGGTGTCTAGAGAAAGGGGTTTTTTATATAATACCCTAACAATTTCCACAAACTTATTTAAGATGTATAGATTATTATTTTTTTTTAATAAAATAAACTTTTTTTTTATAAAAATCTAAGCATGTTATCGTGGGTCACGTACCTCGAAACGCCGGCGTCCGCCTGCATTTACAAACAGTCTTCCATAAGTCCATAACCATAAACGCCTTTGACCCCAAATCGTATTTACTAAACAACCCCTGGCTTCACATGCGACAATAAAAGACACTATTTGACAACTTCCTTTAGCAAAAAGGGGCCTCTTCTTGCATTATGCGACCCTCCCCATTTGTCATGATCTTGGAGACTTGGGAGCTCTACATCAACCCCTCTTTTCATTAATGTTTGTTTTTCCTTTTTTATATAAATATAATATAGATTTGATTTTCTAAGCATGTAATATGTAAATAAAATATTGTATATATAGGGATGGTTTCGGTAGAAATTATTTTTATCATACACATCGTAAGAATCAATATCTAAATGTCATATGAAATTTTTTGATAATTAGACATAAAGATAACTTATTAGCTATTGATTTTTTTTCCTTCAATAAACACTAATTGGATCAACTTTTTAAAACTAAATTAACATTAATATACTATATAACTTTTTTAAATTACACCATAAAATCAATCATTTTTTATTTTTGATATATGTGTAGTATTGCTATTTTAAAAAAAAATTACAACAGTATGATATATTACAAATTACATAGTGCTATTATAAAATTTACATATGTTTGTAATACTTATAATAACATGATATTAATACCATGTTATTATTACAAAATAACACTGTGAATTTATACAAAGTTAGAGCTACAGAATAATTAACATTGTGTTATTTTCATAATAGCGGTGTTATATATCATGCTTTTGTGAATTTTTAACAAAGTGTATTTTTTTTAATATAGCAATATTAATTATAAGTATTAATATTAATGATAAAATGTTTAATTTTATGATGTAATTTTTTATAATAATATAAAGTATATAAAAGTTATTTTAGTTTAAAAAACTTGATGAAATCATATATATTAATAAAAATCAACATTTTTACGTGATAATTGTTTATTTGTTTTTACCATTCGTATGATAAAATGGTTTGTAATGAATAGTTTGTATTTAATCTCACATCTATATACATATAAATCGAAAAAAGAATCATGTAATTTATTAACTACTTTAGTTTTTGTCTAGTCAAGTTATCTAGTCAAGAATCATGTTCAATTTTCATGGGATAAGATCGAGCACATCCAACACTAGAAACAAACGGTCGTGACAGTTAGCTAGGTTTGCATTGGAGGACCGTTTGTTGCGACATTCGTCTGACTACGTTTGGAATCTCAAATGAACAACAAACCCCACCATGCATGAAGACATGTATATAATTAATTATCTATAGATTTAAAAATCAACTGAAATCCGAAACATGCGGTTGCTAGCTCTAGTTGTGTTAGTCACTTTTCATTTAATTGTTCACTTTTGATTTAAGATGTATATTTTATTTAATGATATAAGATCAAACATAATAATGACCTAGTTGTTTGTGCTTAACTTTTCATCCTGACTGATCCAGGTTTGAAAGTTGGGCTACCCTTTTCTTTTTCTTTTAAGATTAGTCTTGCATTATCTTTTAACTTGGATGACTTAGGATGGGGGGAGTACCCTCGGCATCCCTTCGGCAAACCCCCCTCCCCCTTCGGCAATTATTCGGCAACCACTCCCCCTTTTCCGGCAACCTTGCGGCATCGGCGACTTTTGAATGTTTTCGGCATTTAGTTGCCGAGACTGATGCCGAGTATTGTGTGTGTGATGGTGGTCCCCACTTCACAAAACAACCAAATTTTACCTACAAACCACTCTACAACCATACCCTCCATTTCTACAAACTTTTCTACAATTTTTTTCTCTCTCGTCCCATTGGTTAAAAAGTTTGTTTCAAATTTTTTTGAAACAACCATACCCCCCACCCTTAGGTTCGAACCATGAGGGAACCGTTTTTTTTAATCTATTAATATATAATAATCTTTAGTTATAAAAAAAACATAGTTACTTTATAATTTATTTCTTGACGGAGATACAATATAAGTGTTCACACCAGGTAGACACCCATATTGAATACCCGTATACATTTTTTTTCTTTACTCTTGATTTTCATTTATATTGTGTTTCTCTATATAGGTACATATATTTTATAACCTGATTTTTTTTTTAAGTTTTGTAATATAAATGTTCTATTTTTTTTTAAATTTTTTTTTGTTTTCATGCTAGATAGATTTAACTTTTTTTTTTGTTTTTCTTTATTAAATAATACTATCTTTTATGTTTCACACGATCTCTTAAGAACGAGCTTCTCCTCCGTTTATTTTTTACCAACCCCCAGTTATTAATTGTTGTCATTTGGATAGGATATAAAGAAATATTTCTCTTCAGAGGAATACCCTTTTTTTTATGTTTAACACAGTCACGTAATAACCAATTTCTCCTCGGTATCTTTTTTACTAACTGCTTAGATTTTTTAATCGATCAAGAAGATCCGCTAGACCCAGTGACTCCTACATAAGAAGCTCTATTACACTTTTAGATGTTAAAAAACAAAAACATTTTTTTAAGTGTTGCTTAATTTTCCTTTTTTTCGTCGAGTAACATGTTTGATAAGCGTCAACCACTGTTACCGCCACAACGCGTGTTCATGCTCATTACGTTCATAACTACTCCCGTCGCAAAACGCGGGAAGTTTTAAACCTAGTTAATTTTATTTTCTAATGTGATATATAGGGTGTTTAAATTTAAAGTGTTCTGAGTAAAAATAAGAATGAGTAAGAAAATGAGATGACTTGTTTAAGGGTGTTTGTGATGTTTACTATATATAGATATGCTCTAATATATATTGTCAAAAATAATGTTAACCATCTTAAGCCTCTAATAATAAATATGTTGCTGCATAGTGACACTTGTGTGGAAAGATAGCAGATTATGTTGTTATTTGTAGTAGATAAATTGTGAAATAACATGAGATAAAAACAATACATATGAAAAGAAAAACAAATCAAAATTTGCAAAAGATTTTTTGGTTCTCACCCCTTTAGAGAAACCCTAGATGGCGACTTCGGCAACCAACGCTGGTGAATGGAAAATTGTTAACAGGAGGCACAAGTCTAGCAACACTAATCATGGAGTTATCGATCTTTGGATCAAGGAAAACATGTATTTGACAGAAACCCTCGTTATAGGGATTTAGAGGTTGTTTCAATGATGTTTTACGTCTGCAATATCAACCCTTCTTTGACGGAGAAAGATCTATGGAAACGATGTGAGGAATGGGGCTTGGTAACGGATGTTTACATCGCAAAACACCTTGTGTTATTGTTGTGTATGCGAAATTGGTAGACGTAACTTCATTAATCAATCTTTATAAAGTATGTTCTGAGGAAGGGTTTGTGGAGTTGGTGATTCGCTACTTAGGGGGGGAGATGGGTCTTGCTTGCATTTAATACAAAAGAGGCTAAAGAGAAATTTCAAGTTGCATCTAAGTTGAAGAATATGTTCTCAAGATTCCTCACTCCGTCAGAAACGTTCATTCCAGATGAGCGAATGGTTAGGCTTGAAATTTGGGGTTTGCCTATAAATGCATGCAATAAGGAATGTGATTTTAAAGTAGGTTCCTTGTGGGGAAATGTTATTTTTTACGAGGAAGACGTTGTTGAACCTTTGGCTTCATGCAAGGTTTGCATCCTCACTCGTTCCCGCTTTCCTGTTGTCGAACAAGTTATCGTGGACATAGAGGGGCGTTGCTTTGAGATTTCTGTTAAAGAATTTGGCACATGGGCGCCTCCCATGCTCAATGCCCCAGCGGGTTCTGTGTCGGACAAAGATCCGTCTATGGAAGAGGATGATGTTTCTAATGATGTAGTCGATGGTAGTGACGGTGAAGAGATTATCAAAGACGCTAATGAGAAGAATGTCGAGTCTTCGGATGACCCTTTTCATATTTACCCGCTTATTGATAAATTGGAAAAGGATGAAAAGTTCAATAATAATGCAAATCGGTTAGAAAAGAACAAGTGGCGGGAATAAAAGTTGTACGTTAATGTTCTTTCATCTTCATCGGGCCTTCCAAACCCCCTGGCTTTAAGGGGGAGATTTTTTTTGTCAAAATGTGAATGATGTGGAGGATAAATCTTCTCTTGGCCCAACCGGATCAAATTCTTCAGTAAAAACTAACTCCAAAGGAGCTTTGATTAATGGTACCTTGTTATTAAATGATTTTGACCGGATTATTGACATGGGGAGGATCATGGGTTATGATATGAAAGGAACGTTAGGTGATCTTAATAGTTTGATCAATGGGATGAGTGTTCCTTTGGTTCATCAATGAATATGTAATATGTTATCTATTAACGTATGTGGGATCGAGAGTTTTAAGAAGCGGAAGAAGGTAGCGATGTTGGTTGATACGAATCAAGTAAGTTTTCTTGGGATTCATGAAACGTTTATGTCATCGGTTAACTTATCGTTTATAAATAATTTATGGGGTAATTACAAGTTCGAATATGAAGTGGTTCTTGCTAGGGGTCATTCGGGTGGGATTCTTTCTATTTGGGATCCGGATAAGTTTAGGAAGATTGTCTCTCACGTGACGGATAGTCTCATTATTATTGAAGGTGTTTGGATTACATCAAATGTTCGTTGTTTTGCTATAAACGTATATGCTCCTCAGCCTGAAGCGGAGAAGGTTGCTTTATGGAATTATATTTTGTGATTCATGGAGTTAAACCCGGGGAAATTTATTATTTTTGACGGTTTTAACTCTGTTAGATCGGCATCTGAACGTCGTGGATCAATGTTCTCCTCAACGATTGCGGATCAATTTAACTTGTTAATTGAAGAGGGGAGACTGTGTGATGTTCCTATAGGTGGTTATAAATTTACTCGGGTCGATACTAAATGCTCCAAGTTTAGCAAATTGGATAGATTTTTGGTGAGTGATTCTTTGTTGGCTGATTTCCCTTGTTTGGAGGCGCTTATTATTGATGGGACTATATCGGATCATAGGCCTATTTTATTACGTTCGAACGTTCTAGATTTCAGGCCTATTCCCTATAAAGTTTATAACTCATGGCTAATTGGGAATAATATTGATAATTTGGTTGTTGAGTGTTGGGGAAATGATATTACTAATGGGGCTTCGAACAAGATGGTTAAATTTAAAAATAAACTCAAATTGATGAAGCCAACGCTTAAAGATTGGTTCAGATGCAGACCATCACATGGAAATTCAATTTTTTTTTTATTACTGGAGGAGTTAAAGTCTTTGGATTTGGCTATTGATGGGGTGGAGTTTGTGCCTGACGATTTGATAGCAAAACGAGTTAATACGATTAAGAAAATTGATGGTTTGGAAAATCTTCATAACCTTGATTTGTTGCAGTAAGGAAAAATCAAATGGTCCATAGAGGGTGATGAAAATTCAAAAAAAATTCATGCCATGGTTAATAAAAAGCGGCGATCCTCTTCGTTTCGCGGTATTAAGGTTGATGGGGCTTGGGTTGACGAGCCAAAGGAGATCAAAGATTGTTTTTTAAACACTTTCATGAAGCCAAGTTAAAATGTTTTCGTGGAATAGGTTCGTTGGGTCCGAATCCTCGGTTTAGGAAACTAACAAAGGATCAATGCTCGGTTCTGGACGAGCTTCCTTCCCTTCTTTAAATTAAAAATGTAGTGTGGTCTTGTGGTGGTGATAAATCTCCAGGTCCCGAAGGTTTCACTTTTGAGTTTTTGAAGAAGTATTGGGAGATTATGAAGGACGATGTTAGAGATTTTGCGATTGAGTTCTTTGAGTCGTCGGTGATTCCAGTTGGGTGCAACCCATCCTTCATAACTTTGATTCCTAAGGTTAGTAGCCCGATCTTGATTAATGAGTTCCGTCCTATTAGTCTCATTGGGTTACAATACAAGATTATTTCTAAAATCTTGGCAAACCGGTTGGCTGGAGTTGTGGATAGCCTTGTTAGTTCGGTTCAGTCTGCTTTCATTAAAGGTAGACAAATTATTGATGGCCCTCTTGTGATGAGTGAGATCACTGAATGGTATAAAAAGAAAAATAAAAAGCTAATGATGTTCAAGATTGACTTTGCCAAGGCTTATGAATCTCTTAATTGGGATTATTGTTCGTCATTCTTGAAAATATGGGTTTTAGTTCAATTTGGATCGGTTGGATTCGAGCTTGTTTATCTTCCTCGAAGGCTTCAAAGGAATGTAGTATGGAGAGGGGTCTTAGACAAGGAGACCCTATGGCTCCATTTTTGTTTATTATTGTTATGGAAGGCCTTTATGTTGCTATTTCTGAGTTGGTGGATGCGGGGTTGTTTCGAGGAGCAAAAGTTGGTACTTATTCTTTTTCCCATTTATTTTACGCTGATGATGTTATCCTGTTTGTTGAATGGTGCGATGCTAATATGATAAATATGGTTAATGCCATGAATTGTTTTTATTTGGTTTCGGGTTTGAAGATTAATTTGCAAAAATCTTTGATTTTTGGGGTTGGGGTTGATTATAGAGAGATTGACCAACTGGCTTGCTTAATGGGCTGTAAATCAAAAAATTTGCCATTTATTTATTTGGGCATGCCTATTGGTGACAAGATGTCGGAAGACCGAGCTTGGGAACCGATCGTTAATCGTTTTAAAAGAGACTCTCAAAGTGGAAATCTAAACTCCTTTCCATTGGGGGTCGGTCTACTCTTATTACTTCGGTATTGGGATCTCTTGAAAATTATTACTTTTCTTTATTTCGGGCTCCGACTAAAGTGTTGAAGAAGCTGGAAAATATTCGAGCCAATTTTTTTGGGGGTTTTGAGGAGGGGTCCCGGAAGTTGACTTGGATTAAGTGGAAGCTCGTTTTTTTCTCATAAGTTTAATGGTGGGCTTGGGTTTGGAAGTCTTGATGCGATGAACAGAGCTTTATTATATAAGTGGCGATGGAGATTGTTTAATAATTCCGATTCGATTTGGGTTCGGGTTTTATAGAATATTCATGGTTCTTCGACCCTTCTTAATTCGGATCAAGTTAATCGCGGGAGTAGTACATGGCATCGTATTGGTAAATGTATTAGTATGGCTCATCAGGACGGGGTGATTTCTCAATCGGTGATTCCTCAATCGGTGATTCGTATGAATATTGGTAATGGGAGAAGCTGCAGTTTTTGGTTGGAGCCGTGGGTTGATGGTCACATTTTTGCTTCTGTCTTTCCTCATCTCTTCCATCTTGAAAGTGACAAACTTTGTACGATTGCTGATAGATGGTCGGGGTCCAGTTGGTCATGGAATTGGAGGAGGGATATTCGAGGTGGGGCTGAGGAGACTCAGTTACAAGGTTTGTTAGGTTTAGTGAACGCGGTTCAGTTAACCGAGGTTGATGACATATGGCTTTGGAAGTTTGAAGAGAGCTCTGATTTTCAGGTTAAGCATGTTCGGAAAGCGTTCGATAATTTCTTATTACCTTCGGCTAATGTGGTTACTAGAAGGAATAGATTTGTTCCTAAGAAAGTGTATATTTTAGCTTGGAGAATTCGTTTGGACAAGATTCCTAGTCGTTTGACCTTAGTCATAGAGGGGTGGAGATTAATGATATTCGTTGCCCTTTCTGTGAGGTGGCTTCTAAGACTTGGGTGTAACACTCGAGTTTCACTTTTAAGAAAATAACGTTTACAGGTATTTTAAATCACCACACGGTCTTAAAACGGTACTATCATTCAAAATGACATCATGTGTTTGAAGAACGTAATATGGTTACTAATCAAAGTACGTTAACAAAACAACTTCAAGCGTTCGGTTCTTGATCAACTCGGAGAATCCAACTATATCTTACGTTTACCTGCATTTGTACCACTAACCCGTTAGTGTTTAATGCGTTAGAACCGATATACAAGCATTAAAATACAAGAAAGGGGCTAAAAATGACACTTTTTAAACTTGTCCACCGTAAGCTACGCCGCCACTGTAGCTTACGGTGGCTCCAGGAGCCTTACGGTGGCCAAAAACTGGCCTACGGTGGGTTTTCACGCTGAAGCCAGCATAAGCTACGGTGGCCAGAGTAAGCTACGGTGGTTTCAGGTCAAATTCTCCATTTTGCTACTAGATTTCCCAAGTTTTCATTTGGGTCTTTTCCCATTATGTCTCCAACCTCCAAGGCAACTTGCACACCTATCTTTAAGCAAAATTACCATAGATAATGTGGTTCTTACGAGCAAGCTACTTACCGGGTTCGTTTCGTATTTCCAACCCATTTGACCCGTTAAGCTTTACCCAACACTTTCACTTACTCATAGTTGTTCCAATTGCACTTAAACCTGGGCCATCACACATTTTTACATACATGTTCCTACTGCAAGCTATGAGCATTGTATGGGTTGTAGGAACCCCCAAGTAGTTATCAATGGTGTCTTATCGTTCACGTATGCAACCTTCGCATCATTTAGGAACGACACCACTTGACAACTCAACATGGCTTCCACAACCTCATTCAAGATCAATGCCCATGACATGTTTTTGCAACCTTATGCAAGCCTTTGGCTCACCATGGCTCCTATGAGTCATTTAGCAAGCACAAGTATGCATTTCATTGCCAAGATTACTATTTAATCATAAGTACCTATATTCATTAAAATTTGCAATACTATAACGTGTAGGAATACGTTACAAGACAATTCATACGATTTCACAATTATTATGGTTCATATAAACCATTAAGCTAACGACTAAAACTTAGCCCATCATATTGATTCATAAGATTCACTTAGCATCCAAATAACAATTTATACCATGATTATGGCTTTCTATGTACTATTTAGCACCCATGTATCCTTACCGTACAAGGTTCAACGTTATGCATATAAGATGTCATAGTGTAACCTTGTTTAGGCTCATCACCAATTACCTAGAGTTCAACTCTACTTAACATATTCCATATCTTTCCAACTTGAACAAGTTTAACGCTTTACTTGTCAAGTTGCATTACATAGCATTATAACCATAATGGGCAACAAACTAAATGTGTAACATAACATAAATGTTACCTCGTGAACTTTAACCATCTTTACCGGGTTTACCGTGTGTCCTTCGGCTTGGTTGCTTGACGTGGACTTAATTCATGTTAGATACACATGACACCGTCAACCATGAATCCCTATATCACATTTGTCATGTTTTAGTACTTGAATCAATTAAGTACACTTTACATCTAACATTTATATCAACTACACATTAACCATACAATATGGCTCAACTCTTTCACATGCTAATAAGCCTTATGTCCATGAGGTTCTAAGGCATCTAACATGATTTCCATATGTCACGATTATAAATTTTAGCACTTGAAACATCAAGATATATAAAGGCTTCACATTTGGCGTTCGTTTGCAACCATATACTAACTAAAAACCCATTTAGGCATTTTATCAAACACTTGGTGTGCATACATATATGCACACACATAACCCCATCCTTTGAATCTCCAATTAACCATTTAACATAGCGTTGGTGAAATCCATCACCAACCCATCATCAATTTTTCATATAATACCATATTCAAGCAACAACTCAACTAATGCAAGCAATTTCACCACTCTCTTAAGTGGTCATTTAGTATGGAGGTTCAAGTATGAGAAATTGGTGACTACTTCACCAATTGCCACTCAAGATAGAAATTTATGCAACATATAAAGTTTCTAACATCCTAAGATGCTTAAAACATCAACCAATTTCAGATTGCAAGCCCCTAATTTTCGAGACCTAGCATGCATCATGATGGGGTTTTACTTACTTGATGAGAAATTGAGTTTGGGAAGATGAAAGCACTTCCAATTCCCAGTTTGTACATGAAAATCGCAGCCCCCCACATCCTTGTGCAGAATTTTCGAGTGGGTGAGAGGGTGGAGTCGCACCAGGGGGAGGAGACATCGATCTCCAGCCCCCTCTCCTCCTCTTTTGTTTATTACACTTTAGTGTAATTACAATTCTGGCCCCTTCACCTTCCATTATTCAATTTTTAAACAACAATGTCCTATTTTGTAAAGTAAGCCCATGTGGTTTCATATAACACATAATCATAGCAAAGTTAGGGGTTTTAATGTTCCATGTTATTTAACAGATATACCCGATTTAAAAGAAAACCGGGATGTTACAATTCCACTCATAACTTTGAGATTTATTTAGAATAAATCTCATTTTATCTAACTTATCCTTTAAACCCCCTCATGTTCATAATGTGACAAGTCATGAACTAACGTCCCGTCCTATTTATTTACGAATAAAATATTCGTTCGGTTTCGGGATGTTACATTGGGATGCTGTAACATCCCAAATTTTTAATAACTTAAAATTTCCCGTCATCGTCTAGTCAAGTAAAAACCGTTAGTAGTTAAAATAAACCCTTGGGTTAGCAAAAGATATATGCCTTGTTTATTATGTAAATTAATAAGTAAATGTGTAGTTAGTTAAAAATTGCACAAGTTGTGAATAGAAGGACCAAATATGTAAATAAGTGTTAATTGCTAAACAAAAGGAAAAAGAGAGGAGGAGGAGGTCATATACGACCTCCAGATCGTTCCCCTCCTCCCTCTCCTTCTTCTTTGCTCAAATTCTGCAATCCCAGAGAATTAAGCTGCGAAATTGGCATGCAATTTGGGTTTTGGAGTAGTTAATCACTCATCATCATCATTGTTTAGTCAAGTAAGTGAAACCCCATTTTCTTGCATGTGTTAGGTCACGAAATTGGGCCTCCAAATCTGCAAATTCTTGATGTTACATGAATCCTTTGATGTTAGTGATCTCATATGTTGCATAAGTTTCCAATTTGTTTAGCAATTGGTGTGGTAGATACCAATTTCACCCTCTAGAACATCCATGGTGGGTGTTCTCTCTAGATGGTTGTGAAACTAGTTCAATGGATGTAAATTGTGTATAATCATGTTGTTGATTTGCTGAATATGATGAATTGTTGATGGGCTGGTGATAGATCTCATCAAACCTATGTTATATGGTCAATTGGGAGGTTCAAGGGATGGGTTGAATGTGTGCAAATTTGTATGCACACAAGGTGTTCGATGAAATGCCTAAAAGAGACAAAATATGATAAATGCAACCGAATTTCTAGTTTTGATGTTAATTGGTCATAGGGAACTATAGGTTCACAAAATTGACTAACTTGATGAAAATTATGTGCATTTGCTAGCATGAACATTGTATGCCCAATCAACAAGATAATGTCAATGAAATCATAATGCTAGGTGCAAACTTGTGAAATATACTTGATTACCATTCCTTGTGAATTTATGATTATGTATGTAGCATAGAAACCATGTGATAAATGCTACTATGATTATGATTATGATCCTAACGGGTTAGTGACCCATTAGGTAATCAAGGTGACCAAGTGAATAGCTCCGGTGTTGGAGGAAGTAGTGGATCAAGCTCAAAAGGTAACAATTTAATGTTTCATGAAATAGCTAGTAAATGCATGTTGAGTTTTAATTAGAGTAAACAATGAATTGTATAAAGGTGTGACGTACGGTTCTAGGAACCGTGAAGCCCAAGCCTTGAAGTTCCCCAATGATAAACTTGGCTATAAAAGGGATTCGGGTGAATCCTAGAATAGATGAAAGTTAAAAGGCAGAGATAGGCTCTATGAAGTCTATGCCAAGTAACAAAGAGAGAGGAATCACAAATGGTTGGATAACCATGGATCCCAAGGCTTACATATGGTCAAGTGAGGCATTGGGGTAAACCAAAGGCAAGGACCCGTCTTAACGGGTCAATTAATAGTACGAAGATCATTTGGACAACAACTAAAATGATTTAGTGAACCAATGTTAAGTAGAGTGAAATCATATGAACTATGTCGAAACTTAGTGTATCGGTAATGCGTAATGCTAAACTCATAACGGAAGTGTAGGACTAATTGTTAGTTTGCACACCAATATTACATGGCCATATTGCTTGTATTATGTTCATAGATGTAAATTCCATGTGTTGGGCAAATTCTGGATGATAACCATTGATGGTTGTCACAAGAAATCTCTTAATGGGTCAAACGGGTCGGTTGAACCCGTTAGTCGAGGGTACGAATTTGATTTGACTAAGGTATGTTGTAGACAAGAAAACATGTTTTTAGAAGTGTTTTATGATAGTTAAACCCATGATAAATGGTAGGAAATTTGGTTGGGAAAATTGATGCAAAATCTGGGAAAAGGGAGCAAAATTTGGCTAAGTATAAAACTGGCAAAATTTGGCTCAATCCCTGGAAAAGTAGTTCCAAGCGTATGGCTTGCAACTTCAAAAGTTGTAGGCGATACTCTTGCAGCTCCAGGCGTATGGCTTGGAACTTCGAAAGTTCCAAGCGATACTCCTGGAACCCAGTCCCTGATTTTGTTAATTATTTCACTTGTTAACACTGTTTTATACATGTTTAAGCAATAGAAACTCATTTTTGAAAGTGAGTGAATTGTAGGTAAAGGGAAAGCTTAACGGGGGATGCTCATCAAGACTTCGAAGAACCGATCATGTCAAGAACGAACCACCCGTCATGTATCTTTGTGAAGGGAACTTATATAACCAGTTCATGATTATTTTTGAATGTCAAACTCAATATGACTGTATTTTGTAAATGTAAAACCACCACGAAGGTGGTACATGGTTAGCAAACAACACGTTTCGTTTAAAAAAATTCTGGGACCAGTCTTTAATGATATAAATGGCTATGTTTGACATCAAATTGTATACGGGTGTTACAGATGCAGTTGCTCGTTGGCTTGAGCTTGATTGGTTTTTTCTTAATGATCCAAATGGGCTTCTTGATATGGTGGATAATGGGCGTTGCTCTGCAAGGATAAAACTTGTTGTGGAGGCGATTTGCTTGGTGGCTTGGTGGGCAATGTGGTCCTTCCAAAACAAGTTAATCTTTCAAGGTATATCGGCTAGGAACGACGAGATCTTTGACTTTATTGTCTATTATTATTTTTTCATGGTTTGGTAATAGAAACCGTAAGTGTTGCTTGTCTTGGGTGGAGTGGTTAAAAAATCCACTCCTAATGATATAATTGTTTTCTTTTTGGTCGGCTTTCTATTAGGTCGACCTGTTTTTCGTTTTTAATAATATCTTTGCTGTTAAAAAAAACGTATTATATTATTATTGTATAAGAAGAGACACAATTTTGAGTTGTTGTTGGTTCTCACGTATTATATTATTATTGTTTTCAAAATAATTTTTTACCGGTATATTTAGATAATTGACGGAGACATTACATCACACACTCAATCATTTCTAATCTTTGTCAGAAGAAAACTTACCGTATGTGAGAAAGAGAAACCCCCTGGCTCCACCTATAACCCATATTCAATTATTTTTTTATTATAAAAAAATTTAAACCTAATACCTCAAATTCATAATGTCTTTAAATACCTCCCTAATTAGTTACGATAGAGATTATTGATTATTGTTTTCTAAAATAAAGCAAAGAAACAAAACTACATTGTTGTTTCTTTCTTTCGAGGATACCCTCATACGAGTTTAACCATCCACATATGAGCGACACACTCATTTCTCCTTTTAATTTCTTTTAGAAATATCACGTTTTTCTATTTTTGTTTTCATATATGTTTTCTATTTTTACGTTCCTACCTTCTAGTTTCTAAACTTTATTTTTTAAGTTTTGTGGTCTTTTACTTTGGTCATGAAATTTTCACAATTTTCGTTTTTTTACTTTTGTTTTTTAGTTTTTTTAGAGTTTTCGACTTTGACCACGAATTTTTTTATAGTTTAATTAAACTTTTATATTTATACCCCTTACATTTTCAACTTTCGTTTTTAGTATACATTTATAGTTTTTATATTTTCACCATGAGACTTTTAAGGTTTTACGTTTTATACCCTTAACTTTATTATTTTCGTTTTTATTAGACGTTTAGAGTACGTTTTTTATATTGGCTACGACTTTTTTACTGTTTTATACTTTCACCACATTAGAACTTTTCTTACTTTACTTTCACTTTTAGTATGATTTTTATAATTTTACATTTTGAACACGAAATTTTAGACTTTTACGTTTTATATCCCTTAAGTTTTCTAATTTAGTTTTTTAGTATATTTTTTAGAGTTTCCGACTTTTTGACTTAAACTTACAGGTAAATGGGTGACCCTTTATGAAGCGAGCACGAGTCACCAACTTGTTCATTCCAAATAAAATTCTCCATATAATTTCTCTTGTATTTATATAAAATAAAAAATGTTTAAAAAATACATTATCATTATGAAATATATTACGTGCTTACACATATGGTATGTCGATTCAATATACATGCAACCCATACACATAATTATATTCCCTTGCATTTAATATATTCTTAATATTTTTTATCATACATATTATATATGTAGTGAATATATAATGTTATAACCAATTTAAGTTAGGTATCAAAACAATCAAAATTACTCTGTTTTATTTAATAATATATATAAGTTTGAAAAGCAAATAAATTACACGTCTAATATTGAAAAACAATCAAGATTACATAATATTATACATTTAGTTTTGAAATTAATTTTAAGTATTTTAGTCAAAATGACATAGTTTTGATTCATTTCACACATAATTTAGATGCGTGCAGGGGCGAATTTTAATGGGGGCCAGGGCGGGCCCCGGCCCGTCCAGTTTTTTCGCTTAGAAGTAGGAATTTATACTAGTTCGTTTCGATTTTTTTTATATACTTAGTCTGGCCCAGTCTATATATTTATCAGGAGTTAATAAAGGTAATAAAAACACCACAGCTCAACTGGTTCCCGCAGTGTGGTTGTTACCCAACAGACCCGAGTTCGAAACTGGTATGCTACGTTTTTTTCGGTTCATTTTCTTTTTTTTTTAACCTAAAAACATAATAAGTTGTCCCCCACCCTCGCTATTTCTTTCTCAGTTCACAACACACGCACATCAACATCACACTTCTGTACCTCTCGCTGCCTCTCAGTCTCAGCCGTCTCAGCCTCTACTTCCCGGCCGGCGCCACCTCTCACCGATTCCCGGCGGCGCCGCCGCCTACCCCTGCCGGACCGACTGCTATTGCAGTGCTGCGGGCTGTGGCTCTCAGCCTCTCAAGTCTCAACCTTGTCTTGTTTCCTATTACAAATCTACATGACTACAATCCAAGTCTTCAATTAGGTATTCAAATTTCATAAATTGATTGTTACTCCAACACTTTTTGTTGAATGCTAGATAATCAAAATTAGGGTTCTTGAGTTAAATTTGGGGAAAAATGGTTCTCTTGTTAAATTGATTGTAGAACTTGAATGTTAGACTTGATTTTGTTAAATTGATTGGTGAATAAGATTGTGCATAAATTATGTTTATATTGATTGTTAAATGCTTAATTTGATTGTTGAACTTGAATGTTAAACATGATTTTGGATTGGTGAATAAGATTGTTGCATTGATTGTTGAACTTGAATGTTAGATTTTTTGTAATTGTGTAATTGGTTTTTTTTCATAGATATAATGAGAAAGCCAAAGACCATTAATTCATTTTTGAAAAGAAGCTTTTTTCAAAAGAAAGGATGTAGAAACTCACAATGAGAATGAACATAGTAAAAAACAAAAAGCTACGACAAGTGAGTCACAACCTCACAAATCCTAAAGGTCGTCGGGCTGAGTTGTAATCATGTTTCCAGGTAATATTCCTTTCTCTCGTATCGTTTAGTTTTTTTTTATACGAAGCAACGGTTATTTTAATAAATTAAAACAATTAGATATTTTTGTTTTTAGTTGTTTGACACAACCGAACGGAATATCCGACCCGAATACCCGATCCGAACATATAACCCAATTATTAAAACCTAACGATAACCTAATTTTTTTTTACCCTTAACTTTCGGCCCGCGCAAACTTTTTGGTCAAGCTTCGCCCCTGGATGCGTGACAACATAACATTCACTTTTTCATTTTATACTAAAAATGACTTTTTTTAAAGAAAGTTATGAGGCAATCACATGCTGACACGGGACAAAAACACGCTAACACAGTGTACAAAAAAAATAACACATTAACACATTGTATAAAATTACGCAGTGCCTCGGCGTGTTTTTTATACAGTGTATGAGTGTGTATTTTTTCACAGTGTGTTTGCGTGTTTTGTCAACGTGTGGTTATTTCCTATCCTTCTCATTTTGTTTTTTACCGGAACCTAATTTGCTAAGAATACATCACATGTAAATTACTAGTTCTATATGATGAGGGTATTTACTTTAAGTTATAAACACAAAACACATAACAATTATTGTCAAACTTTAGTGTTTTAACTTTTATAACCATAAAATGGCAAAACAACAAAAATATACACACCCAGCATCACCAAAACATCACAATCTTAAAATCAACATTAACATGGCGTATTATATATATTTTTAAATTATTTTTCCATTTAATATATATATATATATCTCAATATTATACTTAAAAAAATAAACTAATTTCATAATATATTTAAAAAATAGTAAAGAATGTATGAGTGAGGTTATAATGAGAAGTTAGGTGAAAATAAGAAGGATAAGAAGCCTTTTCATCCGTTAGATCTGATGATCAATGACCCAGATTTAATCCCTTAATTAAAACTCAAAAATAAATGGTCAGGTACACGGAGGGGCAATTTGGTCAAATTGCCCCTTTTTCTCTTTCCCTCCAATTATTAAAAACCTTCATAACTTTTTCATACGATATTATTTTTTTATAAAAATTACACCATAAAAACAAGCGTTTTTTTATCTTTAAAACCCATACCATATTGCTATATAAAAAATAAAATAAAAAAATTATGTCAATGACGTGAACATATGACACAACGACCTGAACATATAACACAATGACACAAAGACCTGAACATATGACACAATGACACAATGATCTGAACAATGTACAGGTCATTGTGTCATTGTGTCATATGTTCAAGTCGTTGTGTTATTGTGTCATATGTTCAGGTCGTTGTGTTATATGTTCAGCTCATTCACAATATTTTATATATATATATATAACAATATTGTATGGGTTTTAAAGATAAAAAAACGCTTGTTTTTATGCTGAAATTTTTATAAAAAAATAATATCGTATGTAAAAGTTATAAACGTTTTAATAATTGGGGGAACGTGAAAAATATGCATGTTTCCAGATTTGCCCTCCTTCTTATCCTTCTTATTTTGCATAAACTTCTTACGTGAACTTCTCTCAAGAATGTATAATAACTAATAAAACCATTATTTATAAAAAAAAAACACAAAAATAGAATCCTTATTTCACCCCTCGATTATTAAATTAAATAACTTTTAACTTAATTTTAGGGTAAAAGTAATACCCCTACTGAAGTGATCGGGAGAGGGAATCGGTGGCCTCGGTGGATCGGGAACACCATCGTCCACCATTCGGGGTCACCGGTCGCGAGAGGTTCTTGGGGTACCGACGCCGAAGGAAAAGAGACCGGAAAAAAGAGCCGTTGGGTTGTGCCCCCCCCCCCCCCCAACGGCTATTTTTTGATTTTTTTTTAAATTAATTTTTCAAAAACCCATTTTTTTTTTTACTTTGTACCAATTTCAACCTATTTAAACCCCACCATTCAACCCTTTTTCACACCCAACTTCTACTTCTCTCTAAATTTTATAAAATCTTCTAATTCCCTCTAAATTTTACCTACACCATGTCGACCCCGTTCGATTTCTTTTCCAACTGCAACGATTCCGAGCCACCAACCCCCACTTCTCACCAAAACCCATTTAGAAGTTCCGGTTACGTACCGACGATGGCGAATCCCCCCCCCCCCCCCCCCCCCGTTTGGGCGCGACTATGATTTTCTTCAACCATTCAATCAAACTGATTATCAACCCGAAATTGTCATGGAAACCCAACCCACCCAACCCACTCAAAAAAGGAAGAAGCATGCCGCCAAGAAAAATAAGAAGACGGGTCAAACGTCTCAACCCGAAGAGGGTTCTAAAAGGGCTCCTATTCCTTGGGCGGTTCAAGAAGAAGTGGCGTTGGCGAGATGTTGGATCGATGTCTCGGAGAGTTCGATTACGGGTAAAATATATATTTTTTAACTTGTTTTTTTAAAAAAAAAAACTACTAACATTTTTTAAAGTTTACTAACAAGTTTTTTTTTCCTTTCTTAATTTAGGAGATGCTCAAAGTAGGGAATCGTTTTGGAACACAGTTACCTTAAGGTGGCACAATTTGTTAAATTATCCTACCCCCAACTTCGACGACCTAAAAAGCTTTGTTCGTACAAAGCATCAAATTTACTCGAAGTGGATCGACTTGAACAAGAAGGTCACCAAGTTCAACAACACCTACATTCACATTTTGGGTAATCGAAAGAGTGGGCAATGTGAAGAAGAAATTATG
The DNA here is from genome assembly GCA_039602395.1 of Deinandra increscens subsp. villosa. Classification (NCBI taxonomy): domain Eukaryota; kingdom Viridiplantae; phylum Streptophyta; class Magnoliopsida; order Asterales; family Asteraceae; genus Deinandra; species Deinandra increscens. The sequence goes on from JBCNJP010000019.1 coordinate 20,748,316, forward strand.
AAGGCAACCCATCATCGATTCAAACTAGAAAACAGGGGCGCTTTCGACAAGTTGGAGGTTTGGGATATGGTGAAAGTATCTCAAAAATGGCTAGCGGCAAATGCGGTGGACGACGGTTGCAATAGTGATGACCAAGGTGCTTCTAAAAGAAGCAAAACATCCGATTCAAATCGGAGCTTCAACACCGATAGTCCATCGCAAGCCCAATCCATTCCTTTCGATCTCAACCTCGGTGGAGGTGGAACGTCTCCCAAGAGCCCAACCGAACAACCACTTCCAATGGGTACCCAAAAAGCTAAACGCTTAGCAAAAGAAAAAGCAAAAGGAAAAGGAAAAGCGTATTCGAGTGGAGCTTACCATTGCGAATTTCAAACGTTTAACGAGTATTAACGGGAAAAGACCGAACTTCAACGACAAGCTCGAGAACAACGACAGAAACAACTCGAACTAATGGAACGCGAGCAAATGTGTCGTGACCTCGATAGGGTTGAACGCGACCCAAGCGAGGAGGCTACAACCATCGCTCAAAAAATTCAAGCCAAACTTTTCGGGTGTTATATGTAGGTTTTTTTTTTTAATTTGTAATTTTAGGATTTAATAAGTAATTTTAGGATTATATAAGTAATTTTAGGAGTTTTTTTTATTTGTAATGTTAGGATTTAATTTTTATTTATAATTTTTTTTGTTTTTATTAGTATTTTATTTTAAATATTTTATTATAAAAAAATGTTTGGGGAATTGGGGGTGTGCGAAAACCATAATCCACAAATTATGGAAAAATGGGAAGGGGTGAAGAATAATGAAGTGACACAAAAAATGAAGTGAGGAAATGAGAGTGAGAGGAAACCATTACTTATAACCTAGACATTAAAAAAGCGTACTTTACTCCGTATTTGAAGGTGTTGAGTATAAAACGAAATTCAATAATTAATGTAAAAATTATAACCTTGTCCAAAAGGAGCTTAATTATTTTAAAATCCTTCTCGTGACCCTCGTCTACCCCCTTTACCTCCCCCTCCCCCCTCTCTCTCTCCTCAGTGCCGGCAACAAACGACTGGTACAGATCTTCATTTCTACTCCACCGATTCTATACCTATCTTCCTCCTCACTCGTGCATCATTTCTCAATCTCACACAGGTACATTTCTCTCCCTATTTCACCAGCAATTAATCCATTCCTACATATCCACATATCAATTTCAAATCTCCTCCTCATCTTCCGCTTACTGTCTATTCGATAATGTTATTCAGTTATTGTAAGTTTCGCGTCTGTTTTTCGTGTGGATCGTTTCTAGATGTACTCGGTTTCATAGAATCATAGCAAGCTAGCAGGAGCGTTTGACTGTTGACTGTTTCCTGTTTCCTGTTTCATTTTATCAACTCCGAGATCTGTTTTTGTAGACTATTAATTACATGTTTCCTTTTAGCTGATAATGTGTGAAAGTTTCGGCGGTTTGCTGATTTTTGTTGTTTGTTTTGGGAATTTTGTAGATCTTTCTAGTTTGGGGGTTTGGTAGGGTGCAGTGAATGAAGATATAGAGAAGTTGTTGGCAATTACTCAATTAGGTTTTGGTTTTTCACGGAAGGAAATGGATTTTTCTGGTTCTCAAAGTGTACAGCCGTATAAGATGCAACAAACTGTACTTCCGGGAGTTTTGGCTGGTCAAAGTGCAAGAACAAGCAGATCTTCGTTGAGCTCGAGTAATGGATATGAAACTCAATCTCACTATTCCACCGTTACAAATGGAGATGATTATGACAGTGATGGTTCCAATTTTGCACCACCGTAAGTGTTTTTTTCCGTCTTTTTAATTGGAGAGATCATATTTGGAGAGTTTAATTGTGTTTTGATCGTTGAATAACTGATCGTTGAATAACGTTGACTTGCTTTCTTGCAGGACACCGATGACCCTCTCGAATTCAATCCCAGCAGAGCTTGCTGGTGCCATACCTTTGATTGATAAATTTCAGGTTGGATGAGTTTCATGTTAAATAAAAAGTAAATTTCACCATCGATAAAACTCAAGATTCTTACTTACTTTCCTGTTGTCTTTTTTAGGTAGAGGGGTTTCTAAGGGCAATGCAAAAACAGATAAATTCAGCCGGAAAGCGTGGCTTTTTCTCTAAACGATCAGTAGGACCTCAAGATCGCGAGAAGTTCACATTTGAAGATATGTTGTGTTTCCAGAAGGTAGTCACTTTATGTTTTCAATCTTCTTGGTGTTATCTATTGTGGTTTACCATTTTTTGTTAATACTTTACTTGCCTCAGGATCCTATTCCAACATCCCTGCTGAAAATAAACGGTGATTTCGTAAGCCGGGCAGTAAAGTTATTCCAGACCATTTTGAAATATATGGGAATAGATTCATCTGAGAAAGGTAATCAAATTGGCTTGGAAGAACGAATTGAACTTGTCAGCAAGATATACAAACAGGCGTTGAAACGTTCCGAACTACGTGATGAAATCTTTGCACAAATTTCAAAGCAAACCAGGAATTGTCCCGAGAGGTATGCACCTTGCATGTTTAGCAATTCTATCACATATGCGTTATTAATTGGTTTCTGTTATTAATTGATTTCTGTCGTATACCTTTGTTGTTATTTTATACAGGCAATATTTAATAAGAGCATGGGAACTCATGTATCTATGTGCATCATGCATGCCGCCTAGTAAGGATATTGGCGGATATTTATCAGAATACATTCACGATGTTGTACACAATGTGAATACAGATCCTGATGTGCAAGTTTTTGCAACGAACACTTTAAATGCACTGAAATGCTCTGTGAAGGCAGGCCCACGACATACGATTCCTTGTCGTGAAGAGATTGAAGCGCTTTTGATTGGTAAAAAGCTTACCACTATCGTGTTTTTCTTGGATGAAACTTTTGAAGAAATATCATATGACATGGCGACGACTGTTTCTAATGCTGTTGAGGTATTATCATTACCAACTTTTTACTTCATTTCATTGTGATTGTACATAATTTGTTAGTATATGTTGTAATTTAGTAGGCTGAGATAACCAACATGCATATAGAGCTCATAAGGGTAAAATTTATCATTTTAGCTCAATTTTCACATTTTGCTCTATAAAGTTTCCATTTATATTGTAACACATGACCATGTTTTTCTCCATTTAAAGAAAGTTTATAACATTTTTACAATCTGTAGAGCATTTATGTTAAGAAGCTATCTTTTAACCTGTTTCAGCCTTTAAGTATTTGTTAAAAGCTATTATTGTGGCTGCTGGTTAGTATCTTTCCAAACATATGAATATACTTGGTGCCTTGGTGGCCGTCTTACCATTGGTTTTTATTGTTTTTGAATCTTCATTGAAATCTGCCATATTATATTTATCACATTTTTGCCAAAATTTTTATTTTTTATGTTATGTTTTATATGGGGAACAATTGTAATTTAGGTTAATGCTGACCCAACTAGAATCTTTTTTAGTTCTTTGTAGGTCTGATAATAACTGTTTGATCATGCCTGATTCAGGAACTTGCTGGAATAATCAAACTGTCAACATATTCAAGCTTTAGCTTATTCGAGTGCCGTAAAGTTGTTACCACCTCTAAATCCCCTGAACCTGGAAATGGTATTCTTTTAAATTATTATTTTTCATTCTTATACGATCTATTATATCCTGAGGTAGAAACTTAACAACATGAATTGCTATCACCAGAGGAGTATATTGGATTAGATGACAACAAGTACATTGGAGATCTCTTAGCAGAATTCAAATCAGCAAAGGATCGAAGTAAAGGAGAAATTTCACAATGCAAGTTGACTTTTAAAAAGAAGTTATTTCGTGAGTCGGATGAAGCTATTACTGACCCAATGTTTGTTCAATTATCATATGTTCAGGTATGTTGTTGTATTTTATCTAATCTGCAAACAGTTTTCATACAAACCTGATGATAATGATCATATTCTTTCTTTCGCAGTTACAACATGATTATATTCTGGGAAATTATCCTGTTGGAAAGGATGATGCTGCACAACTATCAGCATTGCAAATTTTGGTTGAAATAGGATTTGTCGTTAAACCTGAAACATGCACGTTAGTTATCTATCTATCCTTCAAATCTTAATTTGTTTTTTGTTTAAGTAATTTTGATTACTATGTTGTGCCTTTAGATTTATACATCCATATAGATTTTAACTGAGAATCTTTTTTTTTTGTAGTGACTGGACTTTACTTCTGGAGCGATTTCTGCCAAGACAGATTGCTATAACTCGTGCCAAGGGAGACTGGGAGTTTGATATACTTAACCGTTATCGTTCTATGGTAAGACCTAAGTATTCTTTTTGTTACTTAACCATTTCCTTTATCTAATTGATGAACATGAATTAATTCTGATACTAATATAAAATTATAATGGTGGTTTTGTAGGAAAATCTAACAAAAGAAGATGCAAGACACCAGTTTTTGAGAATTTTAAGGATGCTTCCATACGGATATTCTGTTTTCTTTAGTGTTCGTAAGATTGATGACCCCATTGGACTTCTACCTGGTAGAATCATATTGGGTATCAACAAACGTGGGGTGAGTTTTGATTGGTATTTTGATCAAGATATGTTTTATATATTTGTATTTTGTGTGCATAGTTTATATTTTGATTTATCTAATTCTTATTGTTTGTCAATAGGTACACTTTTTCCGTCCAGTTCCCAAAGAATATTTGCACTCGGCTGAGTTAAGAGATATAATGCAATTTGGTAGCAGCAATACTGCAGTGTTCTTTAAGATGAGAGTTGCGGGTGTCTTGCATATATTTCAATTTGAAACTAAGCAGGTTCAACCTTTATCTTTTTTTTCTGTATTTGTTTATTTTCCGTTTGCACATCTTTTGTGACTAGAGTCCATGTTTTTTAATACAGGGCGAAGAAATATGTGTTGCCCTTCAAACACATATAAATGATGTCATGTTGCGCCGGTACTCTAAAGCACGTTCTGCTTCTAATTCAGGATCTCTTAATGGCGATGTTTCTAGCAATTCAAAACCCCCCAATGTGGATGTCAGTGAGAAACGCGCACATGATCTATCAAAAGCTCTTGAAGAATCCCAAAAGACTGCAAGTCAAGTAAGTAATTTCGTTTTTTTGTACCCAACTTTTATTTGTTCTGCTAGATAGATCATAAATCAATCAACCCTTTCATAAGTAAATTGTCTGAATCTTGTTATTATGAAATTGACTTTTTTTTTTACTATGATAATGTAGTTATCAGAAGAGTTACATGAGAAACAAAGAAAAGAAATGAGCATGCAAGAAGAAGTGGAAACCTTAAAAGATATGTTAAGATCAGAGAAACAAAGCTTGGATGAATTATCATCCAAATATAATGAACTTAGAACTTTATGTGAAGAGAAAGAATCTGCCCTTCAGGTAACCGCATTTTTACTTTACAACTAGCATACTGATGAGATTTCTCTTTTTTTCATTAATTATTCGTCTTTTAGGCTGCATTGATTGATAGACGGAACATGGAAGCTAGACTTTCACAGCTTAGTAAAGGAGAATTGGAGAACAATACCAAGAAGGAATTAGTTGAAGCAACTAATCAGGTCTGTAAATGATATTTATACATTCATTGTTAATTATGTTTCTTAAATTAATCACTTTACTATTTTGCTAATAGGTTCTACAAAAGATCCAAGATGAACTAAGGACACGTAGCTCAGAGTTGCATGCAGCTGAAGAATCAAAGAAAAAACTGTTTAATGAAAAAACATTGTTGGAAGAAAGAATTTCAAGGCTTGATAAAAAGAATTCTGATGAGGTGATTACTGATTATTCAAGTTCTATTCTATTTCGTTACTTATATTTATGTCTTAACTTCTCATATGTAAAGATGTTTTACACAATTAAATTTTCAGATACGGTTGCTTGAGAAAGACTTGGAACAAGAAAGAAAGACAACAAAGCCTAGAATTTTTGAACTTGAAAAAAAGGTAGAGGAACTCACCCAAAAATTGGCTGCTGCAGAGTCGAGTCTGGCAATAAAAGATGCCAAGCTATCAACTTTGCATGTAAATCTAAAAGAATTAGAGGATCTGAGAGAAATGAAAGAGGTGATATTCATTATAATCTCTTGTTTAAATTCTAATATATGTAAAATATTAATGTCTCGTTTTTTTTGCCTTCAGGATATCGATAGGAAAAACCAGCAAACTGCTACAATATTGCAGATGCAAGCAGCACAGTTGGCTGAATATCAGGCACTTTATAAGGAAGAATTGGTTTTGAGAAAACGCTACTTTAACATCATTGAAGGTATAGATAAAAACTTTTAGGTTGCCTTTGCGGAATGTTTCTTACAGGATTGGGAATTGGAATATGAAAGAATTGGAATTAATTCCATGGAAAATATTGATGTGTTTGGTCTATAAATTGGTGAAAGGATTTCGAATGGAGAAGGAAAGCAAATTACATATTTTCCTTCCCCTTTCCCATTCTCTATTTGGAAAGCCATAACCCTATCTCCCAAATTTCTTGAACTGCTAAATCCAAAATAACGTTGTGAGTAGGTAATTAGTTAGATTCCAATAACTGATATTTTCCGATTCCAATTCCTTATGTTTCAACCAAACACAATATATAACGGAATTCAGTCCAATTCCAGTTCCAGTTCCTATAAATTCTGTGAGCAAACAGGTCCTTATTTGTTAAATGTTTATTCTACTTTTTCATACTAACTATTTTGTTTGATAAATGATTTTTACCATAATTGCAGATATGAAAGGCAAAATCAGAGTGTACTGTAGATTAAGGCCCCTCACACCAAAAGAGATATCTGATAGAGAAAGAAATGCGCTCACTAGTGTTGATGAGTTCACAGTTCAACATCTAGGAAGAGATGACAAAATCAAACAGCATTGTTATGATCATGTATTTGATGGAAACGCATCTCAAGAAGATGTCTTTAATGATACAAGGGCAAGTTTGAAGAAAATATTTATTTTAGTTTATTTGGTTTCTCTGTTTTGATAACATGTTAATGTTATTCTTTTTAAATATGTTTTTTTTTGTTGCAGTATTTGGTGCAATCAGCGGTGGATGGGTATAATGTGTGCATATTTGCATATGGTCAGACAGGTTCAGGGAAGACTTTTACAATATATGGGTCTGACAATAACCCTGGTCTTACTCCCCTGGCTACCTCAGAGTTATTTAAAATTCTGAAACGGGATGGCAAGAAATTCAGTTTTTCATTAAAGGTAGCAGTTATCTTTTCATACCAAATTTAGGTTGAAAAATGGGTTGGTTGGGTAAACGGGTCAGGGGTTTTTACCATTAACACCATAGTCCGAGGTCTTTTAATTAAAAAAAAAAGTTAGTGTGTCGTTGTAACGTTTATATTATTTCAATAAGAGTATGCTTTAATCTAGAAATATTATTTAATAAGGATTTATGTATTAGAAACACTTTGGTTACACTGATTTGTTAGAGATGAACCATAACCTAGAATGATCCCATTTGTAGGTAAAGGGTCAGAATTGATATTTTATGTGTATATGTAGGCGTATATGTTGGAGTTATATCAAGATACCTTGGTGGATCTTTTACTTCCAAAGCAAGCAAAGCGTTCGAAGTTGGAAATAAAAAAAGACTCAAAGGTAAACTCAAATTGTGTGAATGGTATATAAATATGATACAATGAAGTCTTTATTTTCCTTGCAAGCTAGAATAATCTATAAAAATTTAACATTGGTTTAAAAAAATGACTTAAATTTGGGTTTATGCAGGGAATGGTGACAGTTGAAAATGCAACTATTTTACCTATATCCACCTATGATGATTTGAAAAACATTATTCAAAGAGGCACAGATCAACGCCACACAACCGAGACTCTAATGAATGAAGAAAGCTCACGGTCTCATTTGATTCTCTCAATAATTGTCGAGAGTACAAACCTCCAAACTCAGTCAATTGCTCGTGGAAAGGTATAATTCATCATTTTAATATGAAATCATAAGCTTTAGTGTTAACATTTTTTATTATTTTGTATTTGTGATTCAGTTGAGCTTTGTTGATCTTGCCGGCTCAGAGAGAGTTAAAAAGTCAGGATCAGTTGGTAATCAACTAAAGGAAGCTCAGAGCATTAATAAATCATTGTCCGCACTTGGTGATGTTATAAGTGCATTATCTTCTGGCAATCAACACATTCCTTACAGAAATCACAAACTAACAATGTTGATGAGCGACTCCCTTGGTGGGAATGCCAAGACGTTGATGTTCGTTAACATCTCACCTGCCGAGTCAAACTTGGAAGAAACTTACAACTCTCTTACGTAAGTCTTCCTTGATCGTTGATTGTTTTTCTCTTTTAAAAAGTTATTTCTTATAATTTTGTTCAAAAATAAACAGATATGCATCGAGGGTGCGTTCAATTGTGAATGATCCTAGTAAGAATGTTGCATCAAAAGAAGTTGCAAAGTTGAAGAAGTTATTGGCATATTGGAAAGAGCAGGCTGGAAAAAGAGGGGATGATGAAGAACTCACAGAAATCCAGGATGAACGACCGTTGAAAGATAAACCTGATAACCGGCACTCGTTGTAGATTTATATCATCTTCTGGATTTGAAGTGAAAAATACTCTTTTAAGTTTGCTACTAATTCACTAACAGGCAAAACGTGGGAGGTGTAGGTCTAGTCCATACTCATGACCACATGTGCACAATAGTAGGGGAGTTGTTGAATATGGTGGCTTGGACCCACAAAGAGCTCTATTTGTTTAAAATTTTGGTTGATGGTGGAGTGGTTAGATGTGGTCTAGCTGGGCTAGAATACAATGGTGATGTTGTATGGTAAATTGATGTGTATAATATATTGGTTATGATATCCATATCTCCTATTCTTAAATGCAACAAGTATTGTCTTTCAAGTTATTTTTGTATAATAACTAGGTGTTCATCGTCACTTAAATGCGACAAGTATTGTCTTTTAAGTTAATTTTGAGATGTTAGAAATTATAGATTTGGATGATTGATCATGAACAAAGTCCCTCAACTATTGCTATGATGTAAAGTTAAAGAGAGTTCCTATAAAAATCAGAACTAGGTTTTCGTTTTAACAAAAACCCATCCATACCCTCGTGGGCCTCTATAAAAACCCATGACCCAAATGTATTTCACATGTCACCCAATATCTTACTTGCTTTAACATAGTTTAAGCAACCAAATACAAAAGGCGATGCGTATTAGCAACTAACAAACAAAATGCTATCAAATGCTACACAACTATTGGAGTACAAAAACTGAAGAACAAATGATTGTTGATATTAGGCAATCAATGCATAAATCATGTAAAATTACCTTGAAATGGGCAATTGGAATCAAATCAGGCTGTGTATATATGACAATCTACAATCGTGTGCAAGAAAAAAACTTATTAATAATTAGTTAAATAATAGCAAAAATGAGTCACTTGAGCTACTCACAAGAGTTGACAAACATGAATGCTACCACTACTATTATTACTCATGGGTTTGAGATCACATGTTTTTGAAGGCTTGAAGCTACTTTTTTATATCGTTTAAGATGTGTTGTTGACATGTTGGTCTCTTACGGTGCGTTCAATTCCAACCTCATGTTGTTGGTCTTCTCTTTTATTCGACTTTATTTTGATTGGTTCAAACTTCAAAATCTAGCTCTTGTTTTTTTTAAAAAAAACTTTTAACTTTTTAGTAGGTTGCTGGTTGGCGGTGTGAGCTATTTGAACTTTGAAGCTCATTATTTCTTAGTTTATATTGTTGCTTTGACGTAGTGTACTTCTATAAGAACATGCTAATAAGAAGTGGCGGATCCATAAAATTTTATTAACAAGGACAAAAGATGTGTCTTTAAAAATGAGATGGGTCAAGTCGGTTTAAAATGAGTTAGGGACTTAGGATGAAAAGAAGTCTATTCAAAATGGATACGCGAAAATGTAAATTGTGGCATGCTTTGGATCGCAAAAACATTATTCCTAGTTTACAACCTCTTACCTTTTTTAGTATAGATAAATTTAAATAAATAACGGACCACTTAACTACCCAATCAAATCATCTTTATTTCACGTTAGAATATACCGGCCATAAATTGATAAGGGACCTGCTATACAGACACCCCTCTCCAAATTTCACACCTCAAACCGTGGCTGATTGGGCAAACAGGCCCGGTTCAAAAAAAAACAAAAAAGTCATTTCACGTCAGAACCCAGAATACGAGGTTTAAACCGGGGCTTTTCGGGCAAACCGGCCCGGTTTGTTTTTCCCTTTTTTTTCTTTTCTGAATTGGTATTTTTTTAATAGCCCTCATACAAAATACAAAGTTTAAATAAAAAAAAAGGTCATTTTTAAAAATATTAACCGTTTTTACTTTTTTTTACAACATTTATTTACTTATTTTTATAGTATAACAATTTCTTTGTCAAATAATTCTATAACTTAAACAGAACTCGGTGAAATATCATGTTAATTAAACAACTCAACCAAACTCAACCTTTTTTATAAACTAATTATAATTATAATATCAACACAAAGGGTGAAAGGTTGTAACTTTTTTTCGTGTAATTGCCACATAAATATCACCACTCCTCATAAAATATCAGGTTTGGTAAAAAAAAAAAAATTCAAACCGGGCCGGTTTGGCCGAACAGCCCCGGTTTGATTTTTGTCTGCATTCGAACCGGTCCGGTTTGAGCGATCAGCCCCCGTTTGAAGTGTTAACTTGTATTTTTGGGGTGTCCGTATAGAACCACCGATTGATAAATATGAAATCGTGTGATTTAACCTGAAACCACTATTTTTCATCTTTAAAAAGAAAGAAATGAACTCAAAACACCATCATCCACATTTTTGGATTATTCAAACTCTTACCTACCCTGGTTATAAACTACTAAATTTGTTTGCAAATTATATCAGCACAAAATGGCTCCCAAATGCAGCATCCCAGTGATCGATTTACAAGATTTTCCAAATCAATCATCCAAATTGATCGCAGCCTGTGAAGAATGGGGCTGTTTTAGGCTGCTCAACTACCATGAACTCCTTCCGGCGACGCTAATGTCCGAGATGAAGGTCTTGGTCAGATCACTTCTTGATTTACCGGAGGAGATCAAGCGCCGGAACATCGACGTCATCGCCGGAGGTGGATACGTCGCTCCGTCGCCCAAAATTCCGCTTTACGAAGCCCTCGGATTACACGACATGACGTCACGTCACGGCGTTGACGATTTTTGCTCTCAATTAAACGCCACCACTCATCAAAGGTATATCTCTTTGACTACCTCCGAATAGGAGCCGTTGGATTTATTTGGTTTGAGATCCAATAATTACACAATTGTTACATGTGATTTATCAGAATTCTAAAGTAACAGAACAAGAATATGTCTCGTATTTTTTATTGTAACAACATTAAGTCATGACTTTTTAATTTATCCTAGTGTTATGTATTAACGTTATTTTTCGTCTAAACATTTTGTTAAGTTTAAGAACATTTTAGTTATTTTCATTTCGTATTAACTTTGATAACTAATTAGGACCCAATCCTGTTAATTACATAACGGTCACTTTGATGACTAATTAGGACCCAATCTTGTTAATTACATAAATGATCACGTGGTTAATGCGAAATGATTGAAATGCCCTTAAACAGTTAAATTTAACAAAAAAATTTGACATAAATTAACGTTAGCACCCGACATTAGAATAAACTAAAAAGTTAGGACTCAGTGTTTGTAACAATAAAAGGACCCTATCCTTCCTTTAAACCACGAGACCGATTGTGTAATTATCTTTAATTTGTGTTTTATATATGTTTTGTTTTCGTAACAGAGAGACGATTATGAGATACGCTGAATCCGTACACACGCTTATTGTGGAGATCAGTAAGAAATTAGCCGAAGGTTTAGGGGTAAAAAGTGAAAATATCGGATTCGAGAAATGGACGTGTAGAGCAAGAATCAACAAATACCATTTCACCCCTCAAAGTGTCGGAACCACCGGTGGCCCAATGCACACAGACTCTGGTTTCCTCACCATCCTCCAAGACGATGAAGACGTTGGTGGTCTAGAAGTTATGAACAAGTCCGGCGACTTCGTCCCCGTCGACCCATGGCCCGGCACCCTTCTCGTTAACCTCGGTGACATGGCAACGGTCCGTCAACAATAATTAATTAACTAAACCATCTTTTTCATGATTTCTTTCGGTCTCATGAGATAATTATTAGACTAGCTGACGTATTTATTATGTAAATATCGATACTATAGAGTTACAGTATACAAATAGTATTGTAGCCTTGTAACTATAGTATCATATTTACATATAAATATGTCTAGTCTAATAATAGTGATGTTTGATTTTGAATGAAGGTGTGGAGCAATGGAAGATTCTGCAATGTGAAGCATAGGGTGCAATGCAAAGAAGCAAATCCACGGGTGTCGATTGCGTCGTTCCTTTTAGGACCGGAAGAGATACTTGAACCGCTACCTGAACTTGTGGATGATGATCATCCACGCGTCTTCGTCCCTACGACTTATGAAGATTACAGGAAACTGCGGTTCTCGACGAAGTTGCACGCAGGTGAAGCGCTTGCGCTATTGCGGACACCAAGCGCCGAGAAGTGATGAACAAAGGTGCATTGGGTTCAAGGGATTTTAAGATTGATGTCACGAGAATAAGTTGCTAAGTGCTGTTATTTGCGGTTTTAGGCATGCTTGCTATCAGTTTAATTGTTATATTATGACTCAAATTCTTGATCACTAGTCAATTTCCTTGCTACAATCAATCTTGTGGTCTCATCCGATTTTTAGATTTTTTTTAAATCTCAATAAAACACTTCTTTTAGTTCCTTTTGTTGTCACTGGAATGCAATTCACGTGCTGGACTCTGTTACTTCTAAAGCCAGTTTATACAACAGAACTATTCTCACACCATAAAACTCAGGCATATGATTACATATGATTATGTTGGGTTTTGTTAAAAATGAGTACTTCAATTTTATATTTAATTTAAACCTTTGTTCTTGGTTAATATTTCCGATATATTTTTTATTCTTTTTTATGTGTCTATTGGACCCGGAGCACATGATGAGGTATGGGTTTGTGGCTGACATGGGCTGAATGTTGAATTTTGAAGCTAAAGATGGGTCAAGGGTTCAAGGAGCTGCTGATATATAAAGAATGTGATATGGTTTTACGTGAATATACGAGAGATTAGAGTTGAGATATGTTTTAGTCTTCTCTTTTTTTCTTCTGAGTTTCCTCTCGGTTTTCAGTCATCATCTCTTCGCTTCAAGTTCTAGGTTATTTAGTGAGATTTCTTGAGATATCATATGTATGCTTTTTCATTTGTAAACACGGTTTCCTCAGTTTGAAATTTGGACAATACAATCTGGTTTGTGTAGTTGTGTGTTTTTTTATCTTAAAATTTGACAGATTTACACCTTACTCCATATGCTATTTTACACCATTCTTTGTCTTTTTTATACAAGTTCTACACGCCATGTATTCGGTATTTGTTAATATCATCTTACTTAAACTCATACCGAAATAGTAATAAAACGGTCAACTTACACCGATAGTTTACATTTTAAAAACCTCAAAACATCTATAACTTCAGAAAGTAAACATCTAACTCTTCATATTAAATTACACCTAAAACAATATAAGTATCACATCATGATCAATAAAACAACACATCAATACAAATGTCACACACCTTTGAACCATGCCTCGTTTATCAACCTTCCATTAATAACACAGCTTATTAAACTTCAAATCACGCTTGCTTAATTTTGAGAACCTTTACACACGCTTAAACGGTAAAACCATTTACCATTTATAATAACTTTATGTTCCCAGCATCACCTACCCATCCTTCCCTAAGGAAGACTGTATAAGATGTACGGCCTCGTTTTGACAAGTCAATGTATAGTTCACTTAAGTTGGTAGAATAAGTATCACTTTTATCAGTCTCATGCGGACTTTATACGATATACTAGAGTCTAGTATATCGTATAAAGTCCGCATGAGACTGATAAAAGTGATACTTATTCTACCAACTTAAGTGAACTATACATTGACTTGTCAAAACGAAGCCGTACATCTGTGAATTTCACCAAACTATGCACCGACTTAATTTACCTCCCTTCATAGTCTCTTAGACCATATCAATCACAAGCGCCCTTAGCTAACATGGAGATGCCCTTCAAAAGGGCGGCGTTGGAGGAGCCTGGCGTTTGAACCAAAACGAGAACTGATTGGACCTGATGATCTGGATCAAAACAGGCCGGGTTCAACACTTAGCTACCGAATCTGATCAAAACAAGAACCTCTGGTAATCTGAGTTTGAGACCTGCACACGTGACAACGCACTAGGGCCAATGAAGGGCAGGGAATGGTGCCCTGTGACAGCCCTCTGATATGAGAATAAGTATTGGAGTATAATCGGAAGATGAAGTAAGTGTGTGTAAGTAAAGGTGAAGATGAGAAGTTGAGAACATGAAATGTAATGAGCTAACTTAAATATTTAAACTTAAGATAAAGATGGTGTGACGTCAATCACACGCATATGGGGGCACGTCAGAGCTTCTAGATGCGGTTACGCATCAAGGGTGGAGATTTGATGAGAGGAGCAAATCACGTCTCTACGGGACATGTGGCATAACTAACTTCTAGTCCTCGTGTATGTGATTATTTTGTGGGGGTCCAGGGTTGGTTTGTGTGAAGTCCATGTAAGATATCTTGGACAATGTTTGGCCCAAGTATTGGCCTATGGAGGATCCACATAGAGAATTCGGATCTATCCTCTTCACCTGAGCTTGGATTATGCCCGCGAGAACGCAATTAATTTTTTTTTTACACACACAATAATATTAAGTGGGTAAATAATGAGGTGTTTGTGAAAAATACACGTTGAGTTATAAAATAGTTTGTAATAACGATATGTAAAAAACTAATGTGACTGATTATTTATTGGAAGGGGATCCTTAACGTTACGGATTGCACATTCAAATAGACTCTTAGTCAAACATGACAACCATTACTTTGAACTAAAACACTTTAAATAACTTCCCATTCACAACAATCCCCCCTCCCCTATATTTAATACGATTTTATAATCAAAGTGGAGGACTCCATTCACACAATATGGCCGCTAAAGGCAGCATCCCCGAGATCGATCTACACGATTTCCCTAACCAATCATCCAAATTGATCGCAGCCTGTGAAGAGTGGGGTTGTTTTAGGCTGCTAAACCACCACGATGTCCTCCCGGCTACACTGATGTCCGAGATGAAGGCGGTGGTCACATCACTCTTTGATTTACCGGTTGATATCAAGCGCCGGAACCTCCACGTCATCACCGGGAGTGGATATGTGGCTCCGACCACCGCAAATCCGTTGCACGAAACACTCGGTTTGTACGACATGGCCTCCCGTAGTGACGTCGATGATTTTTGCTCTCAACTGGGTGCTTCACTTCATCAAAGGTCTATTTCTTGTAGATTTCACCATCACGATTCACTACCGTTGACATCAAAGACCAATCAAACGGCTCGTTGTTTTTTTCGTGATATTACATACGAGAAACACGAGCCGTTGCATTGAGTAGCGCGGTCTGAGATCTTTCATTCATCTTATATTTTTTAAACAGCATTTTGTTCATAGATTTTCTAGATGAAATCATAACCTTAGTTCCCAAATCATAACCTTATTCATTGATTTAATTTTATAGGAAAAAACGCATCAATTAAATAAAAAACAAAACAAAACAAAACCCATGCAAATGAAAGATCCAAAATTCTTAGGATTTCTCGCCTGGCGTGATTGACAAAAAATAGACATGATTATATATATTTATTTGTTATTTAAAAGAATACTATAAAATAGCAAAGTATTTGACTATTATTAATGTGACATTATGGGTTTTCAATGAATCTAATTCGTTCCTTGCAACAGAAAGACGATTATAAGATACGTTGAAGCAGTACTTGAGCTTTTTGTGAGGATCAGAAAGAAATTAGTTGAAGCTCTAGGGATGAAAAGTGAAAATATTGGAATTGAGAACTGGCCATGTCAATTCAGGCTAAACAAATACCATTTCATCACCCCTGAGGATGTTGGATCCATTGGTGTTGGAACACACACAGACTCCGGTTTCCTCACAATCCTCCAAGACGATGACGGTGTCGGTGGTTTAGAAGTCATGAACAAGTCCGGCGACTTTATCCCCGTCGACCCATGGCCGAACACCGTTATTGTTAACCTCGGCGACATGGCAACCGTATGTCTTCAAACCATCATTTTGTTGGATATTTTAGTGTAATTGAAGATTGCGTATGACATTCAAACAAGAGTGCACGCTTGCTTGAATGTCATCGGGACTAACAAGGGTTCGAGGGCTGACTGGGATCAAGCTTGAAAATGAAGATTCAATTGATAACATACATGATCATAGAACTCAAAACCAGAGAATCTTATTGAATTCGAAGAAGAAAATACAAAGTGAAAATGGACTGACTCGAACTAAATGACCTAACCTGTTACTTATACCTAATCAGCTATTAACAACCATTTAACAAACTTTTAAACAAATTTACACATTCAGTCCTCACACTTTAATCAGAATTACAGAACTAACCTAAAGTTATTAACAAGTTATTAATAACTCTAACAATCTCCTCCCTAATTCTGAATTCTTGATTTCTTCAACTTTTTATACTCAGCAACATCAAATCCAATTAGTAACAATCCAACATTAGCAGCATACACCAGTGATCCCTAGATTTGTGTATATGATGTGTTGAACTCCCACTATTTACTTGGATTTGAAATGTTCCTGAACTCCAAAATGTTTCTTCATTTCTGCAAATTTGCTTCTGGTCAAAGACTTTGTAAGACCATCAGCCTTCTGCTGCTCACTCCTTACAAACTCAACCTCTATGTCCCCTCTATCAATGCACTCCCTGATAAAGTGAAATCTCAGGTTGATGTGCTTTGATCTCCCATGAAATACTGGGTTCTTCATGAGAGCTATTGCAGACTTATTGTCCACAAAGATCTTCACTTTCTCATGCTTCCTTCCAGTCAATTCCTCCAAGAACCTGGACAACCACAATGCCTGACAGGCTGCTGCTGTTGCAGCCATAAACTCAGCCTCACAGCTGGATAGAGCCACTGTTTTCTGCTTCTGTGAGTGCCAAGAAACTGCAGCCTTGTTATAAAAGAAAACATCCCCTGATGTACTTCTACCATCATCCATATCCATCATATGGTTACTATCACTATAACCCTCTAACTCACCACTGGTTCCAAACCTATATAGTAAACCACAATTCACTGTTCCCTTTATATATCTTACTATATGCTTAACAGCCTTAAGATGAGCTTCCTTAGGTTCCTGCATAAATCTACTCACATAGCTAACAGCATAAATGATATCAGGCCTTGTTTGAGTTAAATATCTCAATGATCCCACTAACCTTCTATAGTTTGATGCATCCACAGCCTCACCACCCTCTTTTTTACTTAATCTCAAACCTGGTTCCATTGGGATTTTGGTTTCATTACAATCTTCTAAGCCAGCTAACTTCAAAATCTTTAAAGCATATGCTGATTGCTTAATTTCTATACCTTTCTCTGATTGATTTACCTCTAATCCTAAGTAATAACACAGTTCTCCTAGATCTGTCATATCAAACTTATCACACATTTGTCTCTTAAACAGGTCTACTTCTGTCTTACTACTTCCTGTCACAAGTAAATCATCTACATAGACACCTACAATTACAACAGATTCTCCTCTGAACCTGATGTACACAGCCTGTTAATGTCTACACCTTGTGAATCCTAGACCATTCAAAACCTCATTTAATCTCTTATTCCAGGCTCTAGGTGCCTGTTTGAGCCCATAAAGAGCCTTAGAAAGTTTGTAAACCTTTCCCTCTTGGCCTTTTTCCTCAAAGCCTTCAGGTTGTTTTACATAAACTTCCTCCTGCAACTTCCCATGTAAGAAAGCTGCTTTCACATCTAAGTGGTATACCTTCCACTTCATGGCAGCAGCATGAGCTAGGATAATCCTAATTGTTTCCATTCTAGCAACAGGTGCAAACACCTCTTCATAATCAATCCCTAACTGTTGCACATAACCTTTTGCCACTAATCTGGCTTTATACTTAGTTACATTGCCTTTAGCATCTTTTTTAATCTTGAATAACCATTTTAATCCTATAGGCTTACACCCCTTTGGTAGATCACACAGCTGCCAAGTTTTGTTCCTATTGATTGCTCCTAATTCTTCCTTCATAGCAACAACCCATTCACTAATCTTAGCAGCTTCTCTATAAGAGTTTGGTTCTTCATCCTGCACTAACAGCAATGCTACATGATTAGCTATCTCTTGAGATTGATCATTCTGCTTTTGCCTATTATCCAACACATAATCTCTTAGATGACTAGGTACTCTTCTCACTCTTTCTGACCTCCTAGACGGCTCACCCTCCTCCTGTGGTTCACCTACACTATGTTGATCCTGCACATCTTCTGTGTCATCCTCACTCTCAGGTTCACTATGCTCATTATTTTCATGACTAGGTATCTCAGGATCTAACCTTTCTTGGTCATGAATATCAAAGATAGGGTCCCAACTAGTCTCCTGTCTTTCACTAGGTCCTGTCATCATAGACTTATCCCAGTTCCACTGCCTATTCTCTTCAAATTGAACATCTCTGCTTATGACAATCCTGCCCTTTTCAACATCCAACATTCTATAGCCTTTGGTTCCCTCTTGAACCCCCAAGTAAACCATTCTGCTACTTCTGTCATCCAATTTTCTAACATCAGGTCCTATGATTTTAACATGTCCTACACATCCAAAGACCCTAAGATGACTTAGATTGGGCTTTCTATTCTTAATCTCTGAATAGGGAGTAGTATTCTTTAAGCTCTTAGTAGGTAGCCTGTTTTGAATATATACAGCATGTCTAACACCCTCTGCCCAGTAAACTTTAGGTACACTCATGTCCTGCAGTAAACACCTAGTCATATTCATGATTGTTCTATTCCTCCTCTCAACAGTACCATTCTGTTGAGGAGAATAAGGTGTGGTTAACAGCCTAGTTATTCCATTCAGGTCACAATACTGTCCAAACTCATGAGAAGTAAACTCTCCTCCCCTGTCAGATCTTAAAGACTTAAGCTTATACCCTAGCTTACTTTCTACTTCCAATCTAAATTTCTTAAACATTCCAAATGCTTCATCCTTATTTTTCAGGAAGTATACCCACATGTATTTTGAAAATTCATCAACTAATAACATGAAGTATCTAATTCCAGTCCTAGTCTGAGGTGTAATAGGACCACATAAATCCATAGACACTAGTTCTAAAGGGTCCTTGGCTTTGTACACTGTCTCTTTTGGAAAAGATTTTCTAACCTGTTTCCCCACTAAACAAGTGTCACAAACTTGTGAATTGCTATATATTCTAGGTACTCCTAATACTAGTTCCTGTCTAGTCATCTGATCTAGGACATGAGAGCTAGCATGCCCAAGCCTACTATGCCAAATTCCCTCTTGACTACTTATCCTGGCTTGGTAACACATAGCTGTCCCTTTCCCTAACACAACCTTATAGAGCCTATTTGGAGCCTTTCTAACCTTAAGGAGTAACTTCTGATCCCTATCAAATACCCATAGGTAATCTCCTTTTATCCTACTCTCACAACCCTTTTCAGCTAATTGGCCTAAGCTTATTATATTGCTTCTTAATTGAGGTATATAGTACACATCAGTCAGAATTCTAGTCCTCATTTCATCACTCTTTAGGACTATGGATCCCTTTCCTTTTACCTCTACCTTAGACCCATCCCCAAAGCTTACAGTTCCATTAACATCTTTGTTTAAAACAGAAAACAATGAGGGGTTACCTGTCATGTGATTGCTGGCTCCATTATCCATATACCAAACAGCTTCATCATTTCCATACTTTTCTTCACTGAAACTTGTTGGCATCACATTTAGTTCTATGTTTCCACACCATTAGCAGTGTAGGCTCATCATCAGATTCTGCAATTAGATTAGACTCGTGTTCCAAACCTTTCTTTCTTGGGCATTCACTGGCATAATGGCCAAGATTCTCACATTTGAAACACTTAATCTTACTCTTGTCCTTTTTAGGCTTTCCTTGAAACTTCTGCCCTTTCCCTTTATCTTCAGGCTGTTTCCCTTTTTCAATGGATGTGGAATTCTCTCTGTTCTTGTTCTTGAACTTTCCACTATTCTCCTTAGATCTGGACCTGTTTTCTCTTGACTTTGATTGCCATTCAGTGTAAGTCATCAGCAGCTGATCATCTTTTGTTGCTGATGGCAATTTCTTCTTCATCCCAGTCCTCTCTTCAAAGGCTTTTAGCCTGCCAATGATTTCTTGATACAAAGCAGTTTCCAAGTCAACAAACTGTTCTATGCTTGCCACTATATGAACAAACCTTTCTGGTACACTTTCTAGCAATTTCTTGGCAAGTGCAGCCTCTGAGATTGGTGAGCCAAGATCTACAAACTTTGTTGCAATTGCACTCAATCTGGCTGTGAAGTCATCAATTGACTCACTCTCTTTCATCCGCAGTCCCTCATATTCCCCTTTCAAAGTTTGCAAACGAGCTTTCTTCACCCTGTCAACACCAACATACCTGGTCTTGATTGAATCCCATATATCCTTGGCCGATTCCATTGTAGCCACTTGAATAATCAAGTCTTCCGGCATCGATTGGAATAGATAGGCTATCGCAGCACTATTCTTCTTGGGATCGATCGCTGCACCCTCTGCTGGTACTATTACCTCCCACAGACCATGGACATTGAAGATGGCTTTCATCTTCACAGCCCAGATCGAATAATTTGTCTGATTTAGCGTCGGACACTGCAACGGGATGGTTGTATAGTTTTCTCTTGGGCGATTTGGGTTTCCTGTGGCGTCTGCCATCACTGTCGTTCTTCTAGGCGAGAGACGATCTGCTGAAATTGGTGACGAAGGACGAGTCGGCCTTCTTGGCGATTGCAATAATCGCCTAATCTTGACGAATTCACAGATCCAACAGAGTTTCCCCCTTCTTGATCGGAATCCCTCCGACGAAGTCTCTTTACGTACGGCGGTGATTCATGCTCTGATACCAATTGAAGATTCAATTGATAACATACATGATCATAGAACTCAAAACCAGAGAATCTTATTGAATTCGAAGAAGAAAATACAAAGTGAAAATGGACTGACTCGAACTAAATGACCTAACCTGTTACTTATACCTAATCAGCTATTAACAACCATTTAACAAACTTTTAAACAAATTTACACATTCAGTCCTCACACTTTAATCAGAATTACAGAACTAACCTAAAGTTATTAACAAGTTATTAATAACTCTAACAGAAAATTATATATTTTGAACCATTTGTTTCATAGAAAATGCATTAGAATTCTATTTCGGACCAACATGCGTTTATTGAAACTTGAAGGACTTAATGTGTAAGTTGGTTTAAAATAATATTTAGATAACTAGCAGATATCTAAAAGATGAGGGAACCGTGCATATTCCTTGATTAGAGATACGTACATATGTGTTTTTCTCTGGATGAACACACCAATCAAATTTTCAAACAGAAATCTAGAATCATTCTGATTTTATCCGATCAAATCATTAGTAGCCCACTCCAATTATTTAATCTGAAAGTGAACATACACGACTTTAGAATCTATCTGGAAATCAATCGTTTAGCGAATTATCGAAATCCCCAACATATTTTTTAGAGATTTTTAGCTTAATTTCAATTGATCTACTGCTATAAAACTAAGCATAAAGTTTTCCTGAATTAAACCATCAAACTGTATATTTATTGTATATTTGTATTGGTAGATTGTATATATTGCAATTCTAGTCCCTAAACTATGTCTAAATGTCATGATCTAATATTCTGTTTGGAGATAATGATGTTTGATCTATTGTTAATGATGATTGAAGGTGTGGAGCAATGGAAGATTTTGCAATGTGAAGCATAGGGTGCGATGCAGAGAAACGAAGATGCGATTGTCGATTGCATCGTTCCTTTTAGGACCACCAGGGACGGTGGAACCCTTGCCAGAACTTGTGGATGATGACCATCCCCGAATGTTTGTCCCCATCACTTTCCAAGATTACAGGAACCTGAGGTTCTCGAAAAACATACATACCGGTGAAACGCTTGAATTATTATACACACAGAAGAATAAGTAATAGAATGGGAATAGAATAGAATCAATAGATGTTGCTTTGATGAAGATGCATTTGAGTATATCTTGTCTATTCCAATGTTGAAAAGTATTTGGAAGTTGTGATTGATGGAAATTGCAAGGGAAGTGAACTATTGCTTCATATAATTAGTAGTTAGTAGTTAGTAGTTAGAGAGTAACCAATCTAACCAATACATCAACAACTTGGTCCATTCTCTAACAAAGATGATCAGTAACAAATATGCTAACAAAAGTAGTTTTCAATTCTCAGTGCTTGAACTTGCAAAATGAAAGTAGTTTTCTATTTGATAAAATGATACTAATGCTAAATTTACAATGTTTTTAAATGCTCATAAATATATACCATCTTCCAGAAAAGTGCACAAATCAGAATAAACAAAAAAACATGTGTATATTAGCTAACCACAAGCTATACCTCTCCTTTGGCTCCTCATTATACTACTCCACCCAAGTTAGAAGGCGCCGCTCGGACGATTAAAGGTGTAGTAACACGCGAATTTCTGTGTTTCCATTGTAAGTAGCCAAACACATAACCCTGAGATGGTGCAGAAATCTTGAAGGTGACAGTAAAGTTGACTTTTTGACCATAGCGGGTGAAGGCTATTCTTCGTGGGTGTACACCGACTTCAATCCCGTGTGGAGTTGACACCACTGCTCTATAACTAGTTCTTTTTGCGTGCTTTTTGACATTGGTCAACGTTCTAGAAACGGAGAAAGTTGACTTGAGGTTAGGTACTAAAATTGCAGGATAGTTTAGGCTTGAAGGCACTGAAAATGCTTGGTTGTTACAAGTGCTGTTGTCTCGGGTTATAAGGCGAAGCAACTTCTCGGTATAACCTATTGAGCAAAGAAAGGATTTGTAGTCTGTGGGCTGTGTATCGTATACAAGACCAGGGTCAAGAACCGCTGTAGGGTCAACAAAGCCCGAGCCATAGTCAAAGGCATTCCCCCTTCTTCCATCAGGGTTAACTCTCATCGGTTTTCCGTTTTTGTCAAAAACCGTAGCTGCATTATTGTTATTTATATCAAACTGTTATATACTTATATTCCAAACCTACTAATAAAGATGTTAATAAACTTAACAATTTTAAACTTTACCCGTTGTCATGATTGCGGACTTGATTGCAGACGGAGACCATGTGGGATTAACCGCTTTGATCAAGGCTACGATTCCAGTTACATGCGGGCAAGCCATTGAAGTTCCAGAAAGAATGTTGAAGTTCATTTTTCCAACTGCAGGTGACCATGCTGCAAGGATATTCAATCCTGGAGCTGCAATATCAGGCTATAAAAAAGGTAATATTAAGATCTGTATATGATAAAATGTGCAACCCAAATGACAAATAATTTTTTACCTTCAAAATTTCAGGGGTTAAAGCATTAGGACCTTTAGAAGAGAACGATGCTACTCGAGGGGCAGGTTGTGATCCTAATTTGGCATTCGAAGCGAAAATCCTTGATGTCCCATTGCTGTTTTTAGATGGAAACCCGTGTTAGTACTAACTCGACAGATTATTATTCGAACAGAACTAATTACAAATCTATAAGTGGAAGGCACAAACCGCATGTTATTACGAATGTAGGATAGAATCCTGTTTCCCATTCTTTTCCCAACAATTGCAGCCGGGATCACAAACGGGATTGCCACATCTTTGTCGGTTTCATCAATTAGTATCATTCCAACTCCACCGGCTGCTTTGACCACCTCACTCTTAGCCAGCTTTGACTCTGTTGACCGCTCTGCGTGTCGGCATAACAACACCTTACCTCTAGTTTTTGTGTGGTTTAACGAGCTTTCCAAGCAGTAACTACACAGAAAAAGAAGATTTTAACACTTCTTTTAGACAAGAAAAGTGTCTGTTTTGTAAACCATAAACAAAAGTACCTGTTTCTTCACCTGGATTGATAAGGGGTGAAGTAACCCCTATTTGCTATTGAAGCTGATATGATTCTTGCAGGGGCCATCATTTGATGCACACTAAGACTTTCTCCCTGTTAAAATCACAAAAAAAAAATTAAAAAAAAAATAAAAAAATTAAATCATTTCATGTGACATGTTTCTTGATTAAAAGTAATATAAAATGACTATCAGTTTACCTTCACTTTAACACCATTTCCCATAACAATTTTAGAAGTAAACTCTCTATCTGTTGAACTAGCAGCAACTGTAATAAGCCAAGGAGCAAGATTTGTAGCAGACCCTTTAGTTCCTTCATTACCAACCGATGAAACAACGGTTATCCCACGGCTAACGGCATGGAACGAGCCAATGGAAATGGCGTCACTAAAGTAGTCACCCTGAGGCGCATCAGGTCCGAGAGACAGTGACATGATGTGGACCCCGTCTCGGACAGCATCATCAAAAGCAGCCAATATATCAGCATCATAACAACCTGAATCCCAACATGTTTTGTAGACTGCAATCCTAGCCATTGGTGCACCACCTCTTGCTCCACCGCCAGCTAGCCCCTTATAACTCATGTTCTCCACGAACCGGCCGGCTGCTGTGGAAGCTGTGTGGCTTCCGTGACCGCTGCTATCTCTTGGTGACCTGAAAGACACTTTCTTTCTCGGGTCATCATCGTTTTCATCTTCTTGTTGGTTTTCCAGATTACTATGCTCTTCGGCTTCATAGCCACTGTGATAATATCTTGCTCCTATCACTTTCCTATTCGAAAATCAAACACTCAGCACATAAACAAGGCTAATAAATTATAAAATGATTGAAGAAAACCTGTTGCAATTTGAAGAATTGAATGCTTCCCCTGACTGGCATATTCCCTTCCATCCAGCTGGTACAGGAGGCATGCCCGTATCCCTAAAACTTGGCGATTCCGGCCAGATTCCTATTGTAACCATTATTGTTCAGAAATCCCACAATCTTAATTACAAAATAGTTCATCACAGAATAAATCATAGTATTTTAAAACCACAAACATTCACATCTACTCCTAAATGTAGACCATTATCCAGATACCATTCGGCTTCTAATATATCATTTGATTGACAGAGTTATTGGGTATGATTTCAGCAACTTTTTACTGTGTGAAAAGTGCTGTTTGTTATAAATCTTAAATGAAATGATAACAAATGAAATGATACCTGTATCAATGAAACCAATGATGACATTAACTTGGTTCTTGGTGGAAAAACCTGGGATCTCCATGGTTTCTTTCTCAGCCAGACCAATGAAATCCCATGAATGTGTGGTGTGAAGTGTTCTCTTGGTATTCTCGAACACTGAAACCACCCCTTCCATCTCTGTAATCACAAGATCATCAACTCTTCATCTAAGTATAAAATAAATAAATAAATAAAAGTGAGAAACTTACTGGCAATCTGAAGGGCTTGATCCTGGGTTAACTTGGCTGCAAACCCTTTAAACCCATGTTTATAACTATACAAATGAGCAGCCTGTGCATCTTCAAAACTGTAAATAAAATAAAAATTAAAAAAAAGAAACCCAAATATCACCACTGATGAAATTAGAAAGGGGAAAAAACAAAAGAAAACAAAAAAAAATTAACCTTCCGCTATGAACAGAAGAAAGGATTCGGTGGTTTCGAAACACAATCTCATTTGGGTCTTCATTATCTGTGCTGCCCATATACACTACAAACACCTTCAACCAAATCAAAGTTTGTTAATTAATTAATTAAGATCAGATTGAAGATTAGGAAGGATAAGTGGAAGGATGAAGAACTGACCTTGGCGTAGGAGAAGAGGGTAAGGTGTGGTAGAGAGAGAGATGATAAGAAAAGGCCCAATAGGAGGAGGTTAGAAGGAGCCATTTGGGGAAGGGGGGGATTTGCAGAAAACAGGGGAAGTTTAAGGAAGAATTTATGAGAGAGAAAGGGGGAGGGAGGGAGGGAGATTGGTCACATGTATACCGTGAGATGAGAGAGTGAGTGAGGGTACAGTTACACAGTAGTATATGTAATGGAAACGGTGGGGAACAATGTGGGTGATATGCGAAAGGGAACAAATTGTAGAAAATCTATAATTTTTATCTTTTTAATGGAAAGAGAAGAAAAGGAAGTTTTTTTTTTTTTTTTATAATAATCTTTCCCTTAATTTTTTTTAATAAAGACGGATTTAAAGAGAAAGTAATCAAATATTAATAAAAAGGTTTTGTCATTTATCAATTTTACTCTTTCAGTCGATATAGAAAGGATTACATAGTTTTTATTATCGTAGATTTTGTTCTAACGCATCTAGTGTATATTGTGTTTTCCATCATCAAATGACTTTTTCCCTCTTATTTCTTTTTGGACATAAGTACAAAACACCAAAACATAAACTAAAATAAACATATTACACATGTTTAATTCTAACATAAAATAAAATAAATTTAAAAATATACAACCTGTATAATAATCTATATGGATCTTATATTTCTAATTCATTCAAAACCCACGAACCTCAAACAAGAATTTAATACTTGGGAATATATACGAGTCGTATATATTTGAGTCACAAATAAATAAGCCTTATAAATATTTATATGGGTCATATATTTGTGAGTTACAAACAATCTTTTGTCAGGCAACAACAATGGATTCACAAAAGGTATACGAATCATATACGAGTCTATACAAACCGTATAGGTGTTAGAGTGGTAGAAATAACACTTTGAGGGGTACAAATAATGTTGACCTTTCTTAATTACTAAAAATACATAACAATGTTAATTTAAGTAATTACCAAATAAACAAGTTGCAAGTTTTATAATTCGAATTGAAGCATGACTTCTTTTATGAATCGTATAAACTTCACTGGCTAGATTGAAATATTTTGATGTTATTATTTCAAAAAAAATTTGATTGGATTATTCATAGAGAGATTACAAGAACGAGTATGTGAACTACTATTAACAAATAACAATTATTAGTATAAACATAGACCAAAGATGATCCTTATATATAGTAGGGACGTCAACACATCGTTTTGATAACTTTCTTTTTATTATTAGCAACTTAGTTATAACTTTCTTTTTATTATTAGCAACTTAGTTGCTCCTAATCACAATTAATTATGATCAACAGCTATTGATCTTACTTAATATCACTTATTGAACTACAACCACTCTCTCATTACTACTGTTGAGCAATTTCTACTGAGAACTAGTTGTTGAATCTTGATCATTGGGGTGATCAGCTCAAATCGATTTTAGTTGTCACTTAAGATAAGTTCTAACAGACCATCATTTTCAAATAACGACCCCTCTATTTGACAAATACTGAACCATCTTCTAGTTCCGCGGTTCATCCTGGAACCCCTCATAGTCTAGGGTGGTTTTCCCCTTTTTTATAGAGTTATGTTGACTCTTTTATTGGAGATCAAGTGGTATCACTTCACAAGATTCATGCAACAACCAATAAAAACTTGCATTTTAGAAAACACGTTACAGAAATAAGGGAATGAATATATTGTATAAGGTTTTAGGGTGTTAAAAATGAATTGTTATTGTTATTTTTCTTATAAAGTAAGTAAGATTAAATATGGTGGATGAAAATACAAGTGAGGATTCGGATCCTGAAAACAAGGAAGCCGTGGGTGGTGGCTGTCCTCCACTTGACCCGTCAACTAAGGAGATGAGATCTTAAATGTGACAAAGAAGCATCCACATTTAATGAAAGGAAATTCTATATCTACATATCCTATCACAAAATCATGTCTCCTGATGCTAAGGTAGTGTAATAAGATGATGTTGTGAAGTTGAATCCTACAAATTTATCTTGGAAATTCTAGATGTTTGCTATAAAAAACTAAGACAAAAAATACAAAACATTTTAGTGCGTTAGTTTCAAGGAGAAACTATACGCTTCAGCCACGGTGATAAATGGTTTGTGTTTATACCCCGGAATATTTACACAAATTCTAAAAATTCATTTCAATGATAAGTTTATAAGGAAATAGTAGGTAAACGAGCATGTTTAGGTAATGAAAAAGCAAAGATTCCCACCGGAATCGATGTAAGATCAGCTAAACAGTTTCAAAGAGAGAAAATGAGTGAAGCAAGAGAGAACAATGTAATTTTATTGATAGAGAGAGTATAATTGGAAATGTAATTATACAAGCAATGACGTAGCTTTGTGGGTTTTATACGTGAAAAACTTTAACTTACGTTATACTTGACTTACAAATATTATTGTTCAGTACCTGTCTCCAGTGATATTTGAACCAGCACCTCAAAGAATATGACCATACACTTTTACCAGTAAGCTAAGCTAGTGGTTTATCTATACTTTTTTAACTCTGTTTATTAACGTGCCAACACCATAAAATTAGAAAAATAAATAAACACAGATGTTAACAAAGAAATATCATTTCTCATTTCTGGATATAGTTCACTTGAGAGTGATAGTTATTTGTCATAATGTCACATAAAACTTTGCAACAAAAGGTATAACAATCTTTTTATTTTATTTTTTATGATATAATTAAAAATTAAAAGATGTAACAAGTGTTTCATCAATAATTTCATCCATACCGCCCCATAATTTGTCTCTTTTAATTAAGACAACTTTTTCTTCGACTTTATCAATTTAACTTTTGAGGATGCATTTTATTGTTTAGTTTATATTTTGACCGTTTTAAGGTCACTACGGTTATACAATATAATACAGTTAAAGTTGGAAATTGACCGTTGGGAGGGAATGATGACAGGCATGGCAACAACACGTTTTGAATGGCAGACATTCTTTTTTACATTCCAAAATTTTGTGTCCTTTTGTGCTAATTAGAATCTGTGCCACATGTTCCTCACTAAACCCCAAAAGATTACCCTCATCAACTTCACTCATGACTATTATATATGCATAACGTCTTTTAAATACTTTTCTTGCTCTTTTAATCCCACTCAATCTTAAATCTACATATATTTATTTATGACATTAGTAAGACTTGAAGTTGAATGTAACACCTAACAAGTAGGGATGTATCTTTATTATTATGCTAATTAGCTAATGGTTGCATCTTTTAGATAAATGGGTAGGTGAAAAAAAGAGTTAGAAGATGTACGTACTCTCTTTTAAATAAATGTAATAAAAGTTAAACTATTAATAAATAGTTCAAAATCTATAAGTAAAACTCATTGTTGGGACGTCCCACCTTTGACACTCCCTTTTCCCTTAGGTGTCCTGTTCGGCGACCAAAGTGGAGTATCGACCGTGATGGTGAAAGACTAGGAAACGGTAAGAGAAAATAAATAAAATAAAAAATAGTAAAAAAATGGTTTTGTTATGTGTTTTCTTTTGAACAACAAAGATGACTCGGACAAATAGAATCATCTTGACAAATGGATTACGCTTTCATCTGAATAATAGAACGTGAAGACCAGTCCATCCACCACCTAGAAAGGAAACCACAACTGAGAAAACTCCTTAGCTTAACCAGGAGCAAATTGTCTCAGTCGAGACCTTCTGATTAATTGAAAAAGATAAAGATAATATTAATTTATTAGGAAAATATTTATTTTTTTATCTTTAGAAAGAGATTATGGGTGGGATTTATTAATAACTGTTTTCTTATTAGTAGGAGCTGGGTAGTTTAAGTAGCAAGTATGCTTTAGTAAATGTATGGTTTTATTCTTAACAAAATTTAATGTTTATCGTGTTTGCTCGCTCCAATTCTCCTATTCACGTGAGAAGAGAGAGAAGAATAAAAAAAAGAAGTGCAAGGCAAGTAATTTTTTTTGCTAGGTGGATGGAAGAAAAAAAAAATAGGGAGAGCGTTGTTTGATCGTGAGTTTGATAGGTTTGATGAGAACTAGGTCAAGAAGGGAATATGAAAATCATGATGGGATGAATGAGATGGAGATGTCAAGACTGAGTAAACCGGATGAAGATAATGGTTTGTGTGATTGATAGTTAGATTGAGAGAAAAAAGGTGGGGCAAGTGGTCTAAAGATTGAAGTGAAACTTAATTATGTGGGTGTTGTTGGGGATTCCATATCAAGATGGTAACAAATTAGAATCAAGATAAAGACTTATGGATTAATTTGAATAATTAAAAGGAGATAAAGATAGTATTAACTTATTAGGAAAATATTAATTCTTAATTTTTAGAAAGAGTTAATGGTTAGAGATTTCTTATTCTTTGTTTTCTTAATAGTAGGAGTTGGGTAGCTTAGATAACAAATTTGCTTTAATATAAATAGAGGTGTGTGATTTATTATAAATGCGTGGTTTTATTCTTAATAAAATGTAATGTTTATTGTCTTTGCTCGATCCAGTTCACCAATAGTTATGTCTGTAGAGAATAACGCCATAAGTGACTTGATGATCACATATACTTTTGTAATTTTTTAAAGCGGTAAAGGATTTTGTATTTTTGTTCTTTCTCATGTTTTGAAGGTTAAAACTTAGAAGTAGAACGTGACAACGTTATTGTCTTTACGACTTAAAAAAATCATATGTTTTTTTTAACAACTAACAAGTATCAATTTACAACACATCTAACTCTTACGACTTAAAAAAAATCATATGTTTTTTTAACAACTAACAAGTATCAATTTACAACACATCTAACTCTATTTCCCTAAGTTACATATTATCGTCAAAAAATCATTTGAAACAATTTTCTATGCATCCAAAACCGAACATTTCTTCATCACACAGAAACCATTCGGCAAAATAATATTCAACAATATGATGATGAGCCGCCACACGATCTCCATTTATATATGTTCTAGTCTCTCTACTTGGTCTGTTTGAAAAAACAACCAGAGATATTTTAGCCAAAACTCAAGTAGCTTTGTTGGTAACATCAAACATCCTATGGTATTCAGAGTTCGAAGATGAATACTTGAAACTTTATGATAATGATGTTTGCATTTTTAATTTTTTTTCCCGGAAAGATACCTGTATAAAATAAAATGTTATTTTATAAGGAAAAATAAAGTTTTTTTATAGTGTATTCCATAGGAATATAATAATGTTTTTAAAAGGAATATAATAATGTTTTTATATTCAATTTAATCCGGCTACCCTTAATTTGAGCTGAGGGGTTTGCTTCTCCATTGAGGATTTATTATTATTATGACCAAGCCCAATCACTAAAGAAACTGATATGGACTGAATATGGACATGTATGTAGCTATTTATAAGAACAAATTCATTTTTAGAAACAAAATTTCTAAAATGTATTTAAACCATGCAAACTTAAAAAAATAGTAGATGCCCTTTTCAGAGGGTTCTTAAGCTAAGAAATAAAGGTTTATGCTTGATGAATATATAACATACTATCATGCAAAGGTGACTGACAATGTGTTATTCTTTTGTCTATTACAAAAAAAATTTTCTTATATTGCCCAATATACTGTTATTACTAACACATGACCACACTCATAATTTGGGCCTCATTGCTAAACCTGGCCCATTAATGATATGCCTACTACGGTTGGGTCCAATCAGTAATGGAGAGTTGATCAACTAGAAAAAGTCTCATTTTTCCCTCCCACTGTCCCACACTCATTCATTCCCGGAAGAGACTTCATCTCCTCTTGGTAAATATTTTCACATATTTATTTCTTGTTACTCACAATCGATTTGTCTTAGGGTGGGCGGTATGGGTTGCCAAACCCATCGGCAAACTTGATTTTTTTTTCCGGCAAGAATCGGCAAACCATACTCCCCCCATTGGCAAAACCCATTTTCGGCAAACAATCTTCAAAATCGGCAAGTTTTTGCTGAGGCTTGCCGAATATTTATGTGTGTGATGCGTGGTCCACTCTTCAAAATACCAAAACTTTCCCTAAAACTTTCTACAAACCATACCCTTTACAAAATAGCCAAAATTTAAATTTTTTTCTCTCACCACCCCATTGGTTAAAAAGTTTGTCTAAAGCTTATTTCTACAAACCATACCCCCCACCCTTAGTTATTTACTTTCATTGTTTTATTGTTATCCGTTTTAATTTTTAAAAGCATCTAATTATTGATTTTACTTATTTATACCCCTCCCCCTAATGATAGCGGTAAATCTACCCGGTATATAGAATTGTTTCGGGTGAAGCTCTGTAGAAGTTGAAACAATCCTTTTAGATACGTGTATGCAGAGAAGCTACTTTCAAGTAAGATTTTATTTTTGATTTAATTTATAATTTTTTTCTTTTTATTTTATTTTGTTACCTACCCAATTTTCATTTCATTCCTATGTTTGAACCGGTTGTTTTTTTATTTCATTCAAACTTCTTTCTCCTAAATGTTAGGATATCAAAACGTGGGTTAGTGCTTAGTGGTAGTTTTTATTTTATTTCCTTCCTATTTGCTTTGTACGATGGTTCAAAACAAAGTAGTGAATTTATGTTTGAAACAAATTTTCTGTAATTTCTTTGGTGTTAAAAGATTGCTTGCTTCCATTACTAGTTTAAGATTGGGTTCTTGGATTGTGTTCTTTAGATCCTAACTACGGGTTTTAAGTGATGTTTTTTGTGTCTTGAATCCCGATTAGGTTGCCCTTTGGATCATTTGGGTGATGAATCTATATCTCGGTCGACCCATTGTCTATCCATTCATTTTTATTTCTCGAACCTACCCATTTCTCTAATACGATATACAACACCTAAGTTCTATAACAAATACAAATTTGAGAAAGCTAATTTGGCATTTGAGGAAATAAAAAAGAAGTGATGCTACTTTACATCATTTTTACATATACCCCTCCCTTAAATTTTTTAATAAATATAATTTAAATATATTTAGTTCTTTAAAACAAAACAATTTTTGTATGGTAAATTTCCACTCTTGATTTAAATTATTTTATTTTAATTTATATATCTTTTATAATAAATCTTATTAATTCACTATTCATAAGTTTTGACCAATGGTGATATGCTATTTGTGCTCTCTTCTTTCGATACGTGTCCGTATTTTTTTCAGGCTTAAGCATTATGTATAACACTTTAAAGTTTTCGACTTTAGCTACGACTTTTTTTTATAGTTTTATACTTTGACTACAAAATTTTTAAACTTTTACTTTTATACCTTTTAACTTTTATACTTTCGTCTTTTAGTATAAATGTTAGATTTTTATATTTTGACCATGAAACTTCAAGACTTTTAAGTTTTACACTCCTTAACTCCAGTTTTTTTAAGGCTTAAGCATTATCAACACTTTTCGGCCACCGTTTTTTTTATAGTTTTATACTTTAACCACAAAATTTTTAGACTTTTACATTTCATACCTTGAACTTTTCTACTTTCGTCTTTTAGTATAAATGTTACACTTTTATATTTTGACAACGAAACTTTAAGACTTTTAAATTTTATATTCCTTAACTTTTTAATTTTGACGGGCAAATGGATGGCCCACCGCAAAGCGCGAACGGGTCATCATCTTGTTATAAAACATTATAGTTTCATTTGTTTGTAGTTGGAAATAGTTTGGTGGTAAAGAAAGTTCCAAAAAAAAAATTCTAATTCAAATCATATAAAAAGGGAAAACCATTGTGATGTTAAAAAAATCCATTCGTTTTTAATTAAACGACAGTTTTCTTTTAAGCTATGTGTAGTCATAATGCCCACCACGGGGCATTATGTGACATGTGACAGTGACGTGGCAAAGGGGGGGGGGGGTATGGGGGATGGGTGTGTAGTCAAGAAGTGGGGGTTATGTGACATGGAGCATTATGGTTGGGACGTGGCAAACTGGTGGGTAAGAGAAGTATGTTCTTGAACAAGTTTGGGCGTGATGTGGGTAACGCCACCGGAAAAAATATAGCAACATAGCGCCCCGGGGGGTGCCAGGGGCGCTATGGGGGCGCCATAGTGGGGATTTTGGGCTATAACGCCCGATTACACATAGCCTTCAAGAAAATTTAAGTTTAGAAACTTGCTATTTCAGGAAATCCATTTGCCATCAATCTTTTACAAACTTTGTATTCGAAGAAATTATTCTTGAAAGATCTCCCAAAGATTTTGGGATTGTTTACCCGCCATGACGGAGGAGACGACTGGAATCCGGCCATCCTCGGTGGAACCAACGCCGGCAGAGTTCACCGGAAAAAAGGGCTCACCTATCCACGAATCCCTTGCATTGATAATGTGGCTTGGCACTTTTCCATTCGTGATGGGTCTCATCTTGGCTTTGTTCTTATTCCTTCCTCTTTTCAAATCCTTGTTGTGAGTATTTTCTATCATCTTCTCCAAAATAATCCAATTGTGTTTTGAAAAACCGTTAGAAACCGCACAAACCGACGTTAGATTGGTCGGTTTGGTCCGGTTAGAAGTAGTATGGTTTGGTTTATGTTTTATGGGTAAACCTAGAGGTGCACAAACCAGTTTTTTATTAGTGACCGGTTCCGGTTATAAACCGGTTTTGGTTACGAAAGTTGTCAGGTCAAAACCGGTTAAGGGTATAATCGGTTCGGTTAGGGACCTGTGTTTGAACAAAATATGGTAATTGGTTTGACCGGTTAGAGACCGGTTAACCGGCTTTTCTATTAGTTTTACCGTTTTTTTTATAACCAGTTTTTCTATCGGTTTTTACCGGCATTTTTTTATAACTGGTTAGTGAATAACCAGCCGGTTAGTGAATAACCGGTTTTGTAACTGGTTTGTGAGCATAGGGGTGGAACCGGATGGTAACCATCGGGCTAGTTTGAAACCGAACCGGTTTCACTAGTAATCGGTTTTATGTTCTAACCGGAGTTGGTTTTTTTTTCCGTAACCAATCGTACAACCGGTTTAAATGTTCACCTCTACGTAAACCAACTAAGAGATTTGAAAAATAAACAAATTACTCTATATAATTTCTATAGAAATAAATATGTATAGTTATTTTTTTATTACAATACATAATTTAATTGACTCGTTCTGTCATGTTTTTTTTTTAAAAAAAATTTATAACCCTTTAATTCTTACAAGTTAAAATTTCGTCTTTACTACTATTTTACTAAGAACTTATAAATATATAAAGCTACCATTCATTGTTAGAAAAAGCCGGTTCAGATCACCAAACCGTTTTGGACATTTTGGCCCGTTCAGCCGACTCAACTAACTTAACCTGTTTGGTTTAGTTTCTCAAAACCGTTTTTACCAATTTGGCTCAACAATTCCGTCAAAACCGATCGAACCAGACCATAGACACCTGTAATTCGATTCGGTTTATAATCTTTGCTCTATAATAATTTCTTTATAGGCTCCTGGGAATCCTTATTGTGCTTGTAATCATCCCAATTAATGAGAACAACAAATCGGGCTTAGCTTTTGCCAGGTGATTACGTTCATTAAAAATAAGATTGTCATGTCAATTAGGTTATTATATATTTAAGGTAATTAACAAGTAAATTTAATTAATTTCAGGAACATATACAAGAATGTGGCCGGTTATTTTCCAGCCACTGTATACGTTGAGGACATCAAATCTTTCAGTCCTGATCAAGCTTATGGTAACATGTTTTCGTCGCAAAATTAGCGACTATTAAAAACCAATGACCATAGCTATAACATTCAATATTCCTAAAACATAATGGTACATGTTTGTTAACACAGTTTTCGCATATGAGCCGCATTCAGTTTGGCCACTTGGAGCTGGGATACTATTAGATCTTGCGCGCTATTTTCCTATTACAAAAATGAAGATTCTTGCGAGTAGTGCGGTAAGACAAAACGCATTATCATGAAATTAGTTAATATATGTTTGAACGATCTTGTTGTTATTGATCTATATATGATCAGATGTTTTACACCCCTCTCCTGAGGCATTATTGGACATGGTTGGGAGTGTCTTCAGTTAACAGAACAAACTTTTTGTCTCTTTTAAAAGCTGGGTATAGCTGCATAGTGATACCAGGAGGAGTACAAGAAGCATTTCACATGAAACATGATCATGAGGTTAATTTGAATCGTACTTGCCCATTATAACTTTCATCCTTTAAGTCATGGGCGAAACAATGGGTCAAAAGGACCTCAGATTTTTGTTATGAATTCTAATTAAGATTATTTTTAAAGAAAAACATGTGGGCTGTAAACGACGAGAACGAACATGAACATGAGCATGTTCGTGTTCGTTCATTGAACTTGTTTGTTGAACAATTTTTTTTGTGTGTTCGTGTTCATTCATTAAGAAAATGAACATGTTTGTATTTGTTTATGTTCGTCCGTTAAAGACTAACGTACAGTTCATGAACACAAATTTACGAACACAAACGAACAAACATACATGAAAACAAAATAGCAACTCTAAGTAACACATTTTTTTTCCAACAATATTCATGATTAACGAAACATCCAAATTAATGATTCAAATGTTCATAATTCATTTCAAAATTCACCATGATTCTAGGGAAAGTATACCCAAGATTCATCCAAAATCCATGATTCAAATGTTCATAATTCATTTTAAAATTCACCATGATTCTAGGGAAAGTATACCCAAGATTCATCCAAAATCCATCATTATTAATAAAATTAAACAAACATGAACTAACGTTCACGAACATAAATAAATGAACGGGACACGTACTCATTTCGTTCATTTAGTTAAATGAACAAAAAA
Source organism: Deinandra increscens subsp. villosa (assembly GCA_039602395.1). Taxonomy (NCBI): domain Eukaryota; kingdom Viridiplantae; phylum Streptophyta; class Magnoliopsida; order Asterales; family Asteraceae; genus Deinandra; species Deinandra increscens. Next base: position 20,785,089 of record JBCNJP010000019.1, read on the forward strand.
TATGTTCGTGTTTGTTCATTTATTAAATAAACGAACATAAACGAACTTTCTGCCGAAATGTTCACGAACTGTTCACTGAATGTTCTATTCGTTTACAAACCTAAACGTAATGGAGTTGGAATTGCAAAGTTTCCTTTTAAAGTGGAATGAATTTCTTTAATCAATGAAATTTGAGACAATGTAATTTTCTTTCACTAAAGTGAAAGATTTATAATAATTGTTGAAATAGTACTAAATTCCATTGATTAAAGGATTTCATATTGCATTTCAAAAACATTTGGTATCCAACAAAGCACAACTTCAAAAAAAAACTTTGCAATGTCAATTCCATTACATTCTATGAACCAAACGCCCCTCCCCCCCCCCCCCCCTCCTAAGTTTCATTGATTAAATGATTTAATTGCATTTTAAATTCCTTCATTACCCAACTAAGCACAACTTTAAAATGAAAACTTTGCAATCCCAATTTCATTACGTCCCACGAACCAAACACCCTAAAAACACGAGTTTAATCAATACTTTATTAGTTTTCACAACTTAAGGCTTATATGGCGCGCATCCAATCGTTTTGGTTTCACTAACATGAGTTGGGTTGCCATAATATATATATATATATATATAGGTTGCATTTATAAAGGCGAGGAGAGGATTTATACGCCTTGCAATGGAGACCAACTCACCAGTGGTTCCTGTTTTCGCCTTTGGCCAGGTACATAGCTCGATAGATGTTCCTTGATCACATACCTGTATATCTCAGAAATGATTGTAATATAAAATAAAAACAAGATAATCAACTGTAACAAAACTGGCATACGACTATACGTAAGTACTTTGTGTAAATTTTTTAAAAAAGTAGGTACAAATTAAACTAAATTTTGCATGTATGCAGTCGTATGTTTACAAGTGGTGGAAGCCAGGAGGGAAGTTCTTCCTAAAAATCTCTAGGGTTATGAAGTTTGCGCCTATCGTCTATTGGGGCACCTTCGGGTATATATAAATACTCCGTCCTTATATATGATGATGATACAATAATATTAGACGATAATTAGTGACAATTTTTGCCTGTTGAATTCTACAGGTCTTTTATACCGTTTCGGAGACCAATTTTTATGGTGGTCGGTAAACCCATACATTTCAAGAAAAATCCAACACCCTCCACGGAAGAGGTACGTATTAATTCAAGTTATTTGCAAAATATTGTACTTGCTGCATGACAGTTAATTATAGTACACGTAGCATGAAATCATTTTAAAATTAATAACTTTACGTTATAAGGATCTGTTTGATAATTGTTGTAGGTTTCAGAAGTACACCGTCAATTTGTGGAAGAACTTCAAAATCTGTTTAATAGGCATAAAGCACGAGCTGGTTATCCTGATCTAGAATTACAAATAATGTGAGATATCTAACGTGGGCTTGGGCTTGGGCCTGGGCCGGGCTGAGCTAGGGCTAGAGCTAGAGAAGGAACAAAGTTATATTATTATTAGGTTGAAATTATGTTACACATAAACTCTTTGCTTATAACATTCTTGTTTTGTTTGTAGTCGACGAAAATAGTATTTTGTAAGTTTTAATGATTATTTATTCTTAGTTTTAAATTTGAATTTAGTTTTAGTTTCTATAGATACGTAAAGATACATTTATTTTCCATCACGAGATTTTAACTAATAATTAATTCTATGGGAAGAAACACCGTTATCTACATTATAGAATTTTGTGTTAATTAGTTTTGTATTCTTATAAAGAGGCACATCGTGGAATTTTGTTTTTAAACTAGATGAAATGGGTGCGTGTTGTCGTGTAATTGATCGGTTGGATAACGCGAATACACAAAATAGAAGCTTTGCTAAACCATAGAAAAAAAAACAAAAATGTAAAAATGTTATGTAATGACGTTAAAATAAGAGACCTAGTTAAATACTTAAATATAGCATTAAAAAAAATACATAACAAAATTGAAACAAAAACCAATGAAACGCTTTTGAGAACAATTGTCACGTGAAATACACAAGATTAGACATCTAAAAGAAACGAGGTAAAACTAAGGGGCTGTTTGTTTTTTCTTAGAACATCTTCAGGGTAGGTAGGTCTGTAGGCATGTAGACATAAATCTTGAAGACTGTTTGTTTTTTTATTAATGAAGATCTTAAATGAGCTTAAAATTTCTAAAAAAACTTATATCCCCCCTCCTTATTTCGTCTTCACAATCGCTAAAAAAACTAAAAAAAGAGACGTGCGCCCCTGCTCCACCCAATCCATCTCCACCCTTCCACCCTTGCCGCACCCCTTTCCCTCGGCCACCCTGCACCGTCCTACAAAATATTAGTTTTTTTTTCTTCTTTCTTCTTGTTCTCACGGCTCAAGGGTTAAAACCATAATTTAGGTTCCATTGTAACTTGAATGTTGAATGACGTTTATCTAGTAAGATAAGTTTGACAGTTATATATTTTCAATTTTTATAGATAATATCAAGTTTATAAATCAAACAGTCTTATATTTTTAAAGTGTAGACCTTCAAACCACATATTCAGCTGAAGACATGAAATCAGATTGCAGACAGTTTTTATCTGAAAAAACAAACATCCTCTAAATTAATAAAGAAAACTTAGAAAAAATATATGTAAGTAATTTAAAGTACATATCGCATTTACAAAGGGTCTGGTTATATCCATACGATCGTTTTGGGCAAAATGGACAAATAGAGATGTTTTTTAGGTCCCAAAAAAAAAATATTCTAACTATTGGGCCGAGAGCTCCTTTCTGGGTCACCATATTGGGCTGACTTATTGGTCTGTATATTATGGGTCAAATCCGCACCCCGCATATGCTCGTTGCTGCCGGGGGGCTCGTATCAGTTTCACTGGAAGGTCGCCACGCGTCTTCTAACGTCGGGAACGATCCAGAATTCAGACACGAATCGAGGGCCCCCGTTTCTAAATAAGGCAACTAGATCAATCATTCACGCGTCATATAATCTCTCAAGATAAATCTGACAGTGAGATAAGACCTGTTTTTTTCAAGGTTTTCGAACACCAATATTCCAGCAGGTAAACTCGGCCTCACTTTATATTGTAACCAGTAGTTTTCAACTGCCGCAAAAGCTCTTAATTCAGCCGCCATGTCGGAGACAAATGAAGTCCTTTCGCCACCGCCGTCATCGGAGGAACCGACGCCGGCGGTGTTTACAAGTGAACTTGATTCACCAATTCATGCATTCTTTGCGATTATAGTATGGCTTGGCTCTGTTCATCTTATAGTTACCCTCATTCTGGCTTCCTTCTTACTGCTCCCTCTTTCCAAATTCCTCCTGTAAGTCATCTTATTCATTCAAAGAATACCTTCGTTTTTCATCATTATTAGTTAATACTTAATTAATTAGTGAGATCTTATATGTATATTTGTTTTTTCAGGGTATTGGGGATGCTTGTGGTGCTAATTTTCATCCCAATTGACGAAAACAGTAAATGGGGCCTCGCTATAGCCAGGTTGGATGATTCCCTTTTATTAATTTATTATTTAATCAGACTTTTATACTTTTAGTTAAAGTGCCTTCCTTTAGATATAGAAAAGCTGATGCATCCTGACTTCAATTGTTCTATAAACACTACTTCTGGTGGTGGTAAATAAGTGGTTTTTAATCATGTAAAATGCAGGTCGTAGTGATTTACCGGAACATATATAGTTAAAACTCTATCTTGTAATCTCTACACAGTTAAAATCTTGTAACCCATGAACACGATTAGTTTACAACCTTTATCTAGATATATTCATATATAAATGGGTTGTAAACGAGCACAGGCTATAATCAAGTTGTATATGGGTCATAAATGGTTTAGCAGGTTTTAACAAATGGATTAAATGGGTTGTGAGGCTGATCTTATACCATATATATATTTTTTATTTTAGTTTTAAATGGGTTGATGGATTAATCTGGTCAATTAACTCTGAATATAACTGTAGTATCAAGGAATTGCTACTCCTAGTTTGGGGGACCTGTCTAGGATTAGTTGTAACCTGAAGCGGGTCGGTTTGAAAGAAAGTAAAAGTTGAAGGGTAATTCACGACTGTTAAATTAGTAGTTTGAATGTCTAGAATTATCTAGTTTAATTAATTAGTAGAGATAATGATATGAGTTTTATAATTGAGAGAAGTATTTGAGTTGGATTAGTATGGTTGTTTTAGTATAAATAGATGTGTTATGGGTCATTGCAAGTGTTCTTTTGATCAATAATAGTCTTGGTTTGTTTTTGTCTTAATATTGCATCATCTGCGCAAACATCTAGAAAAAGAAGTAAACAATTTCTCCAACTCTTTTTGTACTTTTTCTTTGTTCAATAAATTTGCCCAGTCTCCATGCTTCATTATTTATACACAGACACACAGTGTATAGGTCTTTTAGTATCTTCGTCATGTTTACTATGTGATGTTATGCAGTTACAGATACTCTTTCAACTTCTATGCCACACAGATGTGGGATGTTAGTGGTACTAACCATTGTTCAAATATAGTCTAATTTTCTTTACTATAAAGTGTGTTTGTTTATGTTTGTTTCATTTCTAGAACTAATAATATTTGGAGAACTATGAAGACCGTCTTATGCCTTTTATTTGTTTACTATAAAAATTGACTAGAATGCGTAGACATTTAAATATATTTAGCATTTGTTTTGAAAAATGGTATTTCTAGTTTATTAGATTTGCTTCTAGATTTTCAAGTGAGTACTCTTATAGTGGACCAATCATAAACCTCCATTTCACGTGAGATATGATCATGGTATCATACACTTGCAGTTCATGGAGCCCAAGTTTATGGTTTTAGATTGATAATTTGAGACTAGTATTTGTTGATAACTTAATTCAGTTGTAGACTAAGTAGCATGTAATGAACGCATTCTATCAATTTCAGGTACATACATAAGCATGCGCGTGGTTATTTTCCTGCTACTCTATATGTTGAGGACATTAAAGCTTTCAATCCTGACCAGTCCTACGGTAAATTTGCCTTCTTGATCTGGTACTATCTTAGAAGAAGTTATATTCCTGGTCATTGGTTAAAGACACTTAAAGTTAACATGATTCTAAATGATGGTAGAGATAAATTAATAACTTTCATATAGTTTTTATCATCTAGTGGCCTTCATATTCAAATTTTGATGATTTTATAGAAGAATTTACATGGGTCGCTTCAGGTTATGCTACTCTAGATAATCGTCCTTGTTAATGCAGTGTTTGGATACGAGCCCCATTCAGTTTGGCCTATTGCAGCTGGAATACTATCAGATCTTGCAGGTTTATTGCCTACGGGCAAAGTCAAAATCCTTGCGAGCACAGCTGTAAGACTTGTTACCTTTCCCATCTTTTTAAAGTTCTAAATGGTGTGAAGTTCCTTTGTATAGGGTAGAAATTTTGAGTCTTAAATCATAATGGGTCGTTTCAGGTTATGCTTTTTCTTAAAGAGTCAAACGGGTAAAAGATACAGCTTAAAAGGAAGGACATGGTGAAATTTGTCGAAAGTGTTTTTCTAACATCATAAATCTCTTGGATCACTTTATTCAAACAAATCAGGTTAAAAATCTTGGGACAAAAAATGTTCCGGGTCAACCCACTTGAGACTTGTGCAAAAAGAGTACTTGTAATTTTGACTTGTTACCAAACAGTCTAATCCGTCAATTTGCCACCTCTATATTAATCTATAGTGTCCAATTAATGAAAGTTGAATATTGACGTTGATCAGGTGTTCTACACACCGTTCCTGAGGCATTTATGGACATGGATGGGACTGTCAGCGGCAACAAGGGAAAATTTCTCATCTCTCTTAAAATCCGGGTGTAGCTGCATAGTGATCCCAGGTGGAGTACAAGAAGCATTTCACATGAAACATGATTCTGAGGTTTGTTTTTCATTACTTTCACATACGATTACTCCTCCTCTCTCCGTTATTTATAATTCACTCAATATGTCACTGATTTCGTAGATTCTAATTTATATATTTTTCTGTATAGGTTGCTTTTTTAAAGGCAAGGAAAGGATTCATACGAATTGCAATGGAGACCGGTTCTCCTTTAGTTCCCGTTTTCGCCTTTGGCCAGGTATAAAATATCTCTATAACATTCTTTACAGTCGTTATGAACTTACGATAATTATAATTAAAACGTTAAGAACATGTACAAATGCTGCAGTCGTACGTTTATAACTGGTGGAAACCACACGGGGAGTTGTTTCTAAAACTCTCTCGAGCTATAAAGTTCACGCCTATAGTCTTCTGGGGTACTTTATGGTACGTTTAAATGACCAATCCGTACGATTCTAAATTTCACACAAATCACATTATCATCAACAAACATTAGTGACTGTTTCTTGCCCTATCAAACATTTACAGGTCTCCTATACCCTTAAGGCGACCTATTCTTGTGGTGGTCGGTAAACCGTTACATTTTAAGAAGAATGCTACACCTACCATGGAAGAGGTATTTGCGTAACTGATCTTAGTTATAGTTGTAACTGTAGTTTTTATGAGATTGGTGATCTAATTAATGGTTGGTTTTTCATCTTTTGTAGGTTTCAGAAGTGCATGGTCAGTTTGTGGAGGCGATTCAAAGTCTATTCGATAGGCATAAAGCGCAAGCTGGTTATCCGGATCTTGAATTACGAATTATGTGACAAGCTTGTACATTTTGCATATTTGGGTTTATGTCCAGAATATTCAATAGCAGCAGGAGAAACTAGAAAGAATAAAGCTGTTTGTTAGATGTCAGTGAAGTTTTTATCATAAGACCAAGTGATATTTAAAAACTGACGTGTAATAAAGTGGACACCAGAGCCTTTCAAGACCTGCTAATCATATTACAACTCCTAGTAACATAAAAAAAAAAAACCATACCTCTTAAGAGTTAAGACCGAGGAAGGGACACCTCACGCCACGGTCAGCATGTTGTCTCGGACCACTAAGGGACGCCTCACGCCACGGTCAGCATGTTGTCTCGGACCACTCCCCCCAACCAACGAACATGGTTCAAATTGTCACCGAAAATGACGATAGACAACATCTTATACAAGTATATTTCCAATTTCTAAGGGTGGTTACTCTTTACTGGTAAAACCCTTTGTGACTTGTCATTTTGCACCGTAATAGTCGCACACACTGTGACTGGTCATCTAGATAACCTGGGTTGCATCCATTGCGACTTCCCTTATATATTACGCATAAAGTCATTGTTTTTAGAACGGTGACGAGAGGAAAATCAAAAAGCTAGCAAGACGCTAGATTAGAGGTATAAACGAGTCTAAAATACATCATATACACGAAATATAAAGATTTGATCTATGTTTTATCAAATTAGACGATAGGACATGATATCCTTATTGTGACTACGCTAGTGGTCGTTGGTGATGATAGGAAGACTCATGCCTTTAAGGTAACAAGTTTGATTCCTGTCGTTAAAAAAACATATCATTATCGTCTTGAAATATGACAGGTGTTTTTTTTTCTTAAATACTATAAATTAAATAAATCTTAAATTGCGTTTTTCAAGAATTCCTCCAAAATCATATATCTCGAATTGTGAATTTTTTTTTTTAATTTCTGTGTGGATATCTTCGAGCGATATCTCCGAAATGAGATTATCGAATTCTCATTAAAAAAGATCCATCTCATCATATAAAACTATTTACAAATTTTGATTCCCATCATCAAAGAAAATGATGTATCGAATCCAGTCATCAAAACCGATTATACAAGAAATAATTTTCCATATTTATTTGATCAAATCCAATTATCAAATATTCACAAAACAATTAACCCTAAAATAGGTTTACCATTAACCCTAACAGATTACCTTAATTTTATCAAGTCAAATGATTTGATTTCAGATTCGGTATCCCTTCAAACTTTTATCCCAATTTTTTTTAAATTGATTTGATGAATCATATTTTCATAGAATTGATGTTAAACTTTAGGAAAAATTGCATGAAATAATCCCAACTTTTCCCCGTTCGCAAATAATAATCCCACCTTCCGAAATTGCAAGGAGCAGTCCCAACTTGTTAATATTTTGCACCTAACAGACCTTCCGTTAAAAAAAATTAACGGCGTCAAAAAGTGATGACGTGGAAGCTGATGTGGAACTTTTTTTTAATTTTTTTTTTCTTTTTAATCCCAAGTTTTCACCTTTTTGCAAATAATAATCCCATCTTTACATTCATTCTGTTTGACTTTTTGGAGTCAAACTTCATGTATTTTGACTCAAAAATTGGACCCGAATTTGAGTTTGTTTGTGTTTGTGATTGATTCCACTAGTTATAGTTTATCAAAACGAATCTACCGTAGGTTACGAAAACAATTTTCATTGAGTTTTGTTCATAATCGCGAAATGGGGGTGGTGAACGTGTTCTTGAGCTCATCAATGGTGAAATCTTTAATCCTTAACGGTTTTCTGCAAGTCTGGTTCCACTAGCTTCGGTTTGAACTCGTGAATTCAATGGTACAATCGGTTTCGAATTTCGTTCATGTTTGTGTGATTCACCATTATCAAAGAATGGTGTTCTTCAAGAGCTCATCAATGGTGAATCACACAAACATGAACGAAATTCAAAACCGATTGTACCATTGAATTCACGAGTTCAAACCGAAGCTAGTGGAATCAGACTTGCAGAAAACCGTTACGGATTAAAGATTTCACCATTGATGAGCTCAAGAACATGTTCACCACCCCCATTTCGCGATTATGAACAAAACTCAATGAAAATTGTTTTCGTAACCTACGGTAGATTCGTTTTGATAAACTATAACTACTGGAATCAATCACAAACACAAACAAACTCAAATTCGGGTCCAATTTTTGAGTCAAAATACATGAAGTTTGACTCCAAAAAGTCAAACAGAATAAATGTAAAGATGGGATTATTATTTGCAAAAAGGTGAAAACTTGGGATTAAAAAGAAAAAAAAATTAAAAAAAAGTTCCACATCAGCTTCCACGTCATCACTTTTTGACGCCGTTAATTTTTTTTAACGGAGGGTCTGTTAGGTGCAAAATATTGACAAGTTGGGACTGCTCCTTGCAATTTCGGAAAGTGGGATTATTATTTGCGAACGGGAAAAAGTTAGGATTATTTCATGCAATTTTTCCTAAACTTTAACACCGTCACGTAGACGTCACATCATTGTTAACACCACATAACATAGGTGGGGATACTCCACATGGTGTTAAACTATTTTTAATTAAAATTTTTTCTTTTTATTTTCAAATTATTTTAATGACTACAAATTAGTTTTTTTTATTGTCTTCGAAAATAGGAAAAGAAAATAAAAAAAAATAATTATTTAATATTTAAAAAAAACACTACAAATACATTTCTTAAAAAGGATAAAACCTACAAATACTTGATAAAAAATAAAACATACAAATACTTGATAAAAAAATTAATGTGATCGCTCGTAGATATCTTCGATCAAGTCCGCCTTCAATTGGTTATGGATGTCTCGATTTCTTATTTCTTGACGAATTGCCCGTTTGCGATCCTCGTCGATTTCTTCATACGTCGTATCCAACTCCTCCTCGTGATGCAAATTGCGGTACCCTGGTCCTCGAGAATCATGTTGTGTAAAATTATACAACCACGCAAAACGTTAGCGATTTTGTTTCGATGCCACATACGTGCGGGGTGAGCTATGATATGCCATTTATCATTCAAATCGCCAAATGTACGCTCTATGTCTTTACGAGCCGCACTGTGAGCTTTAGTGTAAACCCTACGCCTTTCGCCGATGGGAGCTGTAAACCCTTTCACAATCGTAGAGTATTCGGGATAAATCTCGTCTCCCAAATAATATCCCCTCTTGTACGTGTTGCCACGTAGCTCAAACGAGGAATCAGGCTCACGTCCCTCGATGATATCATCCCAAATGGGTGATCGATCTAACACATTGATATCGTTGTTTGACCCAGCGACACCAAAATATTGATGCCAAATCCACATGTCGTACGAAGAAACGGCTTCGAGCATTATGGTTGGATGTCCATGATCACCTCGCATAAACTGACACCGCCAAGCGTTGGGACAATTTTTCTACTCCCAACAATCATAAGATAACTATTTGATATGCTATAACAATTAGAATGACGTGTCGGCGGTCCTACTGCTTTATAAAGCCAGATTTGAAACATGGCAACATTGGTCGATAAAATGTCAACTATCTAACTATACTGCAACGTCAAAAATAAAATATTAAATCGGTCAAACATGATTACTGTAATTACTGGATCTATTACTTGATAAAAAAAAAATTCATATTGTTATAGCTCTTAAATTTGAACGAATTTAACATTACTTTAGCATAGCAAAAAATTGATAATGAATTATATCATTTATAATTTTCAAACTTCTCATCAATTTTTTTTTTTTGTATTGATCTGATTTTACGAACCTAATATTCAACCCGTATATTATATGGGTTACTAACCTAGTGTGTAATACAATAATAAACTCAAATGCCACATTTGCAAATTAACTATTTAATCACGTTGAAATTGTGGAAACTCACTCGGTAACACTTATGTGTATGTTGTATGTTTGTATTTTCGATCATCTTGCAAAAAGAAACTAGGTTAATTACATAAATAAAGCCAAAGTAACATTAGAGATCACCTCTAATTTTATTTATATAATTATCATATTCTATGATAAAATCTTAATTACATACAATTAATTGTCTACTAAGAACAAATCACCTTTCTATTTCTATTGTAGGATTCGACCACTCTAAAAAAATATGGGTCAAATGAATGAAAAAATCAAGCAACGAGCCACATGAAGAAGGTTGACCAAAGGGTAAGCGTAATCGAAGCCAAACTATAAGTCCATAACATGATCACCGAGCAGTCAGACTCTCCAGCACCAAACAACTGTGTTATTGTCCCTGCAATATATATCAACAAGTTTCACAAATCCATACAAGATTCAAAAAATGAGACTACCACTCAAAGCTCATACCGATATTCATGGCGGGTGGAAGAGCGAATTGTAGCAGAAGAACAAAAAGGTATAGAGGGTCTGCGGGCACTAATCCAATGTGAAGTGCTCCTTTCACAATCAAAATGCCAAAAAGCGGTAAGAAAATGTATCGAACCGCTGCGATCCCCAACACTAGTGGTTTTGAGATACCAGACCCTTTCAGACCTACAAATCATACGATCTCTAGTAAGCGCATCTCCGATAAGAAAACCAAATAAACATCCAATAAGCTTGGGTGTTTTTATAACACCAAAAACCATCCAATAAGTAAATAAAAATAAATGGCAAGTTCTTTGTGGATGATCGAGTGACAGGTGATGATGGTTGAAAGCTTGAGATCGTTAAGGTTTTAAATTCAAAACATGACTGAAAGGGGTTTTTTTAGGTGGTGAGTTTTTCCTTGATGGTATTTCTGGATGAATTAAGCGTGGAGTGTCAAGTCCAGTATGAACGATTACAATTCCGTCTAAAAAAAGACTCACTCAGATATTAGGAGTAGTTCCTAAACGCCCTTAAAGAAAAAGTAAATTAAAAACATCCATTGGGCTAAGACTACCAGCAACACTAACCCAAATCATTCCCACAAACAGTCCTACTCAGCATGCCACATCAGCTTTTTACTTATTCTTCACAATCCTTCCCACAAACAGATATTAGCCACAATGCTAAAAATACTCGTTTTTTCTCACATGCAACCTAATTAAGTAATACTATAACAAAGGAAAAAAATAAAAACAAAAAGAAAAGGACATAACTCCAATCCGTTGAGACGTGTGGGAGTGACGGACAAGTGACGGACAAACAGCCACATCTCTGTTTGCCCCCACAAACAAAAACAAACAAAGATTAACACAAAAAAAGGGGAGCGATGGAACTAGTCTAGGACCACAAGAAACCGAAATGCATTTCATTTCGTTGTCACCCTCTTTTGGGGTTTCATTTACCTTTTCAAGTTTTTTTCTCTATTTGTACTTTCTCCTAGCCACCGGAAAGTTTTTAATATAAAAAATTGAAAAAAAAATATTAAAAAAAAATGCACGAATCATGTGACATTATTGGTCAAACATACCTTTAACTAGGTTGCCACCGACAACCAAACTCACAACCGGGACCGCTGCTTCCCTGAAAGATTAAATAGCTAGTGTCCATTAGTTTACCATATTTACATAACTAAATGTGTAATTTAAAAATGGTATAAAAGATTATACCCTACTAAAGATGCAGAATCTTGGATCACTCGAAATGGAGCCGTGGTGCCGACCAGCAGGTGGCGTAATGGTGCTATTGTTCCGATCACGAACCCCACGATCTTTTTTAATTAATAGGAAGAGATCAATGTTATTTACACATTCCCAATATATTATAACTTTTAATAATATATTCAAGAATCGGAGATAGAACTATACCGCTCCTATGGTCGATGGGGCGAAAACTCTCGACAAGTTAACCCGTTTTGAAAACTTGCCCCATTGTCGCTTCATCCCGTTTACCATCACCTGATGCAGAACCACATTTTGACTTTTAAAGTCAAAGTCAAATAATTTAAACGAGAAATTGATGATTCAAATTTCAAAACCAACCTTCATCTTCCCATCAACTGCATCAGTCGATGGGAGCAAAGATACAGTCAAATCCTCTTGCGGGGCCTCTATTTGGTTGTTTCCGGAATCATCTTCGGAGAAAACACGTACGAGGTTGTAAACATATGTCCACAAAAACACAGCTCCAATCTGTTCAATTTACCATCATCGTACATAAAACAGTTGGTTAATTATATAACTAACTATAGAAGTATATGCAATATTTCATTGGGAAAAAGACGAAAATAGCCCTTTGACCGAGTTTGGGACGAAAATAGCCTATGAAATTTTTTTCTCAACTTTTAGCCCTACCTTAACGGTCGCTAACGACCTCCATTTAAACCCAAAACGACCGTTCCTGATGACCAACCACGGTGCAACATGTGTCCACCACGGTCGTTAATACGTTGGAAAGGTCGTCGACGACCGTCGTTTTCCGTCAAACGACCGCCGACTACGTGTGTGGTCGCCAACGACCACGGTCGTTTGACGGAAAACGACGGTCGTCGACGACCTTTCCAACGTATTAACGACCGTGGTGGACACATTTCGCACAGTGGTTGGTCATCAGGAACAGTCGTTTTTTGTTTAAATGGAGGTCGTTAGCGACCGTTAAGGTAGGGCTAAAAATTGGAAAAAAAAATTCATGGTGCTATTTTCGTCTCAAACTTGGTAAAATGGGTTATTTTCGTCTTTTTCCCTATTTCATTTAATCTAATTTGGAAGTGGTGATACATACAGCCATGGATAGTGAAGCATAAGCCATCCCATACTCGGAGCAGACATCGGAATCTCCGAAGGGGGTGCCTTTCTCTTTGCAGACAGCTGGTACTATGATTAAAAGCATGTTTCCCAGGTTCCCTAATGATCATAGTTAAAATCAAAATCCGTCATTAAATCGCGGTCTTCAGTTCTGGATGCATTAGGATATTGTACTGTACAAGTAAATTATAAATTAAATAATACATTAATACCTGCTGAACAGGTACCAAGGACGAGGCCTCTGAGATGTTTAGGCGGTTTAGCGATGAGGATAAGTATCCACCCGAGTGCCGACCCGATTATGAAAGTTAGGAGAATGTTAACAGGCATGAACCACCTGTGCCATTTGATGTTTAAGATAACGGTTTCCGTTTGGGATCAATTTAAGTTATTTAACCATGAAAATAATAAAATAAAAAAAATCTAGCGATAGAGTTTGTTGTTAGTTTGTCTTATATTTCAACTTATATTAAACGTAAACTTTTATGTTGGGACATATAGTCAAAGTAAAGGTTTAAAATTAATAAATAAAAAAGAACTAATTAATGAAGAAGAAAAGTTACAGTGAGATGAGGCTTTCGTAGGTGATGGTTTGAGCCAGGTTGCTGCCAACAAGTGAGGGGTTGAAGACGAAGAACACAAGCTGTTCATAAAGACAGAAAGAGCTTTTCAATATGTACCCGAAGAAAGAAAAAGAAAAAGAAAAAAAAAACAGAATTTGGATCCATGAATTTTGAGGAACTTACTTCATTGACGTGCTTCCTTGCGGTTTGGCCTAAAAGATTAATGGCGTCCAAGGCAAGAAACGATCCAAGTGCCGTGACGATGAGCACTTTGAGAACCGGCATAGAAGCGGCAGAAAAC
>JBCNJP010000019.1:20799805-20821805 GCA_039602395.1 Deinandra increscens subsp. villosa
TATGTGTTCTCCGGCAACCACGATTTCTCAAAGATTTATACAGCTGGAACGATCGCTACTCCGTTTGTGTGTGCGACGACCACGTCCGGGTAGTCATTCTTGACAAAATCCGGTGGCATTGCTGCTCCACGTTGATGTGGCCGTCGACTTCCGGTTGCCATTGGGGAACGGTAGGTTGTGGAGTTTAGGGTTTTGCGTGTTGATGGATGTTTATGACGGTTCATTTGCTTGAGGTTGGCTCTTACAGATCTGTCGATCTTTAAAATGCATCTTCTTTATTTGATTTTGTTGTCATTTGATGGTTTGATGGCTATGACGGATCATTTGCCCGAGCCTTTGCCAGCGTTTGTATGCGATTGAAGTGTTGGTTTTTCTGTCTTTGGCTTTTACAGATCTGTTGATCTTTAAAATGTTATCTTCTTCTTTCTTTTTCATTTTGGGTGGTGATGGTCGTTCAGATCTGAGCCCTTTATGTGATTTTCCCCTTTATGGCGATTAAAGTATGCTATTACAATGATGGAAATGCTTGAATGATTTGTCCCTTAAGATGATGATAATATTGTTTCACTGTATTGAAATGCCTATATGTCGGTTATAGGCGGTTAAATTTGGTTAGTGATTGGAGCCTTACGGCGATGATAATATTGTTCAAGGCTGTGACGATTCTTGCTGTTGGATTCTTTTATCCCAAAGTTGTGATCTATGTGTTGACGAGGAGGCGTGTATCATCTATCTAGCGCAATCGTCACATGGATCAGCGGCTTAGATCTGGTCTAAGCCTTATCGGTTGTGATGACCAGCTGTAATCTGAGTCTTCTCTACAAATTACCTTATATATCAATTCCCATATCTGAGTTGTACACTAAGAGATCACTATTCAGGCCACATGGCATCTTTTAGTTGGCTTTTAACGTCGGTGCTCATATCTGGTTGGCCCCTCCACGCGGTTACAACTACAGTTTAACTTCGGTGTTGATATCTGATTGGTTCCTTTCACGGTAATCTCATCTGATTAGTCTTAATTGATGTTTGCTTTTGATACAACGCGTTTTCTTATTGGGTTCCTGATTTGAGATAGTTGTTACTGATTAGAACACTCAATTCTTATGATTGGCTTATTTTTGGTAGTGTGAATCTCTCAAATTCGCGTGTAATCTGGGATTTCTACCTATGAAGCTATGATGTATTCTGATGTTACAATAAGTACTTGCTGGTCCTTAACTGATACTATGAGACCAATACGGTGGTTTGGTGGCTTCTGGTCTCCGGTTTGTTGCCACCACATTCGTTTTCTGTAAGCTTTTGATGATGGTGAACATGGCTATGATGATTTTTCTCTGAGCCTAGAAGATTTCTTATAAAAAAAATTCATTTGAGTTGCTTGACATTTCGTTTTTCATTTGGTTGTCATCAAATGATCTTCGGTAGTTTATCTGAC
The DNA here is from genome assembly GCA_039602395.1 of Deinandra increscens subsp. villosa. Classification (NCBI taxonomy): domain Eukaryota; kingdom Viridiplantae; phylum Streptophyta; class Magnoliopsida; order Asterales; family Asteraceae; genus Deinandra; species Deinandra increscens. The sequence continues at coordinate 20,801,244 of JBCNJP010000019.1, forward strand.
TCTATACATTTTCTTTATTTCCCTTTTTCATATTTTAATTACTTTCGTCATTTTTTTTTCTCACATTTAATTTTTTTCTTTATTTTGCAGACTATGTGCAGCTGAAGGTGGTGGACACAGTTATTGAAGGTGGACACAATTTTTTTTTTCTTTTTCTAATGATTGTTTCGAGAGTGTTTAAATCAATTTCTTCAAGTCAAATTGTTGTTTAGCAAGAAACTACGAATACCATGGCAGAGAATGGTACATGGGTTCTTTATAGAAGATGTTTAAGCATGTGTTCTTAACTCATGGGACAATATTTAGAAATTTAGACTTTCTATCAAAAACTTAACAAGGAGTTTTAATTTTATTTCATTTGCTTCATTTCACTTAAGATATCTTTCACTATAAGGTTATATACTTTAAAAAACCGATTTTCACGATACATGTTTGTTTTCACTTTCAAAATACAATCTCTTCGCCCTGCAACGCGGGCGGTTTATTTACTCGTCATTTCTCAATTCTGGATATAGTTCACTTGAGAGTGACAGTTATTTGTCATAATGTCACATAAAACTTTGCAACAAAAGGTATAACAATCTTTTTTTTTATGATATAATTAAAAATTAAAAGATGTAACAAGTGTTTCATAAATAATTTCATCCATACCGCCCCATAATTTGTCTCTTTTAATTAAGACAACTTTTTCTTCGACTTTATCAATTTAACTTTTGAGGATGCATTTTATTGTTTAGTTTATATTTTGACCGTTTTAAGGTCACTACGGTTATACAATATAATACAGTTAAAGTTGGAAATTGACCGTTGGGAGGGAATGATGACAGGCATGGCAACAACACGTTTTGAATGGCAGACATTCTTTTTTACATTCCAAAATTTTGTGTCCTTTTGTGCTAATTAGAATCTGTGCCACATGTTCCTCACTAAACCCCAAAAGATTATAGGATTTGATTGAATATCGAGGAGTCAAGGTGTACCTGGACCGAAACATGCCACTGAAAGACTCTACTGAGACAAAAAAAAATTCTTTTTTCCTTAGTTTATTTGATCAAATAAAAAAGCAACTTTGGGATTGCTGAATGACAGACAAATCGCAGACAAAAAAATATAATCAATATATAAAATCATGGTTTATTATGTTTGATTTAACAGATTCTAAAGATATAACTTTAAGAGATAAACAACGAGAACTAAAAGTTCCAAACAAAAAATTTGTTGGCCGGGGCGAGCACTCTCTTTTCTTTGTCAAATTCCGTCTTACCAAACAAGACTGACTTCTTACCAAAGATCTTTGGCCCCTCTTCATTCTCTACAGGGTTCCAAACCTTTCTTCAACATAGGTGACAAGGTTCACTCGTGACTATTATATATGCATAACGTCTTTTAAATATTTTTCATGCTCTTTTAATCCCACTCAATCTTAAATCTAAATATTTTTATTTATGACATTAGTAAGACTTGAAGTTGAATGTAACACCTAACAAGTAGGGATGTATCTTTATTATTATGCTAAGCTAATGGTTGCATCTTTTAGATAAATGGGTAGGTGAAAAAAAGAGTTAGAAGATGTACGTACTCTCTTTTAAATAAATGTAATAAAAGTTAAACTATTAATAAATAATTCAAAATCTATAAGTAAAACTCATTGTTGGGACGTCCCACCTTTGACACTCCCTTTTCCCTTATGTGTCCAGTTAAACGACCATAGTGGAGTATCCACCGTGATGGTGAAAGACAAGGAAACCGTAAGAGAAAATAAATAAAATCAAAAATAGTAAAAAAAATGGTTTTGTTATGTCTTTTCTTTTGAACAACAACGATGACTCAGACAAATAGAATCATCTTGACAAATGGATTACGCTTCCATCCGAATAATAGAACGTGGAGACCAGTCCATCCACCACCTAGAAGGAAACCACAACTGATAAAACTCCTTAGCTTAACCAGGAGCAAATTGTCTCAGTCGAGACCTTCTGATTAATTAAAAAAGATAAAGATAATATCAATTTATTAAAAAATATTTATTCTTTATCTTTAGAAAGAGATAATGGGTGGGATTTATTAATATCTGTTTTCTTTATTAGTAAGTACGTTTTAGTAAATGTATGGTTTTATTCTTAACAAAATTTATGTTTATCGTGTTTGCTCGCTCCAATTCTCCTATTCACGTGAGAAGAGAGAAAAAAAAAATAAGTGCAAGGCAAGTAATTTTTTTTTGCTAGGTGGATGGAAGAAAAAGTGAAAAACAAGGGAGAGCGTTGTTTGATTGTGAGTTTGAGTTGTTTGATTGTGAGTTTGATAGGTTTGATCAGAACTAGGTCAAGAAAGGGAAGATGAAAAGCATGATCGGATGAACAAGATGGAGATGTCAAGACCGAGTAAACCGGATGAAGATAATGGCTTGTGTAGTTAGATTGAGAGACAAAAGGTGGGGCAAGTGGTCTAAAGATTGAAGTGAAACTTAATTATGGGTGGGTGTTGTTGGGGATTCCAGATCAAGATGGTAACAAATTAGAATTAAGATAGAGAATTATGAATTTATTTTATTAATTAAAAGGAGATAAAAATAGTATTAATTTATTAGGAAAATATTAATTCTTAATTTTTAGAAAGAGATAATGGTTAGAGATTTCTTATTCTTTGTTTTCTTAATAGTAGGAGTTGGGTAGCTTAGATAACAAATTTGCTTTAATATAAATAAAGGTGTGTGATTTATTATAAATGCGTGGTTTTGTTCTTAATAAAATGTAATGTTTATTGTTTTTGCTCGATTCAGCTCACCTATAGTTATGTCTGTAGAGAATAACGCCATAAGTGACTTGATGATCACATATACTTTTGTAATTTTTTAAAGCGGTAAAGGATTTTGTATTTTTGTTCTTTCTCAAGTTTTGAAGGTTAAAACTTAGAAGTAGAACGTGACAACATTATTGTCTTTACGACTTAAAAAAATCATATGTTTTTTAACAACTAACAAGCATCCATTTACAACACATCTAACTCTATTTCCCTAAGTTACATATTATCGTCAAAAAATCATTTGAAACAATTTTCTATGCATCCAAAACCGAACATTTCTTCACCACAAAGAAACCATTCGGCAAAATAATCTTCAACAATATGATGATGAGCCGCTACACAATCTCCATTTATATATGTTCTAGTCTCTCTAGTTGGCCTGTTTGAAAAAACAACCAGAGATATTTTAGCCAAAACTCAAGTAGCTTTGTTGGTAACATCAAACATCCTATGGTATTCAGAGTTCAAAGATGAATGCTTGAAACTTTATGATAATGATGTTTGCATTTTTTTTTCCCGGAAAGATAACTGTATAAAATAAAATGTTATTTTATAAGGAAAAATAAAGTTTTTTATAGTGTATTCCATAGATAATGTTTTTAAAAGGAATATAATAATGTTTTTAGAGTAAACTACGGATTTCGTCCCTGAGGTTTGCACAAATTTCGGATTTCGTCCATAAGTTTCATTTATTACGGATTTCGTCCTCAAGTTTTGCAAAAACGTATCGGATTTCGTCCTTTTAACTAACTTCTGTTAAAATTTTCTGTTAAAAGGATGTAAAAAGACCTTAATACCCTTTTGTGTAAAAACAAATAAAAAATTAAAAGAAATCCGTAATATATCTATTAAAATAATAAAAAGTGGGCCTCCACCTTCAGAGATCCGATGATCGGTATCTCACCGTCTCCGCCGCCGTCTAAAGAATCTCCACCTTCACCGGTCGCAAACAATCTCCACCTCCACGGTTGCCGCCTTCCAAAAACCTCCACCACCACTAGATCCAGCACCGTTACCACCATCTTCTCCTACACTTGTAAGTTAATCCGACGGTTACCTTTCCGATGGGGTTTCTGGATCTTAATTCGAAAGAGATTACACAGTTTCACGATGAAAACTACACATCAGATTATTACAACATCTGAGAAATGAGAAATCTTACCTTTACAAAGATTGATTGATCAAAACGCTAGTTGCAGAAATGCAATTTGATATCGATGACGTGGAGAAAGAAGTCGGATCGGTCTTCGAGGGTGAACATGGGCGGTGGTGGGAGCTCTGAAGTGGCGAAATTTTTACGCCATAGGGCGGAGACAACGGCGGCTTGTCCGGGGGTGATGAATTTGCCGGATTCACTTCGACGGTTGGTAACAGGGACGAAATTTATAGATCGATACAGATTCACAAAAATTGATTGTTTGTTGCAATTACAGATTCACAAAAAACAATATGTAGAAATTAATTCTCAAAGCCCTCAGACGAGGATTTTAACTCGAGGTACGCCCATTAGACGCCTCTTAAAGCCCTCCGACGAGGAATTTTCAAATTTCCAACACACGAATTCAACCTTAAAACGGATCACACAGTCATCTTCGTCATCTGCGCCACCACCGATCAGATCGATTAGCATTTCCTTCTTGTCAGAATTTGATCCTTAATAACTCTCCGTCGGTGATTTGATTACCAGAATTTTTGACCAGAACGATGCCAGAGATTTGGAATTTCAGGTAGTTGTAGACTGACGAGGTGACTCCCTGACTACGGTGGTGGTTGTTATGGCAGAGGCGTACTATATTCAGCCATGGATTGGTGAATGGATGAAAATGAAGTTGGGTAGGAAGGTAATTTCATATATTAAGGATATAGGGAGGGGTATTAATGTCAATTTAAAAAATTTAACAGATTTTTTTAACGACCATCCACGTCAAGGACGAAATCCGATACGTTTTTGCAAAACTTGAGGACGAAATTCGTAATAATTGAAACTTAGGGACGAAATCCGAAATTTGTGCAAACCTCAGGGACGGAATCCGTAATTTACTCATGTTTTTAAAAGGAATATAATAATGTATTTATATTCAATTTAATCCGGCTACCCTTAAATTGAGCTGAGGGGTTTGCTTCTCCATTGAGGATTTATTATTATTATGACCAAGCCCAATCACTAAAGAAACTTGACCACACTCATAATTTGGGCCTCATCTGCTAAACCTGGCCCATTAATGATATGCCTATTACGGTTGGGCCCAATCAATAATGGAGAGTTGATCAACTAGAAAAAGTCTCCTTTTTCCCTCCCACTGTCCCACACTCATTCATTCCCGGAAGAGACTTCATCTCCTCTCGGTAAATATTTTCACATATTTATTTGTTGTTACTTGTTCACAATCAATTTGTCTTAGGGTGGGCGGTATGGGACCCATTTTCGGCAAACTATATTCAAAATCGACAAGTTTTTGTTGAGGCTTGCCGAATATTTATGTGTGTGATGTGTGGGTCCACTCTTTAAAATACCAAAACTTTGCCTAAAACTTTCTACAAACCATACCCTCCACAAAACACTCAAAATTTAAACTTTTTTTCTCTCACCACCCCATTTGTTAAAAAGTTTGCCTAAAACTTTATTCTACAAACCATTCCCCCACCCTTTAGTTATTTACTTTCATTTTTTTATTGTTATCTGTTTTAATTTTTAAAAGAATCTAATTGTTGATTTTACTTATTTATACCCCCCCTAATTATAGCGGTAAATCTACTCGGTATATAGGCGTTGGAATTTCAAATAATTTAATTGTTGACTCTCGTGAGTTTGGGATGACAAACATGTACGGTCACGTGCTACTAACGGGTCAGTAATATTAGACCCTGAATTGTTTCAGGTGAAGCTCTGTAGAAGTTGAAACAATCCTTTTAGATACGTGTATGCGGATTTGTGTACCTTTAATCCGGGCTCGAAAAAGCAAAAGCACGTGCTTGTGGATGTGGTGATTAGAACTTCATGTTGGATCCTGTGGAGCTACAGGAATGATATTGTTTTCAACAATAGAAGAAGTAATGTTAAATGTTTATTCTTGGAGATTAAAGCTCTTAGTTTCTTTTGGGTCAATGCGAGAGCTAGAGGATGGAGAGTTAACTGGGAGGAATGGTGTAGCTTCTCTTTTTAATGTTGTAATGTTGCTTTCGTTCCCCGTTCTAGTTCCTTGCTAGCGGGACGTTTCGTTAATGAAATCGCCGTTCAAAAAAAAGATACGTGTATGCAGAGAAGCTACTTTCAAGTAAGAATTTATTTTTGATTTAATTTATAATTTTTTTTCTTTTTATTTTATTTTGTTACCTACCCAATTTTCATTTCATTCCCATGTTGAACCGGTTGTTTTTTTATTTCATTCAAACTTCTTTCTCCTAAATGTTAGGATATCAAAACGTGGGTTAGTGCTTAGTGGTAGTTTTTATATTTTATTTCCTAACTATTTGCTTTGTACGATGGTTCAAAACAAAGTAGTGAATTTATGTTTGAAACAAATTTTCTGTAATTTCTTTGGTTTAAAAGAGATTGCTTGCTTCCATTGCTAGTTTAAGATTGGGATCTTGGATTGTGTTCTTTAGATCCTAATTACGGGTTTTAAGTGGTGCTTTTTGTGTCTTGAATCCCAATTAGGTTGCCCTTTGGATCGTTTGAGTGATGAATCTATATCTCGGTCGACCCATTATCTATCCGTTCATTTTTATTTCTCGATCCTACCCGTTTCCCTAATAGGATATACAACACCTAAGTTCTATAACAAATACAATTTTGAGAAAGCTAATTTGGCATTTGAGGAAATAAAAAAGAAGTGATCTACTTTACATCATTTTTTCATATACCCCTCCCTTAAGTTTTTAAATAAATATAATTTAAATATATTTAGTTCTTTAAAACAAAATAATTTTTGTATGGTAAATTTCCACTCTTGATTTAAATTTTTTATTTCATTTTAATTTATATATCTTTTATAATAAATCTTATTATAAATTATAAAACATTATAATTTTATTTGTTTGTACAGTAGAAACTCTATAAAATAATATATTTGGAATCACCAAAATTTATTAATTAAAAGAGTTATTAATTAATCGTAATTTTTAAATTTATATATTAATTAATATTTTATTAATTTATAGTAGAATACTTAGTTTACAAACCTTGTGACGCATGGATCATACGAGCTTTTAAGATGCATTATCATCGTCGATTTTATAGAAGTCTTTTAGAGGGTTATGAATTAGGGGTTCCAAATCCAGCAAAAATAAATGTAGTAGATGCAATGAATCTTGCAATTTCAGCATGGACTACTATGGATGTTCGTGCAAATACAATTGCGAACTGATTTCGTCATTGTAAACTTCGATCAACAGATAACATGACTTTTGAGAACTCAGATGAAGGTGGTGAAAGCACTCAAGCACTCCAGAATTTGATCAAAGAGTTGGGTTATCGCAAAAAAAAATTGTAATTCAAATCTTATAAAAAGAGAAAACCATTGTGATGTTAAAAAAATCCATTTGTTTTTAATTAAACGACATTCTTTTATCTTCAATTTTTCAGTTAGTTTTCTCTTACAAGAAAATTTAAGTTTAGAAACTTGCCATTTCAGGAAATCTATTTGCCATCAATCTTTTACAAACTTTGTATTTGAAGAAATTATTCTTGAAAGATCTCCCAAAGATTTTGGGATTGTTTACCCGCCATGACGGAGGAGACGACTGGAATCCGGCCATCCTCGGTGGAACCAACGCCGGCAGAGTTCACCGGAAAAAAGGGCTCACCAATCCACGAATCCCTTGCATTGATAATGTGGCTTGGCACTTTTCCATTCGTGATGGGTCTCATCTTGGCTTTGTTCTTCTTCCTTCCTCTTTTCAAATCCTTGTTGTGAGTATTTTCTATCATCTTCTCCAAAATAATCCAATTGTGTTTTGAAAAACCGTTAGAAACCGCACAAACCCACGTTAGGTTAGTCGGTTTGGTCCGGTTAGAAGTAGTATGGTTTGGTTTATGTTTTATGGGTAAACCTAGAGGTGCACAAACCAGTTTTTTATTAGTGACCGGTTCCGGTTACAAACCGGTTTTGGTTACGAAAGTTGTCAGGTCAAACCGGTTAGGGGTATAATCGGTTTGGTTAGGGACCTGTTCTTGAGCAAAATATGATAATTGGTTTGTAATCGGGTTTGACCGGTTAGAGACCGGTTAACCGGCTTTTCTATCAGCTTTACCGTTTTTTTATAACCAGTTTTTCTATCGGTTTTTACCGGCTTTTCTATAACCGGTTTTGTAACTAGTTTGTGAGCATAGGGGTGGAACCCGATGATAACCATCGGGCCAGTTTGAAACCGAACCGGTTAGCTAGTAACCGGTTTTATGTTCTAACCGGAATCAGTTTTTTTCCGTAACCAATCGTGCAACCGGTTTAAATATTCACCTTAACACCAACTAAGAGATTTGAAAAATGAACAAATTACTCTATATAATTTCTATAGAAATAAATATGTATAGTTATTTTTTTTATTACAATACATAATTTAATTGACTCGTTCTGTCATGTTTTTTTTTTTTTTTTTTAATTTATAACCCTTTAATTATTAAAAGTTAAAATTTCATCTTTACTACTATTTTACTAAGAACTTTTAAATATCTAAAGCTACTATTCATTGTTAGAAAAAGCCGGTTCAGATCAACAAATCGTTAGAAACCAAACTGTTTAGGACATTTTTATTGGGTTAATCTTGACTTATTTAGTTTTATTATTTAATTATATTAATATATTAATTAGTATTTAGTTGGTTTAGCATGTGGTAAAAATAAAGAAGATTAGGTGGAGTTGTGACCGAGTTGCATGGAAGTTTAGTTGAGTTGAGAAGAGAAGTGGGTCACCATGCACCTATTCTTTAGGAAGATAGCTAGTTTGTTTAGTGGTAGAAAATGGTCCACGTTTTGTTTGATTTGTAAGGCTATAAATAGCCCTATTATTTTAATGAATGAAAGTACCTCCATTTTCCATTTCTAAAACAACTCACGAATAGTCTGCAAAATCTTAATCCTCCATTAGTTCATACACATATTACTTGAGTTTTAGAGCGTGAGATTGGGGCCTGATCCAACAATTTTGGCCAGTTCAACAGACTCAACTAACTTGACTGGTTCGGTTTAGTTTCTCAAAACCGTTTTTACCAATTTGGCTCAACAATTCATAAAAACCGATCAAACCAGACCATAGACACCTATAATTCGATTCGGTTTATAATCTTTGTTCTATAATTTCTTTATAGGCTCCTGGGAATCCTTATTGTGCTTGTAATCATCCCAATTAATGAGAACAACAAATCGGGCTTAGCTTTTGCCAGGTGATTACGTTCATTAAAAATAAGATTGTCATGTCAATTAGGCTATTATATATTTAAGGTAATTAACAAGTAAATTTAATTAATTTCAGGAACATATACAAGAATGTGGCCGGTTATTTTCCAGCCACTGTATATGTTGAGGACATCAAATCTTTCAGTCCTGATCAAGCTTATGGTAAATATTGTTTTCGTCGCAAAATTAGCCACTATTAAAAACCAATGACCATAGCTATAACATTCAATATTCCTAAAACATAAAGGTGTTTGTTAACACAGTTTTCGCATATGAGCCGCATTCAGTTTGGCCACTTGGAGCTGGGATACTATTAGATCTTGCGCGCTATTTTCCTATTACAAAAATGAAGATTCTTGCGAGTAGTGCGGTAAGACAAAACGCATTATCATGAAATTTGTTAATTTATGTTTGAACGATCTTGTTGTTATTGATCTATATATGATCAGATGTTTTACACCCCTCTCCTAAGGCATTATTGGACATGGTTGGGAGTGTCTTCAGTTAACAGAACAAACTTTTTGTCTCTTTTAAAAGCTGGGTATAGCTGCATAGTGATACCAGGAGGAGTACAAGAAGCATTTCACATGAAACATGATCATGAGGTTAATTTGAATCGTACTCGCCCATTATAACTTTCATCCTTTAAGTCATGGGCGAAACAATGGGTCAAAAGGACCTCAGATTTTTGTTATGAATTCTAAATAAGATTATTTTTAAAGAAAAACATGTGGGCTGTAAACGACGAGAACGAACATGAACATGAGCATGTTCGTGTTCGTTCATTGAACTTGTTTGTTGAACAATTTTTTTTTGTGTGTTCGTGTTCATTCATTAAGAAAATGAACATGTTTGTTTGTTTATGTTCGTCCGTTAAAGACTGACGTACAGTTTATGAACATAAATTTTCGAACACAAACGAATAAACATACATGAAAACAAAATAGCAACTCTAAGTAACACATTTTTTTTCCAACAATATTCATGATTAACGAAACATCCAAATTAATGATTCAAATGTTCATAATTCATTTCAAAATTCACCATGATTCTAGGGAAAGTATACCCAAGATTCATCCAAAATCCATGATTCAAATGTTCATAATTCATTTTAAAATTCACCATGATTCTAGGGAAAGTATACCCAAGATTCATCCAAAATCCATCATTATTAATAAAATTAAACAAACATGAACTAACGTTCACGAACATAAATAAATGAACGGGACACGTACTCATTTCGTTCATTTAGTTAAATGAACAAAAAATATGTTCGTGTTTGTTCATTTATTAAATAAACGAACATAAACGAACTTTCTGCCGAAATGTTCACGAACTGTTCACTGAATGTTCTATTCGTTTACAAACCTAAACGTAATGGAGTTGGAATTGCAAAGTTTCCTTTTAAAGTGGAATGAATTTCTTTAATCAATGAAATTTGAGACAATGTAATTTTCTTTCACTAAAGTGAAAGATTTATAATAATTGTTGAAATAGTACTAAATTCCATTGATTAAAGGATTTCATATTGCATTTCAAAAACATTTGGTATCCAACAAAGCACAACTTCAAAAAAAAACTTTGCAATGTCAATTCCATTACATTCTATGAACCAAACGCCCCTCCCCCCCCCCCCCCCCCCTCCTAAGTTTCATTGATTAAATGATTTAATTGCATTTTAAATTCCTTCATTACCCAACTAAGCACAACTTTAAAATGAAAACTTTGCAATCCCAATTTCATTACGTCCCACGAACCAAACACCCTAAAAACACGAGTTTAATCAATACTTTATTAGTTTTCACAACTTAAGGCTTATATGGCGCGCATCCAATCGTTTTGGTTTCACTAACATGAGTTGGGTTGCCATAATATATATATATATATATATAGGTTGCATTTATAAAGGCGAGGAGAGGATTTATACGCCTTGCAATGGAGACCAACTCACCAGTGGTTCCTGTTTTCGCCTTTGGCCAGGTACATAGCTCGATAGATGTTCCTTGATCACATACCTGTATATCTCAGAAATGATTGTAATATAAAATAAAAACAAGATAATCAACTGTAACAAAACTGGCATACGACTATACGTAAGTACTTTGTGTAAATTTTTTAAAAAAGTAGGTACAAATTAAACTAAATTTTGCATGTATGCAGTCGTATGTTTACAAGTGGTGGAAGCCAGGAGGGAAGTTCTTCCTAAAAATCTCTAGGGTTATGAAGTTTGCGCCTATCGTCTATTGGGGCACCTTCGGGTATATATAAATACTCCATCCTTATATATGATGATGATACAATAATATTAGACGATAATTAGTGACAATTTTTGCCTGTTGAATTCTACAGGTCTTTTATACCGTTTCGGAGACCAATTTTTATGGTGGTCGGTAAACCCATACATTTCAAGAAAAATCCAACACCCTCCACGGAAGAGGTACGTATTAATTCAAGTTATTTGCAAAATATTGTACTTGCTGCATGACAGTTAATTATAGTACACGTAGCATGAAATCATTTTAAAATTAATAACTTTACGTTATAAGGATCTGTTTGATAATTGTTGTAGGTTTCAGAAGTACACCGTCAATTTGTGGAAGAACTTCAAAATCTGTTTAATAGGCATAAAGCACGAGCTGGTTATCCTGATCTAGAATTACAAATAATGTGAGATATCTAACGTGGGCTTGGGCTTGGGCCTGGGCCGGGCTGAGCTAGGGCTAGAGCTAGAGAAGGAACAAAGTTATATTATTATTAGGTTGAAATTATGTTACACATAAACTCTTTGCTTATAACATTCTTGTTTTGTTTGTAGTCGACGAAAATAGTATTTTGTAAGTTTTAATGATTATTTATTCTTAGTTTTAAATTTGAATTTAGTTTTAGTTTCTATAGATACGTAAAGATACATTTATTTTCCATCACGAGATTTTAACTAATAATTAATTCTATGGGAAGAAACACCGTTATCTACATTATAGAATTTTGTGTTAATTAGTTTTGTATTCTTATAAAGAGGCACATCGTGGAATTTTGTTTTTAAACTAGATGAAATGGGTGCGTGTTGTCGTGTAATTGATCGGTTGGATAACGCGAATACACAAAATAGAAGCTTTGCTAAACCATAGAAAAAAAAACAAAAATGTAAAAATGTTATGTAATGACGTTAAAATAAGAGACCTAGTTAAATACTTAAATATAGCATTAAAAAAAATACATAACAAAATTGAAACAAAAACCAATGAAACGCTTTTGAGAACAATTGTCACGTGAAATACACAAGATTAGACATCTAAAAGAAACGAGGTAAAACTAAGGGGCTGTTTGTTTTTTCTTAGAACATCTTCAGGGTAGGTAGGTCTGTAGGCATGTAGACATAAATCTTGAAGACTGTTTGTTTTTTTATTAATGAAGATCTTAAATGAGCTTAAAATTTCTAAAAAAACTTATATCCCCCCTCCTTATTTCGTCTTCACAATCGCTAAAAAAACTAAAAAAAGAGACGTGCGCCCCTGCTCCACCCAATCCATCTCCACCCTTCCACCCTTGCCGCACCCCTTTCCCTCGGCCACCCTGCACCGTCCTACAAAATATTAGTTTTTTTTTCTTCTTTCTTCTTGTTCTCACGGCTCAAGGGTTAAAACCATAATTTAGGTTCCATTGTAACTTGAATGTTGAATGACGTTTATCTAGTAAGATAAGTTTGACAGTTATATATTTTCAATTTTTATAGATAATATCAAGTTTATAAATCAAACAGTCTTATATTTTTAAAGTGTAGACCTTCAAACCACATATTCAGCTGAAGACATGAAATCAGATTGCAGACAGTTTTTATCTGAAAAAACAAACATCCTCTAAATTAATAAAGAAAACTTAGAAAAAATATATGTAAGTAATTTAAAGTACATATCGCATTTACAAAGGGTCTGGTTATATCCATACGATCGTTTTGGGCAAAATGGACAAATAGAGATGTTTTTTAGGTCCCAAAAAAAAAATATTCTAACTATTGGGCCGAGAGCTCCTTTCTGGGTCACCATATTGGGCTGACTTATTGGTCTGTATATTATGGGTCAAATCCGCACCCCGCATATGCTCGTTGCTGCCGGGGGGCTCGTATCAGTTTCACTGGAAGGTCGCCACGCGTCTTCTAACGTCGGGAACGATCCAGAATTCAGACACGAATCGAGGGCCCCCGTTTCTAAATAAGGCAACTAGATCAATCATTCACGCGTCATATAATTTCTCAAGATAAATCTGACAGTGAGATAAGACCTGTTTTTTTCAAGGTTTTCCAACACCAATATTCCAGCAGGTAAACTCGGCCTCACTTTATATTGTAACCAGTAGTTTTCAACTGCCGCAAAAGCTCTTAATTCAGCCGCCATGTCGGAGACAAATGAAGTCCTTTCGCCACCGCCGTCATCGGAGGAACCGACGCCGGCGGTGTTTACAAGTGAACTTGATTCACCAATTCATGCATTCTTTGCGATTATAGTATGGCTTGGCTCTGTTCATCTTATAGTTACCCTCATTCTGGCTTCCTTCTTACTGCTCCCTCTTTCCAAATTCCTCCTGTAAGTCATTTTATTCATTCAAAGAATACCTTCGTTTTTCATCATTATTAGTTAATACTTAATTAATTAGTGAGATCTTATATGTATATTTGTTTTTTCAGGGTATTGGGGATGCTTGTGGTGCTAATTTTCATCCCAATTGACGAAAACAGTAAATGGGGCCTCGCTATAGCCAGGTTGGATGATTCCCTTTTATTAATTTATTATTTAATCAGACTTTTATACTTTTAGTTAAAGTGCCTTCCTTTAGATATAGAAAAGCTGATGCATCCTGACTTCAATTGTTCTATAAACACTACTTCTGGTGGTGGTAAATAAGTGGTTTTTAATCATGTAAAATGCAGGTCGTAGTGATTTACCGGAACATATATAGTTAAAACTTATCTTGTAATCTACACAGTTAAAATCTTGTAACCAGAACACGATTTACAACCTTTATCTAGATATATTCATATATAAATGGGTTGTAAACGAGCACATATTTTGTATATGGATCATAAATGGTTTAGCAGGTTTTAACAAATGGATTTAATGGGTTGTGAGGCTGATCTTATACCATATATATATTTTTTATTTTAGTTTTAAATGGGTTGATGGATTAATCTGGTCAATTAACTCTGAATATAACTGTAGTATCAAGGAATTGCTACTCCTAGTTTGGGGGACCTGTCTAGGATTAGTTGTAACCTGAAGCGGGTCGGTTTGAAAGAAAGTAAAAGTTGAAGGGTAATTCACGACTGTTAAATTAGTAGTTTGAATGTCTAGAGTTATCTAGTTTAATTAATTAGTAGAGATAATGATATGAGTTTTATAATTGAGATAAGTATTTGAGTTGGATTAGTATGGTTGTTTTAGTATAAATAGATGTGTTATGGGTCATTGCAAATGTTCTTTTGATCAATAATAGTCTTGGTTTGTTTTTGTCTTAATATTGCATCATTGCGCAAACATCTAGAAAAAGAAGTAAACAATTTCTCCAACTCTTTTTGTACTTTTTCTTTGTTCAATAAATTTGCCCAGTCTCCATGCTTCATTATTTATACACAGACACACAGTGTATAGGTCTTTTAGTATCTTCGTCATGTTTACTATGTGATGTTATGCAGTTACAGATACTCTTTCAACTTCTATGCCACACAGATGTGGGATGTTAGTGGTACTAACCATTGTCAAATATAGTCTAATTTTCTTTACTATAAAGTGTGTTTGTTTATGTTTGTTTCATTTCTAGAACTAATACTATTTGGAGAACTATGAAGACCCTCTTATGCCTTTTATTTGTTTACTATAAAAATTGACTAGAATGCGTAGTCATTTAAATATATTTAGCATTTGTTTTGAAAAATGGTATTTCTAGTTTATTAGATTTGCTTCTAGATTTTCAAGTGGACTCTTATGTGGACCAGTGGCGAATCCAGGATTTTTTTTCATGGGGTTTGGTCACCAAGTATCTTGGTGTTCGGTTCATAAAAATCGAAAAAAATACTAAAAATACTACAGCGCCAAAAAATTTCATGGGTGTCGGGCGGACCCCTAGGCTTGTGCCTAGGTCCGCCACTGATGTGGACCAATCATAAACCTCCATTTAGTGAGATATGATCATGGTATCATACACTTGCAGTTCATGGAGCCCAAGTTTATGGTTTTAGATTGATAATATGAGACTAGTATTTGTTGATAACTTAATTCAGTTGTAGACTAAGTAGCATGTAATGAACACATTCTATCAATTTCAGGTACATACATAAGCATGCGCGTGGTTATTTTCCTGCTACTCTATATGTTGAGGACATTAAAGCTTTCAATCCTGACCAGTCCTACGGTAAATTTGCCTTCTTGATCTGGTACTATCTTAGAAGAAGTTATATTCCTGGTCATTGGTTAAAGACACTTAAAGTTAACATGATTCTAAATGATGGTAGAGATAAATTAATAACTTTCATATAGTTTTTATCATCTAGTGGCCTTCATATTTTTGATGATTTTATGGAAGAATTTACACGGGTTGCTTCAGGTTATTCTACTCTAGATAATCGTTCTTGTTAATGCAGTGTTTGGATACGAGCCCCATTCAGTTTGGCCTATTGCAGCTGGAATACTATCAGATCTTGCAGGTTTATTGCCTACGGGCAAAGTCAAAATCCTTGCGAGCACAGCTGTAAGACTTGTTACCTTTCCATCTTTTAAAGTTCCAAATGGTGTGATGTTCATTTGTATAGGTAGAAATTTTGACTCTTAAATCATAATGGGTCGTTTCAAGTTATGCTTTTTTTAACGAGTCAAACGGGTAAAAGATACAGTTTAAAAGGAAGGACACGGTGAAAGTTGTCCAAAGTGTTTTTCTAAATCATAAAGTCTTATAAATCATGATAGGTTAAAAATCTTGGGACACAAAGTGTTCCAGGTCAACCCAACTTGACCCGACTTGTATTGACTTGCGCAAAAAGAGTACTCGTAATTTTGACTTGTTACCAAACAGTCTAATCCGTCAATTTGCCACCTCTATATTAATCTATAGTGTCCAATTAATGAAAGTTGAATATTGACGTTGATCAGGTGTTCTACACACCGTTCCTGAGGCATTTATGGACATGGATGGGATTGTCAGCGGCAACAAGGGAAAATTTCTCATCTCTCTTAAAATCCGGGTGTAGCTGCATAGTGATCCCAGGTGGAGTTCAAGAAGCATTTCACATGAAACATGATTCTGAGGTTTGTTTTTCATTACTTTCACATACGATTACTCCTCCTCTCTCCGTTATTTATAATTCACTCAGGTCACTGATTTCGTAGATTCTAATTTATATATTTTCTGTAGGTTGCTTTTTTAAAGGCAAGGAAAGGATTCATACGAATTGCAATGGAGACCGGTTCTCCTTTAGTTCCCGTTTTCGCCTTTGGCCAGGTATAAAATATCTCTATAAGATTCTTTACAGTCGTTATGAACTTACGATAATTATAATTAAAACGTTAAGAACATGTACAAATGCTGCAGTCGTACGTTTATAACTGGTGGAAACCACACGGGGAGTTGTTTCTAAAACTCTCTCGAGCTATAAAGTTCACGCCTATAGTCTTCTGGGGTACTTTATGGTACGTTTAAATGACCAATCCATACGATTCTAAATTTCACACAAATCACATTATCATCAACAAACATTAGTAACTGTTTCTTGCCCTATCAAACATTTACAGGTCTCCTATACCCTTAAGGCGACCTATTCTTGTGGTGGTCGGTAAACCGTTACATTTTAAGAAGAATGCTACACCTACCATGGAAGAGGTATTTGCGTAACTGATCTTAGTTATAGTTGTAACTGTAGTTTTTATGAGATTTTTTTGTAGGTTTCAGAAGTGCATGGTCAGTTTGTGGAGGCGATTCAAAGTCTATTCGATAGGCATAAAGCGCAAGCTGGTTATCCGGATCTTGAATTACGAATTATGTGACAAGCTTGTACATTTGCATATTTAAGTTTATGTCCAGAATATTCAATAGCAGCAGGAGAAACTAGAAAGAATAAAGCTGTTAGTTAGATATCAATGAAGTTTTAATAAAAAAACCAACTGATATTTAAAAACTGACGTGTAATAAAGTGGACACCAGAGCCTTTCAAGACCTGCTAATCATATTACAACTCCTAGTAACATAAAAAAAACATACCTCTTAAGAGTTAAGACCGAGGAAGGGACACCTCACGCCACGGTCAGCATGTTGTCTCGGACCACTAAGGGACGCCTCACGCCACGGTCAGCATGTTGTCTCGGACCACTCCCCCCAACCAACGAACATGGTCCAAATTGTCACCGAAAATGACGATAGACAACATCTTATACAAGTATATTTCCAATTTCTAAGGGTGGTTACTCTTTACTGGTAAAACCCTTTGTGACTTGTCATTTTGCACCGTAATAGTCGCACACACTGTGACTGGTCATCTAGATAACCTGGGTTGCGTCCATTGCGACTTCCCTTATATATTACGCATAAAGTCATTGTTTTTAGAACGGTGACGAGAGGAAAATCAAAAAGCTAGCAAGACGCTAGATTAGAGGTATAAACAAGTCTAAAATACATCATATACACGAAATATAAAGATTTGATCTATGTTTTATTAAATTAGACGATAGGACATGATATCCTTATTGTGACTACGCTAGTGGTTGTTGGTGATGATAGGAAGACTCATGCCTTTAAGGTAACAAGTTTGATTCCTGTCGTTAAAAAAATATATCATTATCGTCTTGAAATATGACAGGTGTTTTTTTTCTTAAATACTATAAAATAAATAAATCTTAAATTGCGTTTTTCAAGAATTCCTCCAAAATCATATATCTCGAATTGTGAATTTTTTTTTTTAATTTCTGTGTGGATATCTTCGAGCGATATCTCCGAAATGAGATTATCGAATTCTCAATAAAAAAGATCCATCTCATCATATAAAACTATTTACAAATTTTGATTCCCATCATCAAAGAAAATGATGTATCGAATCCAGTCATCAAAACCGATTATACAAGAAATAATTTTCCATATTTATTTGATCAAATCCAATTATCAAATATTCACAAAACAATTAACCCTAAAATAGGTTTACCATTAACCCTAACAAATTACCTTAATTTTATCAAGTCAAATGATTTGATTTCAGATTCGGTATCCCTTCAAACTTTTATCCCAATTTTTTTTAAATTGATTTGATGAATCATATTTTCATAGAATTGATAAGGGCATGAGGTATACCTCATGCCATGTTAAACTTTAACACCATCACGTAGGTGTCACGTAATTGTTAACACCACATAACATAGATGGGGGATACTTCATGTGGTGTTAAACTATTTTTAATTAATTTTTTTCTTTTTATTTTTGAATTATTTTAATGACTATAAATTAGTTTTTTTATTGTCTTCGAAAATAGAAAAAGAAAATAAAAAAATAATTGTTTAATATTAAAAAAAACACTACAAATACATTTCGATCAAGTCTGCCTTCAATTGGTTATGGATGTCTCGATTTCTTATTTCTTGACGAATTGCTCGTTTGCGATCCTCGTCGATTTCTTCATACGTCGTATCCAACTTCTCCTCGTGATGCAAATTGCGGCATCCTGGTCCTCGAGAATCATGTTGTGTAAAATTATACAACCACGCATAACGTTAGCGAATTTGTTTCGATGCCACATACGTGCGGGGTGAGCTATGATATGCCATTTATCATTCAAATCGCCAAATGTACGCTATATGTCTTTACGAGCCGCACTGTGAGCTTTAGTGTAAACCCTGCGCCTTTCGTCGATGGGAGCCGTAAACCCTTTCACAATCGTAGAGTATTCGGGATAAATTGCGTCTCCCAAATAATATCCCCTCTTGTACGTGTTGCCACGTAGCTCAAACGAGGAATCAGGCTCACGTCCCTCGATGATATCATCCCAAATGGGTGATCGATCTAACACATTGATATCGTTGTTTAACACAGCGACACCAAAATATTGATGCCAAATCCACATGTCGTACGAAGCAACGGCTTCGAGCTTTATGGTTGGATGTCCATGATCACCTCGCATAAACTGACCCCGCCAAGTGTTGGGACAATTCTTCCACTCCCAGTGTGTGCAGTCGATACTACGAGCATCCCACGAAAACCCCATTTCTACTCGTGAAACTCATACAACTGTCTAATATCGCTAGCAGTGGGTCGACGTAAATATTTTCTTCCATACAAGTTGTAAAGGCCTAATTTTAAAATTACGTATGAGAATAAAACAAACATGGTATTTAAATTAAATTACGAAACACATGTTTTACGATAAATATTACCTTTACAAAACTTTTGAATGCACGTCCTAATAGTCCAATCATACATCCTCAAATACCCGTCGAAGGAATCAACCGTAACACTGTAAGCCATAACTCGAATTACGGTCGTGCACTTTTGCAATTGAGTGAAACCGATCCTTCCCCTCGCGTCGCTTCTTTGCGGGAACCATGGATTCTCTCGTTCTAAATTGTTCACAATTCTTAAAAATAGTGAACGTCGCATACGAAATGTTGTTCAAACGCTCCTGCCGGGTATACGCATGGATCGTTGAAATAGTCTCTAAGAAGACTCGTTTGCCCCATTTCACGGTTTCTATTTAGACGAGCTCTTTGGGTAAGCGTTTGTTGCGCTCGTCTATTTAGCCGACGTTGCTGATAATGCACCATCATCTGGAAAAACATATTCGCGGCTTCGTCGGACGACGAGTCGGATGAATCATTGGACGAGAGGAAGTCCGTAGTAATTTTTTGAGTAGAGAGTTGAGAGAGTTTGTTTTATAAAAATTGTAGAAGTGTGAAAAATGGATTAAAAGTTTGATTTAAATAGAGGTAGAAAAAAAACTTTTTTTTTAATTAATGGCCAATGGTCATTTTTTTCGACCGTTTAACGGTCACAAAGTTGAAATCGCTGGCGCCAAACATATGACGGAGGACCTCGGCTGCGTGACATGGCGCGCTAGGGGGGCGGTGTTGGCGCCCCATGGCGCCGTTAAACTGCACTTCAGTTCGCCTTGGCGCATGTTTACCGTGTGCTCTAACTGTTTTATAAATTCAAAACAAAAATTCAAATATTTCCGAATTTAAAAGATTTTAATTTTTAGTTATATATAAAAGATTTTCAAATTCGTATTAATAAGATCATTCCATGAAAAAAAATATATAAATATGAAAAACGTTCAATGAATAATCGCTAATTTAAAGATATCACCATTGAAATACATAACAAATTAATTTATTAAACCGGATTTT
>JBCNJP010000019.1:20822305-20870305 GCA_039602395.1 Deinandra increscens subsp. villosa
ACATATGTTAAACTTGCAGTTTGTTTTGATGCACCTATGTATGTTATTTGATGCCTGACGTAATGTGATTTAACGATCTTTATGTTTAGAACGGTGTCAACCTTTTAATTTGAAGCACATACTGTATTAAATCTCAAACCTTTTGTTTTATGCATCAAATTTCAGGCATGTGCATCACAATCAGAATACAAAGAGCAACATCAACATCAACAATACATAATATGTTCTTATGTTCAAATCATGTTTACAATGATATATTTACAATGCCATTTATACAGGAGATAAAACATGTATTAACAAACTTTTAAAAACCATCTAGAAACACAACCACATGCTTAAGGAACCCACTAAGGAGAAACACACTGGTTAATGATATATTTACAATGTCACTTATAAAGTTATAGCAATCCAATCTTACAATCAGAATTAAAACGAAAACCAAGATGATAAACAATTATCCAAATTGCAAATATACAACACTATTTACACTTCTTATGCACCACGCATAGACAACTTAAAGAGCCCTCATAGCAAGTTTGCTTGTCGCATGGACTCCCCTTGCAGCAACACGTAACACTGCTCGACTCTGGTACAACCTGTTTTATGTGAAGAGATATTTAGTTTTTTACTGTCAACTTTAGTTCAAAAATTACTAGATTTTTATAATGTTTTTATAGGTTATTAGTCTATGAAATATCAACTGGAATGTGATTGTTTTGGGGATTACAATAAATAAGTATCTAATTATGAAATCTAATGTTATTGTGTTCATATAACATAACTAAAGAAAAACCCTAAATAGTTAAGTTTCCATATTCCTTCACTTTCAATCTAAATGGGAAAAAATAGGCAAACCGAAAGAATTGAACTCACCCTGCTAAAGCAAGTCCCCAAGTAGCCATCAAATAGAAAATCTGACCAGCATGCCATATTTCTAATACCTTCTCAAACTTGCTCATGCCACCCAATGCCTTGGTCAGCTCTGCAAATTAAAATTTTTACACATGTGATCAACTTTAATCTAAATTAGAAATAACAACTGAAGTAACAAACTCAATAAATATTTCAAGTGTTCAAATAGAAGCCCTGTCTTCGACTAGAACTTGAAGATCAAGGCCAATTAGGGTCAATTGATTAACATCAGTGATAATCTTTAATTGGGTAGTAAAATGATATAAGAAGCATTCTAATATTGGTTTATTAGTCAAACAAGCAAACGAAGACACTCATCTGCTTTGTAATTCAAATTTATATGGTTCAGTTCAGAACATGGATTCCACTTTCATATGCCCATATAGGTCTATTCTTATAGAATCAATTTTAAAATGCAGTTCCTCCATGGTAAAACAAGATCAAAACTTGGGAGATTAGATCATATAGTATACCCTATCAAGCAACATAAGAATAAGAACTTTGTACCTGAGTTCTTATTTTACCTTATATTTGCATCCGTTGATGCGTAATAATTTTTTTTAAAAATAAATAAATATGAAAATGATGATAAACTGCTGTAGCACAACCAAACTTTATGGTCAAAAGGTAGAGATTCTTATTGATTTTCCTATTCAATAAAGATGCAAATTAGAACTTTAGGTTTTAGATCTAACATTCTTCTTCTAGTTGTATTTGTTTATTTGTTAATGTACAGTATAATTAAAAGGGCTGCTCCGAAGGAAAGGCAGAACCAACAACAGCTAACAAAGCTAGAGCCTATAGAGATAAATTTACAAACTTACTCTTTTGCATCTCCTCTGGAGTCAAATTCTGCATTTTCATCAAAAGATTAAAACAGTGTGAGACTGGTGAAAGCTTCTGTAAGAGTAAATACCAAAAAAGAACAAGAATTCCTATATCTTATTCTAATACCTTGGCTTTCGGGTTCAAAAGAATACACTTGGCCATAAAATTGGCAATGCCATCCACCACCTGTTCCTGGCTAATAACTATGTAACTCTCATTATCAATCCCACTCTTCTCTTCTACATTACCATGCACCATCTCATCAGAGACCCAAATCCACAAACTTGGCTCTTCAAGTCCAACATTTATTAAAATCTCATCTAGTTGAACATCAATTCCTAACAACAAAATCCACTAAACATAATCAATAGAGTGAAATCACACAAGAAGATGAAATTAATCATACGAGCTGAAAGTAACATATATCTGAGGCATCCTATAGAAAATTACCAGGTATTCCATCAACTGAATCTTTATGGAGGGTTTTAAGTTGACTCAAAAACTTTGGAGATTCAACAGTATCCATAATACGGGTATGCAGCTGCAATAAAATTACTTGTAACTATGTGCGCGATTAAAACATCAAAAATTTAAATGCGATTATAATTATGCGTAGTTCTAACAAAATCCCCAAATAAACATCAGGATTAATAGCGGCTACAAGCGAGAGAAATAAGCAGATTAGAGAAAGCACATACATCAGGAGGACAATCCTCCAATAAGCAAGGTGATTCCGATATGTTCTGAAGAAGTTTGAGATTCTCTTCGAGTAGATCTCTAAGCCGTTGATTCTCCAACCTCAAAGCCTCTAATTCCTTTTCTTTGGACTCCAGCGGTTTTGTTCCTTCGTTCTTGTCGCCGGATTTTTCCTGATGGCCGTTCTTGTAGTGTAGGGGGTGGTGGTGGGAGAACTCGACCGCTTTGAACGCCACTTCCGCCACCTCTAACACCGTCTTCGCGGACTCTACAGAAATTCGGCCCATGATGTATGAATTTGATACTCTCAGGCGATTATTGAACCCTAATTTGGTTGATTTTGCAGAAACTAGGGTATTTTAGGGCAAGGGATGGGGATGAGAATTTAGGGGATTTTGGATAATCGCAATGATTGATTAAGGCTTTGGTTACAAGATAAGCGTCGGACGGAAGCGATATACATTTTTCATCGTTAGCCCCTCATATTTGCTCCGTTGACATAATTTGCATGGTCAGAATAAGAAACTTTCAGATCATAGTAAACCATTTGATTTACGTTTTATACTCAAAACTGACCAGAGAAAAGCAAACCGAACCATATGATTTTGGTGTATGTAACTTTTTTTAGTTTGAAATATCCTGCTTTTTTGTTTTGATCATATTTTTAGGTTTTTTTTTAATTATAAAGCCTATATAGTTCTAAATTGTGAGTCTGAACTGATGCCACACCGTTAGTAATGCTTTTCATCATTTGGTTTCTCTTTGAACCAAAACCTACCAAATTAGATCCTATGAACTAGATCAAAAGGAGTTTTTCACCAAAACCAAAGTTTGAGTTGAATAAAGGCTGAAGATGGACTGTGAATGTTGGGATTAGTTACATCTCCAACACGTAACAATGCATTGAGGCTCCAAAGGGCGGAAGCCGGAAGGGGTGAGAGTAAGTATAATTAGGAAAGAGAAATTGTATATAATGAGTATGAGAACTTAGAGTGGGAAGTGTTAGTATTTATAGTTCTGGAGATTACATTATGCTTCACCTGATTGCGTGACGTCGGACGCGTGATGCGTAGATGCGTAGATGCGTGGTCATTCTAGAAGGGGTCATGCTCCTGTAATGTTGCATTCTTAACGGTATGATATGCATCTTCAACTAGCGCTGGCCACGTGTCATAGCTGTTTCTGATCCCCATAATGGGCCGGACCTTATAGGTTCGTACGCGACCGATGTGTGGCCCATTTAGGGAGAATTCGGATTTGGCATCTTTAGTTTTAATGTTTAATGGTTTGATTTTAGTTTAAAATGATAAAAGGTTGTTATTAACAATTTAGATCACGATTTAAAATAAACACCGCTTAGTGGTGATTTTATTCTTGAGTTTGTAAATTGAGTTCAATGTAAATGAAATCATATAATAAGACGAAGTACATGACCATGGATGTCAATAGTGTTGAGTGTCAGGTTGATAAGTGTTAGATTGACTGGTTGAATTGTTCAACTAAAATGCAACCCATATATTATTAGCGTAATGTATCAAAAGACACAATTAAAATTAGGAGTGTTCAAGTCGTGTTTTACATCTGTTTAATGTTCATTTTCCAGAAAATCTTAAAAAATAAGGGTCTGTTTGGTATGAAGTAATGAAATAAACACGTAATTTTTTGATTGAAGAGTTACCATTTTACCACCAATCATATCATTAGTGACAAAAGCAAATGACATATGGTGTTAAGACCTAAATTAATTAATAATGAGTTTAAAAGGTTGCCCTTACTAGAGCCGAAAGTCCTCTAAAATCTAAACTAAAAAAAAAGCCTCGTGTGGGCAAATAAAGTTGTTACTGATCGAAGAAGTAACCTGGGCCCAATGGACTCACTTGTGGGCAAATTATTAGACTATGCAAATAGTTGTAGTACATTTGTATACATTTATTATCCTATAAGGATACAGTTATACATAGGTGGGCTCATGTAATTATTTATAGGATTTGAGAATCAACGAAATCATTCACCAAACATCTTCCAATACAAATAAAGTGGTTGGTTACTGATCAAAGTTGTTTTAATCCGACTTTAGAATATTATGGGCAAATTTGGGGAAGATTGGTGTCCTCTTTATCATCTTTGGTAGCCCGGTATTTAGAGCTTAAATTTTCATTAAAACTTAATTTAATTACTTAGAATTTTTTAAAATTATAATTTTCTTATGTTTATTGTTATAACTTATTTTTTTTCCTTATTTAATAATTTTTTATAATTTGTAAATTCTTTTCGAATGGGGCTCATTTTTTAAACTCGAACAGGGGCCTTAAATCCTCAGGACCGACCCTGTCAATCCTCATCAATCAACGGGTCACCTTCGAAAGAGCTCAAGATTGAAAAGGAAGTGTCTGTAAAGGGGACCCACTTTCATTATTAATCATCATCAACAGGTCACCTTCATTATCACAACAGAAGAACATGATGTGGTAACACTAGTAAACTACAAAAGAGAAGTGAGCCAAGGATTATTCACGGCATAAAGATAGTCACGACACTACATCTGTCTCTTCCACATCTACTTAAGTGGGGGGAAAAAAGTTGATTTTGACTGGTCTAGTATTATGGTGCAAGACCACCTGCAGAGTGAGCCCAAAAACCACAACTATGGTCCTACTATTTTCTCTCACTCTCTCCCATCCACCACCAATAACGTTTTTTTTAATGACTAACAAATAAAACACTGACTGGCAAACCAGTAGCAGTTATTGAGCCAATTCCAAAGAAAACTCATCTCCACGAGTGGTCAGGTTGTAAAACCTGTTAGGCTCAGAGATCGAACTTGTGACCTTTCAATCTCAAGTCTTCTCACATGTTGGACTCAGGGATCGAC
Organism: Deinandra increscens subsp. villosa; assembly: GCA_039602395.1. NCBI lineage: Eukaryota > Viridiplantae > Streptophyta > Magnoliopsida > Asterales > Asteraceae > Deinandra > Deinandra increscens. The sequence continues at coordinate 20,827,614 of JBCNJP010000019.1, forward strand.
CCATCCACCCGTGTCCTCCATCTCCCATTTTTTCCATTTCAAAAATACCCTGTTATGGCAAGCCGTGTTTTTTTTTTTCCAGAACTTTTAATCCAAATTGAGTGTAAAAGCATAAAATTTGTCCAAATTAAGTTTCCATGTAAAGTAATTAATATGTTTTGCCTAATTTATGCTGCAATCTAACATGTTACATGTGATCTAATTGTATGTTTATATTATATTTTTTTACTATTCCATTAGAGATGTGGAAAGAAGAATATGTTTTATTTAATTGATTGTTTACTTTGACCCGATCCATTCGACTCATTTTAACCCTATTCATATTTTACCCCTTGTAACAAGAATTTTTTAAAATCCTCACTAGTTAGGATACACAAGTGATAGCGGGTTTGTGACAGTCATCAACCGTTATATTAGACAATACGAGTCAAGAATTATCAGGTTTAATTATGCCTACTTTATTTTCGTTTCTATTTTATTTCTTTATTTGCTTCGTCAAGCATTTGAGTCCAGTAGCCATTAGTGAAGTCATGGGTAGTTTTTATTTTAATTTCTATTGTAATTCATGTAATTTAAAGGGAAGGTAGACGTGAAATGAAGTTAGTGAACATGAGTTAAGAAAAAAAAATCTACTGTGTTCTCTATTTTTTACTTCATAATTCTTTCATTACTATCTTAACATTTAACAACTTAACTTTGAGAGGTGATATTTGGAATCTTTACCTGAGTCTTGATGATGATTTCTGTATTTGACATTTGATTTAGAAAGCTCTTAAAATTAAATCAAGTGAATTTATACTCTATTCATTTTTGTAACTGGATATACAACAACATGTGTCATTAATCACGTACATGTGGCTAACCTTATCCAAACGAGACCTGTTAATAAACAATTGGATCGATAAGCTACACGTTACTCTTGGCCACACGTGCTCCTATCTATCTTTCATTTTTTTTCTAAACAGCGTGGGGAGGCATTCAACCATCATTATTTTTATCGCTAAGATGATCTCATTTCCAAGTATTTAACCTTATCCCTCCTCACTTGCATGCGCCTCAATTCTTCCTCGAAACTCGCTTCCGTTTACGAAAATCACCATCACGTCACGATGGACCAATTCCGCCCAACTCCACCCAACTCCACCCCCCTCACCCCTCTCACCTTTCTCGACCGATGCGCCACCGTCTACGGCGACTCCCCGTCCGTCGTCTACGGCGGTACAACCTACACCTGGCAACAAACCCGACAAAGATGTCTTCGGGTGGCTTCCTCAATCAACAACCTCGGAATCAAGAGACAACAAGTAGTTTCCGTTATTGCCCCTAATATCCCCGCCATGTACGAGCTCTACTTCGCTATACCCTTCGCCGGAGCCGTCATTAACTCGATCAACACCCGTCTCGACGCCCGAACCGTCTCCGTCATCCTCACCCACAGCGAATCCAAGCTCGTTTTCGTCGATTATCAGTCGGCTTCCCTCGTCCTCGACGCGCTTTCCATGTTCCCGTCCACCGCGCCGAAACCTAAGCTCGTCCTCGTCACCGACGAGGACGAGCTTGTTTCGACGAAATCCATGCTCCGGTTCCAATGCACTTACGAGAGTATGGTGGAAAACGGTGATCCCGGGTTCAACTGGATCCGACCCGGATCCGAGTGGGATCCTATAACATTAAACTACACCTCCGGTACGACGTCGTCTCCTAAAGGAGTGGTTCACTGCCACCGTGGCATGTTCCTCGTCGCCGTTGACTCTCTTATCGAATGGTCCGTTCCGAAGCAACCCGTTTACTTATGGACCCTACCCATGTTTCACGCCAACGGATGGGGTTACACGTGGGGCATGGCGGCAGTCGGCGCCACCAACATCTGCCTCCGCAAATTCGACGCCGGAGTAATCTACGACTCGATCGACAAACACGGCGTCACGCACATGTGCGGTGCGCCGGTTGTGTTGAACATGTTATCGAACGCCCCGGCCGTCAAGATGTTAAAGAGTCCGGTTAACATCATGACGGCCGGGGCTCCTCCGCCCGCGACAGTGCTGGCGCGGGCGGAGTCGATCGGGTTTGTCATCAGTCACGGGTACGGGTTGACGGAAACGGGCGGGTTAGTGGTGACGTGTGCGTGGAAGCGGAAGTGGAACCGGTTGCCCGGTACGGAGAGGGCGAGACTAAAATCGAGGCAAGGAGTGCGAACGGTTGGGTTTACAAATATGGATGTAGTGGATCCCGAGTCAGGAGTGAGTGTGACTCGGGACGGGTTGACTCTCGGGGAGGTGGTGTTGCGTGGAGGGTGTGTTATGTTGGGTTATTTTAAAGATCCCGAGGAAACAAAAAAAAGCATGAGAGAAAACGGGTGGTTTTACACGGGTGACGTGGCGGTTATGCACCCGGACGAGTATTTGGAGATTAAAGACAGATCAAAAGACGTGATCATAAGTGGCGGTGAGAATCTGAGCAGTGTGGAAGTGGAATCGGTTTTGTACACGCATCCCGCGGTGGGGGAGGCGGCGGTTGTGGCGAGGGCGGATGAGTTTTGGGGGGAAACGCCGTGTGCGTTTGTGAGCTTGAAGGCGGAGATGGCGGGAAAGGTGAGGGATAAAGAGGTGGTGGAGTATTGTAGGGGTAAGTTGCCCGGTTATATGGTGCCGAAAACGGTGGTGTTTATGGAAGAATTGCCGAAAACGTCAACGGGGAAAATTCAGAAGTTTGTCCTTCGTGAAATGGCAAAGGCAATGGGACAAACGAGGAAGAGTCGTATGTGAATTGTCGTTTTCAAATATTATTGTTATAAAAATAAATAACGTTGTTATAACTCACCATCACATTATTATAACTAGCTTCATACCCGGTCGGTGACCGGGTTTCGCAATACGATTTTTTGGCAAAACAAATCCTATTTCATGAAGTTAATTTCATAAATTCTAATTTAACAGCCTAAAAACATTAAGGAAAAATAAAATTATGTGTCAAATACTTTTATATATTTACAAATAAATGTTAAAAAATAAAATATTTCATTTGGGTCTACTTTCCTTTTTGATCTGCTGATTTAGTGGCTTGTTAGATGACAAGCAAGATTGCAAATGGTATGGCTAAGATTTTTAGGGCCATGAAACTTATACATAATTACTATAAGTTTAATACACACACTTTGTTACTTACAGACGTATTAGAACTTAAAAATCGCATACAGTTATGTTGTCATTTTAAGCACCATCTAAAGTTGTCATCTTGTGGACCTTTCTCCCAAACACACAGTACCCCATCGCCACTCGGTGTTCAACCTGCAACGCAAATCGATGTAAGACTGGGGCTTTCAGCTCCAATTTACCGAATCTGCATTGGCCACTTTGTGATTACTTAGATATCCAGATAAATATTATGAATATGCTATAACTGTTTGATGAAATGCAGAGAGCCAGAGATTTACTTACTTGAATCCGATGATAGGTATAGCAGCAAAAAGTATCATAAAAATAACAAAACTACTATAGACGCAGGGATTTGCTAAATGTAGCAATACATCAAATAATTCAAATCATAAGTTGACAAACAATATAATACAACCATTATTATCTATAATATAAAAAAAAGTGGATATCTTACCATTTATAAAAGGAACCCAACTCAGGAGGGGAATAGATTTCTCAAAATCCCATGCCTAGAGCCCACTGCCCACCACTCTACACCTGAAATTATATATAAGTTATGAGGTATTTTGAAGAAAAAAAATGGTAGCAGGGTCATTAAAGATGTAGACAAACTAAAAAGGAGGATTGTCATTACTACTTATTATTCCCAAGTTCCACCATAAAATGGAACACCCGAAAATACCCAGAACCAAAATGTATTTCTTCCACACATAGCAGCGCTCCCAAAGGCCAGGGCTTCCAACTAAATCATGCAATTAAGAAATCATGAAACTAAAAAGGAAAATGACGGTGGACAGCAAGTATAACTAAGCATGAAATAAGACATATCACACACACAAGTGCATCACATCCTGCAAAATAAGTAAAGAGCCGTTAAAACACATATTATAGCACATTAAAATGGTTAAGAGGGAAAAGAAAAGTCAAAGGAGATGGGTATAAAGGAATTTTTATAATTCACCATGATTAAAAAGTTCTCCTAAAGGGCTAGAGGAATTTGTCCTTCTTGCTTGTTTTCCAAGTGCTAGCTTGTTTCAATGCCAAAGTCAACGTCAATTTCAATGTAGTAAAAGAAAAGAGAGTTGATGTCAATGGTTTATACCAATGAGCTCCCTCTCGTTGACATATGGTCTTTCACATCACTACATCATTATCATGAAGAGATGCAGTTGTTGATAATGCAGATCTGATTACTGAAGGACTAAAATATGGGAATATTTGTTTAATTAATGTTGCAAGCCCAACAATATGCAGAGCTGCCATGCTTGTTCTGGACATCATTGCAAAGTCCTCACCTTAGGTACATCAAAAGAGCCCAAAATCATCATATGTATTTGACCCGTTTACTTCATATTTGGTTTATTCGGGTTGTTTTTTTATCAACGGGTCAAAATTTAAATTTAACTAAAACACAGGCCAAATGGGTTGTTTCATATGCTTACAACAACCAAGGTACTTGATTTAAAAATTAAAATAATTATTTTAACAATGTAGGTTTTAAAACCTAGTTTAATACATTATTTACTTTATAAACGAAAAAATGGACAAAAGAATTGTTGATGGTTAGCTCAAATCAGTACTACCTGGTAAGGGAAAGTCCGAAACAGGTTAACTGCGTGAAACGGTTCAAAAGTCGCCCAAAGTGTTCTCCACAGTTTACAAACTTTTCAAAATTAATTTATTAACGTAATGTATAAAAGGGGGAAAACTGATAAAATATGTGTTGACATGTTGGCTCGACCGGATTGGGTCTGTAAAAGTTACCGATTTTGAACTGCCCGCCCAGCCCATTTGGCAGTCTCTAACAACTACTGAACAGAAAAATAAACTATTACCAAGAAATTCTGTTGTATATGTGCCACCGGAACTCCATGTAGCTCAAATAAAATTTCCAGGTCAACTAAATTTGGTTTCAATATTTCAGCATCTTGAAGGGAAGTTTTATAGTTCGTTTTCATTTTAGAAACTACATATTGATTAGAAAGTTAAAATTGTGTTTCCCCAAAAAAATAAGTTTTTTCTATATGGTCAAATATGACTGATAATACTATTCTCTTGTTGTACACACAAATCTGTATACTTTTTACCCAGACCTCATAATGGTATCAAAATTACTCTATTGTACTCAACCAAAAATGACTTCAAAGTCAAACGTATGTAGAGGTTAGTTGTAAAGGATAATGAAATGTGGAAATCAAGACTATTTTACAGAACAGATTTTTAGAGATTTTCAAATATAAAAGATAACAACATCTACTCTCAACCATATTTAGTGTTATGCTAAAAACTATTCATTTGCATCACAACAGAGGTCTTATGAAAGAGTATGGCCTTCATTTATTTCATTTGTAAGGTAACATCATCCACTCTTAACCACTTGGAACTTAATGGCTAACATCAGTTGATTCCCATATCATTCATACTAACTTTGTTTAGCCTTGATTTCATAGACTAATGTGTTTGATTATTGCTCTTTTAAGATGTAGACTGATTGCAGATTCAGTTTGCACAAATTTCATTTGCTACGATTCTGAAGAGCTAAAATATGCCTACTAAATGACAGTTATGTAAAGCCTATGCAATTGGGCAACTTGTTACATAAGTATCTAAAATACGGGATCCAAGAACCTCACTTTCTTTGGTTTGGTTTAAAATAATTGACTGTAAATCATTTTGAACATTTTGATATTTAATTCTCTGTTAAGTCTAGACCTCTAGGTTTTTAACTTTAGGCATAATTATATTTTATTTTGACTACTTTGCACTACAAAAGTCAGTCAGCAACAATTTTATAAATCAAACCAGCCACATGACCCACACTCCTAAGTTCCCCTTGGCAATTTTTTTTTATTTTCTTTTACTATTTTATGGGGATAGAGACCTACTATGATCAGATACAACACGTTAATATCAAGCGAAGCAATGACATACATATTGATATCAAATTGATAATTACAGCCACTAATCCACTATAGATGATATAAAGAAATAAAATGTTTTACTCAAACTGTAAAATAAAAAAAATAAGAGCTAAAAACTATATAGCTTTTGTAATCACTTTTGACACACAAATTACTTAAAAATGGACGAGCTATTTTGGAATCAATTCGTCCTGACTCAATTAGATTATACATTAACCAACACACAGAACTTGTCTATTTTTTCACTTTTAGTGTTTGTGTGTGTGAAGAATAGAGATAAAATTCACTCCATACCTATCTAGGTAGCAAAAGAGGGCTTAGGGATTTAAGCCAGTTGTCCAGGAATGGAGTGATGAGGGTGACCCATGCATCCCATTACACTTTTAGCTGATCTTTTTGTTTTATCCGTTTGGAATAAAACATAATTAAAATTGACAAAACGGTCTAAATTCCCACCGAGTGCCACATGACTTATCAAGAAAGATTATTGGCTAGCTCAAAGTTGCTCACATTTTCAAATTTCTTTTGAGACTATGCCCATGTTTGTGTTTTCAGAGCAATGTACTTACCTGTTAACGCATAATAAACTTAACTAACCACCAATTATATAACGATTAGCTCTATCTAGGATTATATATAATGGCAAACAATCAAAGAGTTAAATTGAAGGGCACCTGGTATCATTTTTCGTCCTTCTGCATCATGGTTCGAAGTCTCGAACACATGATTTATCCAATTCCTCAACAATTAGCACCTGCATAGCAACGGCCTCAGCTACATCAACACACTCTTCATCTAGCCTTTGTTATTCTTAGTTCTTCTTTCGGTTCTTCTTTTCCAGCTCAGAAAGTATGGCTGCTGATGCTGCAAGGGTTACACTCTATTATATCTAAAGTTATCTTTAAGAAGTATATAATACTATGAACTTAAAGACTTGGTTACTCTTTTTCCCTACCCCTACTAGGTCTAAAAGAATACCTCATTTTACGAATACTACATACCCATACTGGAAGAACCAGAGAAAGTATAAGAGAACATCAAGCACCCATTAAGCCACCTGCCAACCTCTCTGCACCATCACGCTGTCTTGATTTCCCACAACCTTCATGTAGCATAATAACAAAAAAATAAGTAACCGTATGCCGAATCTTAATTTTGTTCAAATTCACATGGCACGCTCACCTAAAAAGAAATTACATCAACACTTTTAAAGTTGGAACATGGTATATAAATCATCAATCAGTATAGTCAAGAACACACACATACATGGATATGGCATAATTGTACTGAAACCTAAAGATTACTTATATACCATTATGATTATATCACATTTGGGGTTTTGACTTTTATACTATTCAATTACTAACCTAAAAAATTCCCATTTTCGAACTGAATATAGTATTCGACTAAAACAAATTCGACAACGAAGTTATTTGCAGATCAAGTGCCATAACTTCAAAATTTGAAACTATGTTGGCCGTAGTTCTTTTACCACAGTGGCCGCCAGCAGCGAAGATGGGAGCAGAAGGGGAATAAGAACCAGCCGAGCAATAAATTCATCTAAAATCCAGCAACAAATGGGAAACCCGAAATCAAATATGTCCATCAGACAAATTTCAAGCCAATGCATAGCTATAAAATCAATTACACAACATACAAACAAATCGAAATCAACATTTAAAGTGTTAATCACAGTTATCAAAATATAAAACACCTCCAATTATCAGAATTTAGGGTAAATTGAAGGCTATCAAGGTTTATAAATATCGAAATTAGAAACCTGACTTAGGAAATCGAAGCAGACTACCTGATTTGATGAAGTCTTCAACCTTCTCGTCGGATTCGATAGTTCTATTTAGTCTTAAAACTGTATATACATGGTTATTTCAGGTGTTCAAAATTAAAACTAATATAGAGGGTTAAATTAACCTCTTCCGGAAGAAACATATTACAATTAGTACAATCACTATGGTTAATAAGCAACATGAAGATAAAGAATGTCTAGTTACAGACAAACCTGCTGAATCAGAGATATTTGGAGATGAAGACATGGATCCTTACGATTAGCGTTCTGTTAATCGATGATGAGTGGTTTGTGGTTAAATAGGATGTCAATCCCTTCGATCCTCACACGAATCCTCTCCATTAGTTGTGCTTTGCTGCTCATCCACCATCTGCAATTGTTGCGCTGTTAATTAGCATGAATCATACTTCAAATAGGGTTTGGATGAAAGGAAGCGAGATTAACAATAACTCAAGTGTTTGAAGAAAAAAATTAGGGCAAGAAGAGTGTGTCTGCAATACCTCCAAACACAACACCAGGGGACGATAGCAAATTCCATTTCTGCAAATCATCCTTCTCATCGATTCCAGTCAAATCGAAAAGGTATATGAAACCACCGGTTGTCTTTGAAATTCACGAAATCCTCTCGATTATATGAAACCACCGCTTCCTTCCCCACGTCGTAACAAATGAAAACCGTTGGCAAGAAACCTCCCAGGACGGTCAACTCAACTGCCTGGCAGTTCTATAACCGGCGATTTAACACGGCCGGGATTCAATTTCAAGATGATCGTAGGGCTGAGACGGAGAGGACGTGGATTAACCGCCTTTGACTTTAACGGCGTCATATAATAGGTAATTAGAGTTACTAGACTTGACGTCTATATACACCATGTCACCATATTATTTGTTATTAATATATTGTAATAACTACACCCTAAATAATTTATGGTACTGATAATTAACTAGATTTCGCAATCCCCATATAGTTGCGGGAATAAAAAAAAGCACATGAAATAGACCCTAAAAACTAAAAAAAATGTATCCTGAACAATTGTAATAATCGAATTTATTGATATTCCTGGTATAGTATATGCTATCACACATACAATCATACTCTTCGGTAGAACGTGGGTTAAAATCGTTACATTACTAAAACGCTACGTAAATAAATTTCAAAAAAATGTAAGTACCAAAACATTAAAAAAAAATACTATGTTAGACGACTAAACTCAACCTAAGAAAGTAAGAAGATTTGTCCCCACCTATTACAACACCAACAAAACATTAATTTATTTGTTAAACACAAGTGACTATAACAATTATACAACCAAATCAGTATAAATTATACGAGACATATAGGGGTGTGAAAATAGGGGGTTTGGTGTAGCACAGGCAGAATCCTAGTTATAACGAATTTTACCACCCGCGTGTTGTCGTACGAAAATTGGTCACACAAAGCAGTTGCATTCTTATAAAGGCACGTAAAAACGGAAAAAAAAACGCTTAATGACCCAAACGCTTAAAGTATCGACCATACGACCTGATATTTATGTTACACGACTATACTTATGATAGCACAAACTTCTTTGCTAAATTCGTTGAGATTAAAGAAAGAAAAATTTTAAAATTCTATGCGATACGACTATACCTATTACACCACCAACTTATGTGTTAAACTGGCCACGCTCGAATGGAATAAAAAAAAAAACAAAAACAAACCCATTAAAATATATTATCATTTTAGCGAATAATAAGAAAAAAATTAGTATAACAATTAAAAAATAAACAATATAAATTTACGTTAATATAGCAACCCTTTAAACAATTTCACTAATCCTCAAGTATTATAATTTGAATTTAATATGGACAAAATCTGAACCATTGATTTCTTAGATTAATGGTTGAGATGACTTCCTACACTTCTCATGTTAAAAATCCCTTTGTAATTGAAATTTCAAATATATATAGTGAAAAGTTCATTGTAGACACCCCCATAAGTGTAGACAGGTAGACACATTTTTTCACAATTAGATCTCTTGATCTAATGATTAAGATTAATTTCTTTTTTCTTTTTTTTCTTTTTTCTCATTGTTCAAAAAATTTCACATGTGAAAACACATGTAAAATAAAGTAATTTCACATGTGAAATAGGGTGTCGACCTGTCTACACTTATGGAAGTGTCTACAATGAATCTCACCCTATATATATATATATATATAGGAAAGGGTTTCGTGTAGACCCCTTAAATTTTGTAGACCCCTTAGACCCTATAAAACTCAATAAAAATAAAACTCAGTATTGTAAATTTGATTTTTTTTTATTACGATAAGCTTTTAAGAACCAAAAAAATAAATAAATTAATTAAAAAAACAAAAAACATTAAAAATCGAACATTTTAAGACAATGAGTTTTAAAATAATGAGTTTTAAACGCAACACTGAGTTTTATTGAGTTTATTGAGTTTTAAACTCATTGATTTTTAAAATTCATTGTCTTAAAATGTTCAATTTTTAATGTTTTTCGTTTTTATTTTTCTTTAATTGTCTTTTTTTGTTCTTAAAAGCTTATCGCAAATAAAAAAAAACTAAATTAACAAAACTGAGTTTTATTTTTAGTGAGTTTTAATGAGTTTTATTGAGTTTTATAAAGGGGTCTACGAGGTCTACAAAAAATAAGGGGTCTACACGGATCTTTTACCTATATATATATAGAGAAATGATCATGCGAAAACGCATATATTTTGCGAAAACGCGAAAACCATCTTAAAACCAATATAACTTTTTCATACGTTAATATATTTTTAAAAATTTTTCACCAAAAGTCTTATAATTATATATGTTATCTTTAATTCTATAAAAACAAAAAATACAAAGTTAACGTTTTTTTATTTTTTTATTTTTTTCTGTGATACACATGTGTACCACAAAAAAAAACTTATACTTTAGTATGAGTTAATATTTGTTTTCTCCAAAACGCACCATATGTGTTATAATTCTGTCATTTTTTGTGTTTTTTTTAATTATACACATGTGTACCACACCAAAAAAAACCCCTCATATATGTGGTATACATTACTGGTTTTAAAAGGAAATTGCACCATAAGTCTTATAATAATGTTATCTTTATATCTAATGAAAAAAAATAACACTTTATAACTTTTTTTAATTATATTTGCACATGTGCATTATGTTTCATTATCATTAGTACCATAAATGTTTTAGTGTTTTTAATATGTTTTTAACATAAGGAGTGTTTTTACACATGATAATTCGTTTTTTGTGCAGTAGTAATGATGATGATACACATGTGTATCACACGTGATACACATGTGTATCACACGGAAAAAAAAAACCATTAATTTTTTTTAATATTTGTTTCCAGAATTGAAGATAATGTGATTCTAAGACATTTGGCGCCAATTTTATGAAAAAACATTAACGTATGAAGAAGTTATGTGAGTTTTAAAATTGGTTTTCGCGTTTTCGCAATATAAAGGGTTTTATGGTCCTTCCCCTATATATATATATATATACTATGTACTTCTATTTTGTATATAAACAAATATAAATAATTGTACAAATATATTAAATTAGTTTTCACAGGCAACTCCTCATTTACACATGTTTAAGATCTTTAAAAATTTAGCTTTTAAAAATAAATTAATTTGAAACACGTATTATCTATTTCACGGCTAGAAATTTGCATTATGTGGATTCACCCAATCATCATTATTTTATAAATGAATTAATGATATTATGTTTAGTAACTATTTTGTTGTCTAGATGTATAATTAATATCTAAATCTTGTGTTTTTTTGTGATACTTAAGTTGAATTTTTTAATAATAAGTAATTTTTCATGATAATTACTAAACAAAATATTGCTTTATATGGATGTTTTGAATGTTAAACTAAATTTGGTCTAATTTAAACGTTTCCATTTTGAATGTTAAACTATTTGTTTTATTTTTACTAAAATAGCTTTGAATTTCTTCGAATCTGATTCGGAATCGATTCGAATAATCCCATTCGGAATCGATTCGAATAATCCCATTCGAATTCGATTCAATTCAGATTCAGTTTTTGAATTAGAATCGAACTCGAATCGGGTTTTAAGACTTGAAATTCGAATAATTCGATTCGATTAATTCGAGTATTCGAAATTCGTTTCGTTAAACACCCTACTTCCACCCTTCACCTTTACAAGGTAATCTAGGTAGTTAAGATGATGTTTTCACACCACCTTAAAAGCATGTGTATATGCCCTTTCCACCCTAAGTATTTATAGCTATTAACACCTACTATTTTGAAATTTTCATCCGTTCAAAAAAAAAATAATAATAAAATTCCGTTCAAATTTTTTTTTGAAATTTTCATAACTAACTATTCTTTTCATTTATAAGTGGCTTATATGGTTAATTTTTAACAATAGTATCACACTATATATAACACCATATATAACGGTTACAAGCCCTTTCTACCCTAGGTATTTATAGCTATATTTTGACATTTTCGTAACTAAATTTACTTTTCATTTATAAGTTGCTTGTATGATTAATTTTTAACAATACTATCACACTATATATAACACCATATATAACGGTTATAAGCCCTTTCTACCCTAAGTATTATTAGCTATTATTACCTATTTTGACATTTTCGTAACTAAATTTACTTTTCGTTTACAAGTGGCTTGGATGATTAATTTTTCACAATATGTCAAATGCTCTTTGAACCCTAAGTATTTATAGCTATTAGCATCAATTTTGACATTTGCATAACTAAATATTCTTTTTTAACTAGGCTATGCACAATGGGTAACCATGACTACTAATGAGACTTAGGGGCTGTTTGGTTGGAGCTATATAGCATCTTAATGGAAGAAAATGTCTTTCTGAAAAATGTCTTAATCGGAAAGACTGTTTGATTGAGGCAAAATGTCTTAATCGGAAAGAGATTTTTAACTTAATGCTTCAGCCAAATATATCCACCTTAATAATTCAGCAACCGGCCATCTGAAGGAACAAAAAGAAAAAAAGAACGGGATGAGATCCCTGCCTCCCCTCCGTTGAACGCACTTCCGCCCCACCCTGCCTCCCATCCGCTGAACCCGCCTCCGCGTCGCTGTCGGCACTCCTCCTCCATCGCATCCTCCTCCTCCTCCTCGGACGGTCAAATCGGATTCATCCCTGAAGATATCATCGATCGCGAGAAAATCAAACTCAATGTCGTCTTCAAGTATGATCAAACTTCTGCACTTCCAAGAATCTGAACGTAGAACAGGAGCTAGAAGATACAATCAGGATCCGCGAGTGAAATCGGAAGGCTTTGAAAATCAGGTTAGAGCCCTAATTGTGTCGCTCATCTATAAATTGAAATTGTTAATTGTGTGTGAGAATTTCTTCGATTAGGGCGCCAATTGAGATGTTATGCACACATTGAGTTGATCACTGGTAGATGCGTTATGCACAAGTATATATTATTATTTGTTTTGAATACATATTATTTATGATTGCTACTAGTGAATACCATGTCAGTTATGACTTTGATGAATCTATGGTAAAATTGGCTTGAGTTTAATTGAAGTTTAGATGTGAACTTGTGCCTAGTTTTTCAGTTTTGTTCTTGGGATGTAACTATGCAATGTCAAACCACTACAAATGCATTTTACGGGGTATTTTTGGTGTAGAAAAAAGCTCAATATAGGCTTGGGAATTCAGGTATTAAGAATGGGATCTCAAAAACAACATGGTTATAATCTATTACCCGACAACTAAATATTAGATGCTGAAAAGAGGCTCAATTAGTGAAAGCTAGCTAGGAATAGTCAGTTGTGCTATAGCTGGAAATTTGAGGCATACACGGCTCATCCACGGGTAATTTTGTTAGAATTACATTTGAAAAAGAACTTTAGAATTTGGTATGTTGTCTTTCAGGAAATTTCAAAGTAGAAAACACTTACAAGTTGATTAAGTTTACAGCTAGAGGATGATGTACTAGTTATTTGCCAGGAAGTTCTTTTATACAATCATTCAGATGTCCAAACAAACAGCACTAATGATTCAGCACCTTATTGATTCAGCACTTCTTTACAATACAGACAGCTTATTCATTCAGTATCAAATGAAACAGACGAACCAAACAGCACCTTAGAGTCCCGCTATGGAACACCGCCTCACCCTTGCCTGGGTGTGGACGTGGCTTGGGCTGCCTGGGAATAATCACGACGTGAGAAGGAGAAGGGGTTGGTCCAATGGCTCTTCTTTTACCGTTTACTTCAAACGGCCCATTAAAAAAAATTAAATGTATTCTAATCAACCTATTTAAACAAACAAATTTCACATAACTTTCAGACGTAACTATTCTCAAAACATAATTTTCTCTACTCTATTCAAATTTCATGGATTTATCCGTCTCATCATCATCTTCAACATCCGCACCAACGAGATGTTCTTTCGAACCATCGTCAACTGTCGTTCAAGACGGTTAAACGCACGAGCTGAGCGAAGATTGAACCGAGGAGCCCGTCTCAATCGTGACCGTCAAGCCACTCACAAGCTTCTTGTAACTGATTATTTTTTCGAGCAACCAACCTATTAGTCATTAGATTAAAACTATTAGTATTAATTATTATTAGGGTTTATTAGTATGAGCCCACGGGCCCGGTTCGATTTCTAAGGTTTCTTATAAACTCTATATATTGTAACCTAACTATCAATAATATTCATGCAGTAATTCAGTATTCCATAATTTTACATGGTATCACAGCCTAAACGATCCAAACACTAGTCGTTACCACCGAGTTCAGACCCTAGACAGGGCGGCGTGCCGCCACAGCCGTCACCCTGTCCCAACTTCGTTTACTCCGTTTAGTTTAGTCTTTTTTTTTCTTCCTGTTTTTCATTCGAATAAAAATATTCTGTATTGATTCAAGATTCCGGTCATCTTACGATCACCTTTCACATTCCTCATTCGTGAGATATTTTTCCCCAATCAAGTCTTCTATTTTTTTTTATCAACTTTCCAATCCTCAATTTTTTTCCGATCAACCTCTTGCTTAGATCACCCTATTCTCGCATACCTATTAAAGATGTCAATCAATTTTTTCTTGGGGGTTCTTTTCCTTTATTCTTTTGGTGATTCTTTCCGTATTGACTTCACAATTACCATAAATAATTAAATACATTACCATATTACAAATTCAGTTTTGAGAATTCATAGCAAGGAATTTGGTGTCATCGTTTTTAACGTACTTCCCGTGTTCGATTTCTTCAAAAAGAATTAGATGCAGATCACGTATTTGGTGCGTTTTTTTTTCTTTCCCCCTTTCAGATCTACTGGTCTAAGAGACCACCGCCATCGATCTTTCTTTCTTTGCCTTATTTGATCTACGGATCTCATCACTCGATTTACGAATCAAGTGATTCCTTATTCTTACATGGTATGACTGCGGGTTTTTTTTAGTTGTTATTATTATCTTTATGTTTTATTGTTTCCCAGTCTTTAGCGTCTGATTTTTTCCGCTATGACTGCGGGGGAGTATTAGTCATTAGATTATTATTATTATTATTAATTATTATTAGGGTTTATTAGTACGAGCCCACGAGCCCGGTTCGATTTCTAGGGTTTCTTATAAACTCTATATATTGTAACCTAACTATCAATAATATTCATTTAGTAATTCAGTATTCCAAAATCTTACACAACCTACCCCGCTGAAGCGTTTCACTGAAGATATCGTATGAGCCGGTCACTATCTTTGTAAGAATAATGAATAATCTTGAGAGAGAAGTTGTGGTTCCGACACAGGTACGAAGCTAGGGGCATGATTGGTTTTACAGCTTTGTAAAAGTGCACCACCGCCTTTTTTATGATGGCGTACGATTCGTCAGAGGATTCATTTGACGAGTAGTTGAAGATGTCCGAACCTACGATGAGGCTTGCATGGAAAAGTTCTCTAAATGTATATACAAGTTGTATAAGATAAAATATTTAAGAAAGCCAATCCCAAGCAACATACAACAATTGTACGAGTTCCATGAAAATAGACGTGGTGTTCGAAAAATGTTTGGTAACATTGATTGTACACATTGGGAGTGGTACAATTGCCTGAATGCATGGAGAGCTCAGTTTATGTGTGGTGATCACAACCATCCTTCCATTATGCTCGAAGTCGTTTTTTCAACCAACATGTGGTTTCGGCATGTTTATTTTGGTGTCGCAGGGTCCAACAACGACGTCAATGTTTTGGGTTAATCACTGATTGGGACCATATCATAGAGGGACGTGAGCCCGACTCCCTATTTATACTACGAGGAGTGACATATAAGTGTGAATATTATCTAGCCAATGGAATTTATCCCGAATATTCCACCTTAGTCAAATATTTTACTTGTCCCGAGGGTGTGAGACATAAAACTTACAAAGATGCTCATGATGCTGCTAGGATAGATATTTAATGAGCATTTGGTCGTTTGAAGAGTAAGTAGCATATCATTTCCCATTTGGCACGACAATGACATCAAAACAAAATAAAGAACATGATGTTTGTGTGTGTAATTTTACATAATATAATCTTCGAAGATGAGGAAAATATGATTTGCCAATTTAACAAAGAGGTGTTGGATACGACTTATGAGCTGCTTCACGATAATCAAAAGTGACCTAAACGTATGTAAATATGAAACCGAGAGGTCCATGACCAACTAAAAACGGATTTAATTAAGCATACCATTGGAGTAATTGTATTTTTTCATTGGATGAAATGTATTTTTTATTGATGTAATGTTTTTTTATGTTTTTGTTGAAATGGTTTTTTCTTTGAAATATAATGTTTTCAATTTAAATAATAAACATTAAAAATACCAGCTTGCTGCACACAACTTACCGACTCATACCCAAAGTGTAGTGAGTTTAGTCACTCTCTACATGACTGAACTCACTACATCATATCACATGTCCTTATAAACGACGTGAATAGTTAATTTTTTACAATAATATCACACTATGTAATGATTCTAGAGTGGCTATATATATATAGTCGCAACATACAATTCCATAAACCTACAATTTGGTAGACCACTCGTTGTTGAAAAGGTTAATGACATTATATAGTTAGAAACGAGAGAGTAAATTACTATTTGGTCATTATAGTTTTAGATGTTTCATTTCGGTTTTTTTTTCAACGGTAAATTTAGATCATTGATGGGGGACATTACACATACTCACCCGTTCATCTACATTCTTTATCAGGAGGAAATTCACCATAGATGAGAAAACCTCATGACCCAAACTAGACCCCCATTTATTTATTTTTTGTCACGGGTGGGACTTAAACCCAAGCCCTCCCACCACTTTTATTGTCTTTAAGTACCTCATCTTAGCTAGTTAAGCTAGGGATTATTGGTAATTATTTTGGTTTTAAAAGAACTTTTTAATAAATAAGATAATATACGTGGTTTGTATTCTATAACCATTACATACATTGATAGTTAAGTATTAGGAGATTTTTAAGGAAAATTGGATTTTATTAATCTCAATTTTTAACTGTTGGCCAACAATAATCTCACTTTTATATATCTTTGCCACCAGTCCCAACTTTCAACCTTACTTTTTTTGTTGGACCGTCCGTTATTTTTTTAAACTCCATTAAACATCTAATATGGGATATCAATTGTCATATGGGATGAGGGTGTTTAAAGATGTATTACATGGCATGTCATGTCATCAAATGTTTAACGGAGTTAAAAAACTAAAAGGGGGTCCAACAAAAACCATAAGGTTGGAAGTTGAAATTGGTGACAAAAATATTTAAAGGTGAGATTATTGCTGGCCAACAGTCAAAAGTTAAGATTATTGAATCTAATTTTCCCATTTTTAATCTTAATTAAATAAAGAAATTACTTATATATACAAATTTATGGCTCTAGGAATGGAATAGTACTAGCCAATTCATGGTTTAACATTCTCTAACCATGATCATTTCTTTCTTTTTTAAATTTAAATTGTTTTTTAAATTGTTCTTAATTCCTACTAAAAAAAATAAAGTTACTTCTTTCATTGTTTGCCTTATGGTTTGACATAATTAACTTACTCTATTCATGACTTGTGACATGACAGATTATGATTATCTTTTTGAAATTCTTTCTATACATTTTAAATTTTTAAAGTATTTCTTTGGTTTAGTTTAGTTTCACACCAATAACTCATTTTGATATGTACATAAATATAGTGAAACATCGTCTTATATACAAAATAGGCATGTGCATCAACACACGTGCCACAACATATAGTTATAAAATAAACAATTTTACTTTTTTATAAGATACGCACATGATAATTAAGCATTATGACATTTTTAACCTTAATTAGATAAAGAAAATTACTTATATATACGAATTAATGGCCTTAGGAGTAGTACTAGTGTAACACCCGTTACCCATAGTTAACTTAATTATAACATTTACGGAAGATATACCTATTTGTTTATTTAAATAATCAAAACAATGTCTTAAACTTGAAACATACTTTAAAAAACTCCACTGACATAAATGTACCTTGATTGGAAAGTTTCAATAAAGTTTCGACATAATCTATTCGTAAATTCGAATATCCTTACGAAAGGTTTACATGTTTTTATCAACATGGCACAAATTTCCAACGCACATGGTTAAAACTAACCATGTGACTGCAAAATCGAACAACCAGGCAATTTCATGGAGTTTAAGTCCAAAACACGACATAAGGGTTAATACAACATAACTCGTTAACAAAACTACATGGTCAATGTGAGACCTTGTACTCCACTTTGTTGACTTGTTACCAAGACTTGATTTCATGAGCCATGACTCCTATATTTGGATTATTTATCATCCATTACTTCCACTTGGTTCCAATCCACTACCAAGACTCATAAGACTTGGCCACATCACGTACTCGTCATGTCATACACCACCTACGCGGTTAACACCAAATAAGTTAGCTAAGCTAAGTGAGAACCCGACATATAAATTATTCATTCAACACATATATGTATTCTATCGAACATGACTAAAATTTGCTTCCGCCCATGCCATCATTCAAACACGAGGATCCACTAAATACCCGTAGCTGCTTGACACCACTCATCTAATTTTTGATCCACCTGTTTAATACCAACACAACATTATCATGCATAACAGTTAGCATCTTCAAGATATGGTTGACCCATTAAGGATCACCATTGGTCTACTATGCATAGCCACTTGAAGTTCCTGTCAAAGCTAAAGGAAACACATCACACAATATTTCACTAGTCATACATTAAACAACTATAACTCTTAAACATTTTCCACTTACTCAAGTAATTCCAACCCACTTAAGTGACCGCTTAGGATAATACGACCAATTAGAAGTGTAAGTAGTAATTAAGGCATCAAAATAACTTTTATTATATCTCTAGTCTCCCAAGCCATTTTCAACTTAGCAGGGCACTAAGAGATGGTTTCCAAGTCCTGCTCAATAACACAATAAAGGTACCACAGAATACTACTGACTTATAATTAACATCGATAGCCTACACATCCTCGCGCGCAGGCTACTATACCCGATGGCTCACTCATCCCGTTTTATTAGATTCGAAATTGGTGTGCTACGGGTATGGAAATGGCTGGGCATATCGGAAGAGGTTTTTTCTGTTAGGGACCTGCGCAAACAAGTGATGGAAAGGATGTTTGAAGCTGATGGGTTCGAGTTTCAATGGTGCCTGGTGGTGCCGATTAAGGTAAACGTGTTCGCTTGGAGGGCGGTGCTTGGGAGGCTTCTGACTGTGGATAATTTGGCTCGTTGGAACATACCGACTGGGTCAAATAGGTGTGTTCTTTGTTTGGATGCGGATGATACGGTTGAGCGTTTATTTACTGGGTGATTTTTGGATATCGTTTGGAGTATTGTCGCTTTGTGGTGCAAGATTCCGTCTCCCATCTTTTTTTCGGTTTGGGACATGCTGGAAAGAAACAGGCAGGAGTCAGGAATGTCGGTTAAGGGAACGACGATGATGACGGTGTTCTTCACGGTGTGTTGGTGTTTATGGAGAGAGCTAGAGAACGCTACTTTCAACAAGAAGGAACCTTCTATTTCATTTGTTATCAAGGAGGTGAAATCATGGAGTTTCCTATGGTTTGCTAACAGGTTTAAGGGGTCTCGTATGGACTGGGGTAGGTGGAAGGCTTTCACTATGTAACTCTTGTTCTTTCCTGTGTTGTATGTTGTTTGTTTGGCTGCCCTCAGTTTCCTGCTGGGAGTGTTTGCCTTTTTTTTTAATATAAATATATAATGGCTGTTCCAAAAAAAATCTTGAAGCACTTAAAAAGGAAAACAAAACATCATCTATAATTTTGCTGAATGTTCTTGCGATTCATTTATCAAACAAAATCTAACTTGGGTAATTTGAGTTGGTTGGAGAATCCCTTGGCCCAACCCAAGGGAGAATGGCCAGAGGGGACTTTGATCCTTACTGATTACACAGATGGTGTCGGCAAAGAACATGCTTAATTCTTTTTTTTTTTTTTTGGGAATTCAGCCCTAATTTATTATTTACACACTGAATTTCATTCGGGTTGAAGTAATTGGTCATGTTGGATGAAATGCTTTCAAAGGAAGTTCAATGCTTCTGCATATTAGATATCTTTTTGTGTTTGATTTTTTTTTTCTCTGGCCAGTTTCATTTTAAACTATTTTAGCATTGTATGTGTATGAAACCTGCATATTTTTATTTGATCTTTAAAACCTTCATCTTTTACTTATCTTTACAAGAGATACTTTTACATATTTATATGAGAACAACTTTGTTTGATCAAGTAGGGATATTTTCAAAGCAATGGTGTTTTTCTTAAGAGGATTCTGTTTTTTTATACATATTGAGGATTCTGTGTTTTTTATACATATTGAGGATTCTGTTTTTTTATACATATTCATGAATTTAGTTTCCTACTTTTTAAGGCTCATTTTTACAAGGTAATATTGTAGTTTGTGGTTTTTGTTTGTAGAAAATTGTTAAATTAAAAATTGCATTTCTTATTTTATAAATTTTAAATTAATTCTCATAGCAAGTACTTAAAGGTTAGTTAAAGAATGATTAGGATCTATTGTTTGTTATGTAGTTGCTTGCTTTAGTAGTATAGGTTCAGTATAAAAGATTAAATTTATTTCTAGCTTTAAGAAATGAGCCTGCTGAAATTAGTTAGACAATAATGGAGCCAAATAAGTTCTTTGAATGACTTTATGTCTTTTATGAGGAGAACTGAAGGTTAGTTGGAAAATGATTAGTAACTATGTACCATATTCGGATAAATTATGGTTGATTAAGATTGATTATTTGGATGACTTAGTATCTTATATGATGGTAGCTAAAGGTTTGTTGAAGAATAATTAGCCAGCTATTTCTTTATTTTTTACTAGCATTATCTTCATTGCCTCGACATTTAACAGACTAATTCCGAAGTGCTTATAGTGTGTTAGCTTTAACTACAAACAACTCTTATTGTTATTCTAAAAGACATATAAAAGTTCATATATATGAATTTTCTAATTTCTCAGACTTCGGGTTGCCTATTTTATCTTCAGTTTATGTTTCTATGGATACACTTTGTTAGACAGATTGTACTACAACTTAAATGACATCTTGGGGGTGCACGAGCCATAAAACTGTATGTTCATCCTATAAAAAAATCATAAGAAGCCAAAGTCGATAAAATAAGGTAGAAAGATGTGTATGCTTTTACATTTGAAATTTTATCCTATTTATTACCGCTACTTATTCACTTTACCGATCAATGTGCATATGGTACTGCTTCAGTTTATAATATCATTATTTTCAAATCTCGCCGCCTGAAATACTTAATGTCCTTACTTGAATTTGATAATAGTTTTCCTTTATATATATGTAGAGAATGCATTGAGGAAGAATTTGAAGTCTTATGGGGCATGGCATTATAAAAAATGGGTAATAAGCAAAGGTAAGAGAAAGCAACTTTTTGGCTAATAATTTGAACTTTATGCAGAATTTTGGGACTGATTTATTACATGTCTTGATCCAGGTTGGCACTTGACTGAAGGTTAGGACATTCCACGAATGGAGAAACCGGACAGTTACATCAAACCTATTGTTGAGATCAAAGGTCAGGTTTGAACATTATAATGTGTTAATTGTTAGTTTTTTTATTTGTTGGTTGAATGGTTGGTGAAAAAGTAAAATAAAAATAAAACAATTCAAAAATAGATTCAAGTTTACATAGAATTCATACTAAGCATATACAACTAGATTCAAGTTTTTGGGTTTCTAACATACTAATTTGTGATGGAAACGGGTGGTCACAGGAAAAATGACGCGCAATAACAAGTACTATCTATTGAATTTTCACCTTTAACTACGCTATATTCAAATTTGGAATTATGTTAAAGGTGATCACTTTGACCCATTTAAGAATACTTGCAGGTTGACGGGTCTTTGAGCTTGCAACATCATTACACCAGATGGAGAAAACTGTCTCCAAAAGTCATTCTAAAACATATAGTGACATGATTTTTTTCATGAGATTTTCATTTCAGAAACAAACATAATTAAAAAAAAAAATTCTATAACGACCAAATACAAATTAAAGTCTCTTTATTTCAACTACTGCTTTTGAGATTTCTATCATATTACACATATATCTTATAAACTACTTGAAGCTTGAAGTAGTTGTCTTTATATTTTGGATAAAAAATGATGATACAATAGCAAGTTTGGGACCCTTGGCTTCCGAACATGTTAATTTCCTTACTGATCATAAAAAAATCCCCTAATTTTTGTTTCGATCTAGGCCTTTTAAAAGATCGAGCCTTCAGTAAAGCCTCATGCAAACATTTGTTGAATTATATATTGTATTGATGCAACTTTTTTTAGTGATTCCAAGGTTGACATAGCAAGTTGACATAGCAACTAGCGAGACAAAATAAGTATTTGCTACAAAGAGAAACAACTTATGTTTACTTAGCATGTATTATAGCTTTAAATTGTTTATGATATTTAAAGTTGTTAGATTAAGTTTTACAACAATTGAGTTATTATTGTTTTTTTTATAGTCGTAAAATGGAGATGTATTTGAACCACGTTTGATGGTCGATTTATACGTTAGATATGTTGTATTTTCTAATTTGTAACCTTTAGATTTCTTTTTTATTTTAAATATGTATTCTTATTCTTAAAAACTTATTTGTTTAATAGAATGCCAATATTTTATGTATTATTGTCTTTATTACCTTTTTATACTATATTAGAATAATAATGATTTTTTTTTTAAAATCCGTCCGTGCGTGCATTATCGAGAGTTAAAAGCAGAGATGGACTAAAACTTCTTATATTGGATGAAGACGGAAAAGTGACAAACAAAACATTAAATGTTGTTTATAGTCTGTATTTTCAAGTTAGTAACTTTTTTATATCGTCGAATGTTTGGTTTTTTCTTTAATACCAATTATCGAATTACATTTATTATAATATTATAAATTTAAAATTTATTTTTTTAAGATCCACCCGTGCGTCGCACGGGTATAAAAAACTAGTGTGTGTATATATATATATATATATATATATATATATGTGTGTGTGTGTGTGTGTGTGTGTGAATACAAATATTATCAAATGAGTTAGGTGGTGTGATGGTTATTTATTATGCATGTGTTCAAACCTTTAGGTCATAAGTTTAAATATTGGTTGCTTGAAAATTTTCTTTTCATTTCTCTTCTCTAACTTTTGTTTTCTTTTTTAGTCATTTTTGGGTCTTTTTTTGTTGTTTAGATCTATTCCAACGACCAACATTTTAAGATATATATTATCATATTTAGATTGTGACAAATGACAAACTTATTAGTAGTATAATTTAATTTTTTTAAATGCATATCCCTTTTATAGTAATTTTTTATACTTTTTATGGTTTGGATATATTCCAAAAACTAAATTTTAAAGAGATTACCTATTTAGATTGTAACAAACATATTATTTTCTTTTGACAAACTTATTCATATGGAGGGTTTGGGGAAGATGATGTAAATTTGGGGGAGAACTTGTATTTTAGTGTTTTTGTGATATTAGTGAAACCTATTGATTATTTTTTCTATTAAGAACAGAGCCGTCAATCTGAACATATAACCCGAAACATAGCGATATCAAAAAATTGGGTCTAGTAACTTTCGGTCCCCCTTCTAAAAATTCTCAAGCTCCATCACTGACACAACCCCTCTTTCTCATATATTTCACACCATGCTAAGAGCAACTCCAACATTGAACACAACAAACGTAAAATTTTAGTTCCCACATTGGTATATTCATGTCTTATAAAACTTTATATTTTTTATAAAACAGTTTTCTCTACATAATATATAAGTTAGTATTACATAAATATGATAAATATAAACGTTAGATAATCGTTTATATTTCTCACTCTTGTTACATCTCATTAACACGACCTATACTAATTATTTACAAAGTTATTATTTATATCTTTTGTATTAGACATGGTTTAGTGTGTTGGAAAGCTCTCACAACGTACAACACAAACCCAGAAAATACCTGCTACGTTACTCTGAGTTGCATGTAGTTATTTCTTTCCAGAGTTGATGAAAAACTCATTCTAACAACTTAGTGAAAAACATATTTTTACTATTTTCTCCTGAAATTTTCAACATCCACTACTACAGTTAGTCTAATCTTAGCACTTGAAGAGGTGTAGATTGTGTCAGAAAAGTTAAAAGTATCGCTATTTGGTATTGTGAATATGTTTTTATATGCCGTTTTTTAAAGTTAACTAGATTTTACCATCTGCATTGCCACGTGAATAACATAGCTAGTCACACAAAACATTTATATTGCTATAAAAATCTAATTAATATACGTAATGACCAAAATGGTTAACGTATTGACCATACGATCTAAAAGCTATGTTACACCACTGTACCTATCATACAAATTCTTTTGCTGAATTCATTGAGATTGATAATTGAAAAATATAAAAAATCTATACTGCACGACTATGTCGATTACACCATCAAATCAACACAAACTTATTTGCTAAACAGACAAGACTATTAACGAGCAATCGTCTCAATGGTATGTGGAGGATGGGTTCAATCCTCACAGGGGGTTTTCTGGCAATGATCAGTTTCCTCCTAAACTGGTGTTCTGGTTAAGTGTGCATGACTAATGTACGAGCTTCCCCATAAAAAACGTACCAGTCAATGTCACCCCGTATATAAATATGATTTGGTAGATGATGTAATATCCCGTTAGTGATCTAAAATTACCGTGAAAAAAAGAAAGAAATAAAAGACTATATCTATTAGACAATAAAACTATGTGTTAAATTATTTTATGCATGTGAGTTCCACTGCATCATAACCTGACCTCATATCATTTAATGAAACATATATTGTATATATATACAATCACAAACTCAACCTATGAGTTCGTGCCAAAAAAACTATATTTTATACCTCCGTCCTCCAATTCCCCGGCCAACCTTCCTCCACCCACCGTTACCGGCGAACCAAGCTCTCCTCCGGCCAACCTTCGTCCACCCACCATTCCCGCTGAACCCAGCCCTTCTCTATCAGATCGCTTTGCTTACTCATTTTGCATATCTAGATGCGAATCAATGAATCGGAAAATTACGAGATCTGAGGCTGGTGGTGCCATTGATCTCGACTTCAAGGGTTTAAACCTGGAATCCATCACCTACTAGCGAATTCTACAGGTTGGGTAAGATATTTGTGCCTGTTGTACTTTGAAATCGAAATTGGGGCTGGGTTCATGAGTTTCAATTTACAACCTGTAATTAGGGTTTCATTGAATTCGATTTTACGGTGGCTGGCGCAAGCGTCAACGGTGGCTGGCGCAAGCGTCAACGGTGGCGTGCCGACGGTGATACTTTATGGGTTCGTACGATTGAGTCTTTTTCTGTGTTCTTTGGCCCAAATATGTTTTGGATACTCCTGTTGATGTGCCCCCGACGTTTTCTAATAACCTAATTTCACGTGGTATCTAATTTTGGTGATCTTGAACAATTGGACTAGAATGTTGTGTGCGTGACTTTGAAACTGTGAATCATACAAATTTGTTTGACTTTGTGAATGACATTTCATCTTCATTTATATGTTTTGTCATTCAGCTTTAATTGACCTAAAAGCTTATTGTTTTGTGTGGTGTGTTTTTGGTAATGGAGATTGATTGAGTCTGCTTAATACTCATATGTATGATTTATTCGATTCAGCCTAATATATATCTATGCATAGCTTTTATGATATTTCAGGTTTATTTAACATTGATTTTAAGTCCAAGTCTGTGTTTGTTTGTTCTAAACACATTAGGTTTTTTTTATGATTTCAAATACAGTGCATAATTGATGGTGTTTTTTTTTTATTTGCTTGATTATTTCAGATATGTGTTTTGTTTTTTGTAAACACATACCTATATTTTGCTTTCTTGCAGAAGTCCCACGATTTGGTGGTGTTGTTTTGATATGCTGGCTTACTATCTCAGGCTCCTTCAGTTGATATTCTCTATTTAATTTGAATCTGTTAACTTATGGCTGCCACAGAGAAAGAAGGATTAGGAGACTGAGAATAAAAACCTAAATAAAACATCATTGGAGTCATCTGTGGTGAAAGTGCGGTGAAGGTCTTCAAGGGTAAGTATTTGAATATGTTATTTTGTTTCTTGACTGGCCGAGTTACATGACTATGCGACTGTTTAGGCCAATGACAGAATTTTTGTTGGATCCGTTGGTAATTTGTCGTTATAGCCCGGTTGGTGATGAGTTTGTGTTTGGCGAGTGACTCTCTCATTAAACTTTACACATACCTTAAAAACACTGGCTCAACCATTCCAATGTTATATACTGATGTTAACTACAACCTACAATTGAACTACTACAACAATTTTGCATATTTGTAATAGTAGAAACTCAACAACCCATCCAAACCATGGAGACTATGCATTAATCTTTAGCTGCCGTGATCACTTTTCGTTAATTATAGAATCAATAGAAGGATGATTTAAGAAAATCAACTTAATTTCAAGAACTCTGTACACTGCCACTCAATTAGCAGAAAATTAAAAACAGTAACTAAATCAACAAAGAGTTTGGTAACTGGCATTTAAGTTTGATCGATAACCTATTTGGTTTACATTCAAATATTCGAGAGTCATATTTATCCTTAGCTTTAATTTAAATGTATGAATAAATGTGGATTTTTTTGTTCCTCTATAGTTTAGCTACAGTAGAAAAACCAAATTATAATACTTTTGGTATTTTTATTTTCTCAATGTTGGTTTTGCACGGGGATTGCGAGTAGATCCATGTGCTGATGCTTAGGGAAATTCTTAGTAGATTTCCGAGAACTTCATGTAGATTTAAATTTGATGTTTTATTAGTTTTATAGTTCCATAATAAACATACCATTTACGAAACATAAATTTAGCATAAGTATCGGGTAAGGACTACATATAAGGTATGTTACCTGCCTTTACCATTTTAAATTAGACCCAAGTTAATAATTTAGATCACTTCAGACATTTGATTAGTCAACTAATTATATAAAATCATAATAATTTGAAAGTTGTATTGAACATATGGTGCAATCTTTATATAATACTGATTTTTAGATGATTTTCTCATGTGTTGTTCATCTCATCTAATTGATTAAACTAGAACTGATTTGATTACTTGTGTTGGTTAATAGGTTGTGTTCATTGGTTTAATAAGTTTCATTGTTTTGTTTTTTGCTCCTAACATGGCCTTATGTCATTTTTGGTGAATTGGGTTTCTAATAGTTTGGTGATGTACTGACTTTGGTTTGGATTCCCCAGGTATGTTTATTATTGAGGAACAAAATAAGGTATGCTATTTTTATTGGTTGATGACACCATGTAGTTTGATAATGTGTGCTTTATATTTGTTTATTTACATCATGATAAACTTTTTGTTGCAATATAATAATGCTATTTCATGTCGTACAGATCTCTGTGACTGATTTCAGAAGGACTATTGCTTTGTTCAATATTTCAAGCTCTCCCTGGTTCTTTAGCATAGGTAAGTCATTCATACCTTGGATACTGAATGCACACCTTTCAACTGTCCTATAAAATGAATAGGGTAAATCTGTTTTGTATTTAATTGCCAAGTCCAAACGTTGTAACCAATTGAGTTTGTGCTTTTATGAGATTAAAAATTGTGGACTGATTGTATTATTTTTAGTTTTGTTTGGGGTTACATGTACTTACATGTAACTGTTTTTAAACAGCGATTTAGCTCTATTATGATAACATCTCTATTTTGTGGTATAAATTTTATAGAGGAAGATATATAATCAGCTTACATATATATTGTTTCTAAATGGACACAACACTATTTATATGTATTATTTTCACTGTTACTTTCTGTGAGTTATTTCTATGTACTGTTCTTGAAATGGTTTATTACCAGCTCCAACCACTTTAAAAAATTCAGTTAAAATATAAGGTTGTTATTTGGCTGATGTGCTTAAGTAGTGTGGTAATTTTCCATGAAATAGATGTTCTTAGTAAATTTGTTTATATTGTTATTAATTGAGTGCTTAGGTTATGAAAGTAACACTGTGGGAGATAAAATTGGCATAATGGTTTACTTGCTTATTGGTTGTCGTTTGATATGTTTAGAATTTATGCTTGCATGGAATTAGATATTGGTTTGATTATGTTTCATTGTTGAAGATGAAATTAATAGTGTGCTATTTTATAAAAAAAATTTAAGATCGGTTATTTGTCATACATGAAGATGATATAATGACGACACAAATTGATTGGCCCACATCCATCTTAAAGAAGAAGAAAAACATATGTATGTTTAGAAAAAAAAAATTGCATTTTATTGAAACATCAACATATCATCGATATGCAATGTTAAATCAAATCAGTTGACAAAACTCAATAAGTGATTGTAATAGATCCTTTCAAATCGACATGTCATTACATGTCTCTACATACACTTTTAATGTTGTAATTTAGCATTATGCATTTTCTAAATGAGAAATTCGTTTGTTGTAAACACACCTCCTTAGATCTGTTATCTACCTAATTTTCCATTTAATAGAGTTGATGAATCTACAGTGGCTGGGTTAATGTAAACATATGTGACAGGTGTTGAGCCTAATTGGAGTCAACTTAATATTTATTAGCGGGGGAGAACTTCTCCATTTAACCTGACTCCTACTTTGCTATTTAATTTCATGTTCATATTAGATATTGTACTGTTTAATCTTATATTCATTTCAACCTGATCTTCTTTTTTATTTTAATCTTAACTTCGTCATTCAACAATTCCTTGCTATAGCTACTGTATAAGGGGTTTTACTGAGCTGGCCATAAACATAAACATCTGCAGAAGCTTTCCCTTTGGGAATTCAGATTTGGTAAATACTCTAAGTAATTAGTACACAATAACCGTTACATCATTAAATATTATATGTATGATTGGATAGTATGCTTTCTTGAAACATCTTTAACAGCTAAACATATGCACGTTCTTCCGATTAGTTATTTTTGTTAACTTTTGTTGTTTGTTAGTTTTGATTGATTGTAACTGTTTCTTTCTTTGCAAGTGGCTTACAGTTGTTTAGTTGCCTTGCTGTTGCGGTAATCTCTTCCGAGGGCTTACCTCTGCGTAGTGCATCATCAAGTGGTTGTATCGATTGATGGCGGCAGTGGATGAAGGCAAAGGGGCAGGCTGTAATGAGGATGGTTGTAGTGGGTGACATCAACAGAGCTTTAACATCTGCAGAGGTTTATATCTTTTCTCCTTTCTAATAAATTGATTTTCACTCTCAGTTATGATTTCCCTACTAGCACTTCTATTTCATCTGATTGACCTTTTCATTTCGTTTCTATAGATATATCGATAAATGATGTCACTTTATGTCTAACGTTAATATTAATTGTAATGTTTTTTGCAATGGATTTTGGTTTATTTAAAAAATAATTAGGCATGAGAAAGATGAATTAAAAGGTTATAAACGGTTGAAAATAATAGAAAAAATATGAACCAAAAAAAAAAAAAAATATATATATATATATATATATATATATATATATATATATATACATATCACGGGTTAGGTTCAAATGAAATAAATGGTTTGAACTGCTGACCTTTAGTACAAATGGTTCTGAGTTATATTCCTTATTTTTTACATTTCAAGAAAGACCAAATATTTAGCTGAGCTAACTCAGGCCCGAGATGACGATTCTAAATGTAAGTGACTTGGTTTGTATATACATATAATTTTAGTGTGGCTAATTTGGACAGTTGGGTAACAGGTCGGTTACCACATTCTTCTTATGATTTACAGAACAGTGTTCTTTAAGGTGTCGTTCATATTTTTGTGTATTGAGCTTCGTATAATAATTTCGTATAGAATATATATATATATATATATATATATATATATATATATATATGTATATTTTTAATAATACGTACTGATATATAAATTCTTTGAATTCTTTACAGTATACTATAATTTCATATGCAGAATACTAAATACCTACAAGATGCCATTATAATAATACAAGCATTTACTTTAACAAAATATAAAAAATATTGAACACCCAAGGTGTTGGTTTTTATTTGATTAAGAAATTTCTTTTTGTTAAATTGATGAATCGGGTATACAAGTTGAAAGATGTCCAAACTCCAAAGTTAATTAGTGAATGCTTAAAACTTCTAAATCGCTTTAGTACAAATTTTTATTAGTATTTTGGCAATATACTTTTTTATAGTTCTTACTTAATAATGTTTTATTAGTATTTTGGCAATATAGTTTTTTGACCATTTGAGCACCCCATTCTGACATCAGTGCATAATATATGAGTGAATATTCTGTTTTGTAGGATGTTTATCAAGATTCAGTGGTAATGTCAAAGAAAAACGACGATAAATTTCTATGTTTCTTGCCTAAAGTGGAGAAATCCAAGAGTGAGGAACCAGCCATACATGAAAACACAACAGGCTTAATTTTGGAAACTGAAAAACGATGTAAGTTAAAGACACCAAATGAACTGCTTGAAGCACTGAAAGACCGATGCTTAATCAGGGTTAGGTCTTTCACCAAAAGCTAATAGAAATCATGAAATTAATTGTAGATCCAATTTATATGATGAAAGGAGAAAAAAAATGAACGCACACTTAATTTTTTTAGTTGTTTTCTTGCAGCATGAGGGCTGGTGGTCTTATGAATTTTGTTATAACAAGAAACTGGGTCAAGTTCATGTGGAGGATGACATGGTATGAATAAAGATGTATACATTTTCGAGGTTGAAATATTGATGGTCAAGCGGGTTGGGTATTGGGTCAAAATGAGCCTACATTAAATTGTGTAAGTTTTTGTATGGTTTTTTTTCCCCCAAAAACTTTAGATATTCCGTTTTGTAGATAATTGGTTTATCAAATATGATTACAAATCTATATTGTTTTAATGATAATCTAATTTTTCATATGAAATTATTTTGGAAGTTTATGCATAAAAAGATACATTCTGGGTGTCATTTGACCCGTTCATCTTTAATAGTTTAGCTCACTTTTTATGGTTTTAAAGATTTGACCCATTAGACGTAAAATATAACCTGAATCAACCCATCATAAGTAAATAGGTAGAAATTGACAAATGTCATATATCTTCTTATCAGTTTATTTGTGCCTATTTTTCAGGCTATTCAAGAGTTTGTATTGAATACGATGCTGAAGCTACAACTTCTTACAACCTTAACCTATTTGACATTTCAACTTTGAAAATCCCCGCTCTAAAGATGCATCCCTAAGGTAATTGCATGTCAAATTGGATAATGTTTCATTGATTTATGTCAAAAGTTTGTGAAGTGGTTTGTGGGTTGGGTTGACTTATCAATACTTCTTTGTCTATCTTTTTCTTCATTAATTTTATAAATTTAATAAGTATTCAAGTAAATTGCAATAGCTATACAATTGAAACTGTAATCAGCTTCAGTCTTAGCTAGGATTTTTTCAAATTAATCATTTGATTAATTGATTCATTGAAGATAGAGTATAACCCAAATCCATTGGTTTTTAACAGAATGGATTGAAATTGCCAACCGGGTAATGGGTCAAAAAAGGCTGGCTTGACGGTTTACCCACAAACACCTTTTTATCTATTTTGTTGAATTTAACACATTATTTATATATTAAATGAGTTCTTGATTGCAGGTTTATGCTATCCTTCTGACGAAGTTGTCAACAAAGAAATGTAACAAAAGAATATTAAGTCTTTTATTTCAAATTTGTAAGTTTACTTTTATTTAATATTTATTAACTTTTCAGTTTTATGTATTATTCCTTTCCGTTTTTTATTTCGAATTTAGTTTATGTTATATTTCATTTCATGTTTTTTATATTACAGCCTCGAGTATGTGCTATATTTTACATATTGTTTTTTGGTGATGTAGGTGGTATGGTACTTCATAAAGGAGAAATAGCTAATGTCCTCATTGTCATATGCTTATTAAGTGCACATATATGAGTTGATACAAGGCAGGCCAAATTGCTTTGAATAGTGTATTTGTCAATGCTTTGGTCTTAATGAGGTTTACCTACTTTATTATTTTGTGATATATTCTTAGCTTATGATACAAGCATTTCCATATATTCATTCATGTACTTCAATTGTTCAAAATTGTTTTTTTTTTATTTTTGTATTTTTTTATTATCAGTGTTGAATAAAATTTATATAGTAGTTTATTATTGTTTTTATTTTTTTAACCTCAGCCGTGCGATGTACGGGTATTAAAGACTACATGTATTTTAAAGAGTCCGAATGATCAGTTTTACTCTACGAGGATTACATGTCTTGCATTTCTCCAATATTTTTATCCTTATCAGACATCGCTTGCTCTGCATCCGCAACTACTAACACAATATATAGTTTGGAATAATTTCTCAACCCACACGGATGAAGTTTTATTTCTATAGTGTTTTATATGTTAATTCAATTCTCTAATAAATTATATTTATTTTTCATGTATGTCTAATAATCCAGACAACTCATATACTTCGGTTTACTCATTTTTATTACCAATTTATACAGAAAATCTGTATGACCGCAGCAACGCGCGGTTGATCTCTAGTTGTATATATATACAAAGGCAAACTCAACTTATGATTTCGTGCCCCGGAAAAGATATTTTATTCTTCGGATCCGGATCTGCCCGTCAAAAAAACCCACGGCGGCACCCATCCATTCATTCTCCAAATCGACGGTCAACCTCCGTCCCTCCATCATTTCCGGCGAACCCAGCCCTCCTCCGACCAACAAGCGACAGCGACGAATCCCGCGGCTCCATTCGTTCAACGTAGCGACTTCGCACAGTCCTTTCCCCGTCGTTTTTCCGACGACCCTGGTCTGGCCAACCGTCGAACCCTACCCGTGTCAATCTCCGGCGAACCGCAGCCACGACATATTCTTAGGCTGCGGTTCTCTCTCATTCTCGATGTATATCTCTCTCTATCAAGCTCTGATCGAAGATTTCTTTCTGATTCAATTCAATCTCACACATATTCTTTCAATTGAAGAAAAAGGACGCAAAAGAGACTGAAATTCAGAAATGATCATATTTCTCTCGCTTCCTTCTCATATTCATCGTCTTATCACACTTCCTTCCCCCATCTTTGCAGGTTTGTCGCGTTTTTGTTGTTATGTTCGTCTCGATCTTCTTCTGCCTCTATTTTCTTAGGGATTTAGCGATTTGGGTTGTGTATTATGGTTACTTTATTGATTCACTTGGTGTACCGGTTAGTAGTGTTCATCGTAGTTGCTTATATCTTCAAGTGTTCTTATCATCTCTATTGCGTTGGATTGTGTCTAATTGCATCTTCATTGGTTTCTTCTTCAGGTGTTTGCTTGGTTTCTGACCTATCTTCAAAGGTATGCTTCAATTTCTCTTACTTCTTCACTATTTACAAGTCTTTATTTTACGCTTGCTGGTCATCTAGGTTTTCGACATGTGTATTGTGTTTTTGTTTGTTTATCATAGTGAGGCTTAGTACTCTTGGAGGATACATAAATGTATGCACTCTTGGAGGATTAGTACTGTGTTTGGTTTTGGGGTACTGATATTTGCTTTAACGGGTTCAATTCCTTCATATTTGTTATTGTTCATACAGATTGATACGTTATTATATAGTTTTATACCTGACATTCCTTCAAAATTGTAAGGAATTTTGAAACTTTAACATGTAAAAACGGTTTCCTTTTTGGTATGTATTCACAAATTCTCTGATGAGTTAAAATATTCTTATGTTTGCTTCTTACTTATTAATCTGTACTAAATTTGGCATTAGTATGTTGCGAAAAACAGTTGGCATTACTCTCATAGATGTCATTATATGTGCATCATTATCAACATGTTTTAGAGATTTGCATACCCTGAGTTCCAAATTTCTTATTAATATGAAACACGATAACCACACGAGTCATGATTTGATATAATTTCATAAGTTCTATATGCCCACAGATCTCTTACACCGGGGTGAAGGATGGTGCCACACCTGTAAGAAAGATTGGTATGTAACAATGACTTCAAATGTTGATCGGGACTTTACATGGATTTTGGGAGCTATATATGGTAATCAATACACATAATGGAACAGCCAATCTCATATGCTTAGTTTTATATGAAGATAAAACTAATGAACTTGAAGCTTACAAAGCACTCACAAATATATGTTGGTTCATAGTGCTTCACTTGTAAAAAGAAAGGCATTTAATTTTCTAAAATGTTCTTTGACTATGTAATTGTTATAAAGCTAATTTGGTTTTGGTCAAGAACTTTTTTTTTGACCCGTAACAGATAATTTTAATTTCAAGTGTAGATTCAAACATAGAATGATTTAATTTTGAATGTGATAACTACTTTGTTTTCCCTTAGTCATATAATCTCTAAGTAAATCTGACTGATAATGCGTAATTTATTGGTTAGTGATTAGGTACTTACTTGATTTTAATTCATTTGTTTTAAGTGAACATGTAGAGTCTAAAAATGCCAGAATTTGCCACATCTGTTAGGCTATTATTATTGTGTTATTATTGGGATACCATTGCTCTATTAGTAATCTTAAAATAATACACCCAGGTATCTCTGCACTGTTTCAGGATGTACTGTTTTTTTTTGGAAATTTTCTTCTATACATGATAAATTTATTGATGTATTTATCTGAATTTCAGATGTTAAAAAGACTTACTTGAAGGCCAGTGTTATATGATGGGCTCATGGATTTAGAATTTGGGTCATAAAATATACTTACATATGAATTAAAATCAAGTCATTACAAGTTCAATGATCATAGCAAACACTGCAGCAAGTTCAATGTCATTTTGATTTCTAAACGAAAAAATATCATCATCCACTCTTGAAGAAAACTATTCATCCTTTGATATACACTAATCCAATCTAGAATACTAGCACTGAAAAGTTACCCTGATTTATTCTCCCTGTTTAAAGTTACTGGCTTTTATATTTTTTCGCGTAGATGTAGTATTCTGTGGTGTTTGTGACCGAGTTGATTTTCTCATTTCAGTTGTTATTACTTTAATGTATATATGTTAGAATTGAATTTTTAAAGTGCAGCAATAGGTGACATTACTTATTTGTGCATAATTTCTTTTGTGTGATGTCAGTTATAGTACTATATTCGTTTGTTTTCTTTATGTTATTTAATCACCTAAAATGTCTGTAGTTATATGATACATAAGGTAGAAAACAACAGTCTTCATATTTCCATTTAAGACATTTCATTACTGTTAATCCTATGGTAATGTGAAGGGTATTTGATCTCCATCTTACTACTTTTGTGTATTTGGTCTTAATGCTTATAGAATTCAAGATGCTTGACAAATGGATCCTTCTACTAAAGATTTAGTAGTGACTTTCAAGAGAATGCAGGTATCAATCAATCATGTCATAGGAGTTTAAGTTAATTGATCAGCTAAGTAAGTATCCGTACCCAATGATATCTGTATAATATATACGATAACAGATCAATTGCATTAGTCTTATATGGTGTCAAAGAAAATGATCATATTGAATTTCTAAAGGACACCTAAAGTCTTATATGTTTGAATGTATCTATTATCTTAATTACATGTTCTCTCCTTCATGGTTAAGAAGTTATGTTTTCAAAATTTTTAAGTGACGTATAAGTTCTTTGATGAGGTTTATGTACTCTTTATCTGCATAAATTTTTCCCTACCTATAGATATTAGGCTTTTGAGAAAAGTTTAACTAATATACAGTTGGTTGGACAAAAAAAAATTAATTTACAAAATCATGGTTGCAAAAATTACAGGATGCTTATGATATATTGTGTTATGCTTGCAGCTTTTGAGAACATATTGTTGTGCAGCCACCTTGCTTATGTTCCAGGTTTGTTATTTCTTTGTTCTTCTTTTTTTTTAATAAGTTTACAACATGTTTAAGGATTCTCTGAATTAAATTCATCATAAACATGAGATGTGCCACTGGTTTGCTGTTTGTTATTCCAAATCCCTGTGAGTGTCATATGTAATTACATGTTTGAGTTAAAATCCCTGCATTGTTGTTCGTTTGTCTATTCATAACAAGAATAGAGACTTTCGAACGTACGAACGAATTCATATCAAGAATAAAGCCTTCCGAACGTACAAACGATCGCAGCACCAACGCGCTCATATGAACTAACAGTCTAATATTCATTAGAAAAATGCACCCCGCAGCAACGCGCGGGTCGTCTTGCTCGTATATATACAATCACAAACATCTCCTATGTTTGTGTGCCATTTTTTTATCTTACACAGATCTTTTTTATATATCATGTGTTTCAAATCATAACACTTCTCTCATTTAGCCCAGTTGGTTGAGCCGCTATGTTGGTTTTCAGCAGCACCTGAGTTCGATCCTTCCTTTCATCGGCTGTCTGCACGATTTTTTTTTGGGCCTTCGTGATTTCTGTATCTTTTCTTCATGAAACACGTGGCTAGCCTATGACACGTGTTGGTCCTTTGGTTCATTTAACTTACCACCTCATTCCCTCCTTAGGGTTTTCACCCCTCTTCTTCTCCCGATCTGCAGGTACGATTTCCAATTTTTCGTAACCCTCTCGATTGCTTCGTGACCTCCATCTTTTCTCGCAGAAGTTTTCATCGGTTTCGAAGAAAGTTATCCACCTCAAATCGCTAACGCTTATTGAATTAAGGTTCTTCCCTTTTCTCTTCCTCCTTATTGTTTGTTGTATCCATGAAATTTCACTTTTTATTCGGATTTTACTTTGAATTCTTGAAGTTATCTGCTTATCTGTTCATCGTTTGCTGAATCAAGTAATGGATGGCTTCAGATCCCCCTATCGATTCTTTACTTTTGCCTCTGTATATTTAGGATTTATTTTCGGTCATCATTTGTAAACGGAATCTGCATCTATAGTTTTGGTTTTTTTTTTAGCATAGGTGTAGTGATTGTAGTCAGATTATCATTAGTTATGAGGTAAGATACTTTTGTGTTTAGGCTCCCTTTTAGGTTCAGTTGTTGATAATAGTAGCAATACACGGTTGGGTTTTCTTTTCGATCGAGGTACCTCTTCTGGATAAGCAGTTAGGCGTACATGATTAGTCTTGTGATTTACAGTTATTATTAAGTGTAATGAGGGCCTCTATTTGGGATTACAAACTAAAGTGTTTTCATAACTGCTATAACATGATCAGTATTAATTCATAAGAGAGGTTTATCATCATGTTTTTGACATCTTTCATAGTATAAAAAATGTCTATGACCATTAAGAACTATATCATCTGCAAAAGATAGAGCTTTATAAAAAAAATTAGTTATTCAGGTATTTTTTTTGGTAAAAAAATTGCCTTCACCTGTTTGGGATTCTCAGATCCTAAAAAGTGGGAAAAAAATAAAGAAAGCTTCTTTAAACGATTTCAGTTGCTTTACCTGTTACTAAAATTAATCCTAGCTAACATTAAGTTTGCCCTTTGATTCATCTTTGTCCTCTTCATCATTGAGTTACCTGAGTTCTCGAGATTTCCAGTTGTCGTTTTTTATAAAATTCTTTATGAGTTTTCTATGGTTTGATTCATCTGAAGTTTCTTGATGAGGTATATTGATGGTGCCTCTGTTTAGGGTCTTTAACTGGAACTCTTCTGCGCTTGCTAAGATGTTTGCCAGATATTTTTTTTTTGTTTTAGGATTTGTCAATTGATGTTGTGTGTTTTGAGAATAGGTGTTTTTTTTTTGGTCGTATTCATTGATTTTTAAGATACATTTTTTGTCAATGACTTTTATTCAGCTGATTAGGATTGTTTAAGTTTAACACTTATAGAGATTGATTCAAGTTTAGTAAGCATTGTTTATGACAGTTACTACCATGAAATTTTTTATGAAACAGTGAGTGGCCAAAAACATTGCAGGTTATATTAGGAGAATGGAAATTAGGTCTTAAACCTATGTATTGTGTCTTGAATATGTAGTTATTGTTGTTTCTAATCCGTTTCACCAAACAACACAGTAACTACCCAACTACATATGTAAAAGAATGTTTACATGTAAGTCTTTGTTGAGTTTATTTTAGATTCCATCTCCTATTCGTATCTGTGCTGTTTTGTAAACTACTCCTAAAATCTGTTTCATGTTTGTATTGTGCTTTTTTTATCTGTGTCGTTTTGATTAGAATATATTATTAATGTCACTGTAAAAGATTATTGATCACACTACTAACAGTCACCGCATTATTGGGTTTTCAAATTAAAGTGTATTATTCATGATAACATTTTCTTCATAGATGTTTTATAACACAGATTATACGTGAGGCTCTATTATTACCTGCAGCTCATAGCTTTATTTTCTGCCTCCCTTATCTCCTGTTTAGTAATATACATAAGTGTATTATTTCATATCAGCAGTCATAAACTAGAGAGATTATAAATCCGAATACTGATGTTAATCTCTGTTTTCTATATATTTGAATGTATACCATTACAGTATCAGAGTTTCTATCTTTGTGAATATATTTTTTGGCTATTACTTATAAAACTCAGTTCCCTAACTCTTAGAAGATGGTAATACTAAGGTTATATAAAAATAGAGGGCATAATAAAAGTTAGTTAAGAAGAATGGTTCTAATACAACAGTTATGATAGCGACAGAGGTAAAGTTATATTTGTGAAAACTTTTTTTGATTGCTTAATGTGTACAAGACGAGATTATTTCCACAAGTATGAAGAACGAGATAGTAAAATGAGAAGATTCAGTTCATGTAAAAGCCTAAGAGTCACAAATTCTAGATAAGTTAAACATGTATATAAATTTCAGTGATATAGTACATGAGGGTAAAATTTATGTTACTTACAATACCTGCATATAACAGAGATGCACAGATATTATCAAACAAAATCTTTGAAATTCTCTTATGTTATCTAAGCTAACTTTTGCTATACATAAATTATTTTTACACTTTATGGAAATGAAAACTTTAGTGTCAATTTTCCTGACACACAAAAAAAAATTAGGCAGTAATTATTTTGTTTGGAATTTAGAGGTTTTAGAGCAACTAATATTTGTTGATACTGATGACAATTAATATAGGTTTGTAGCTGCTCTTGAGAAAGGCAACAAAAAAAAAACCTAATGTGTTCTTATAATATAAAACTTACTGAAAATTTATTATGCTAATATATACCGTAGCTTCCTAAGACAAATCTGGTGACCATAAAATATATAAATTATTAATACTTTTTTATAATGAGGTTCATGGTATACAGTGTATGGTTTAAAAATTATAATAAATTTATAAACCTATCTCGAAGCTTCCTCGATGCTGAAACTAAACCAGTAATTGCCGATTCAGTTTACGTTAATGTTTTGGCTGTTGCTTTCATCCGTGTCGCTTTCACAAGAAAGTGTAATTAAGTTAGGATTTAGGATTATCTATATGTTTATTATCTTGTGAATGAGCAGAAAAAATGTTATTTTCTTATCACCATACCTTCGATAATCATCGGATCGAACAGGACGTCATTACATTAGGATTTAGAACTTCCTTTATGTTTGTTATCTGTTCGTTAAATAGATATTCTTTTATGAGGCCAGTATATCTATGTACAACTCAAATGACCAACCTAATTAATCCTTTGTTAATCTTTTTGTTTTGAACTTTTAAACCATGCTTCATATACTGACTAACAGTTTATACAGGATTTGAGTCCTCTCTTTTGATTTCACTTTTCAATGTGAACACCCTTGCTGCATATGAAGCAAAAGAATGATAATAGAGATTATTATTATGTTGCTCATTTTGAGTACCGATACCGATTCTGTACACACACTGAGTTAATTTGCCTTACAAAAGGTTGCCGATTTATCATATCCTTTTTATTTAACTTTTGGCTGTTGTAAGATTTTCAAATTACGCGGTTCAGTTTCTTTCAGCATATCTGTTTTGACTGTCTATTTATACCCGCCTGTGTACAGGTTTATGCCAACCACAATCATAAATGACAAGACCACAAGTGCAACCGCGATGCTTTATGATGAGGCGGTACAATCAATTGTAGGCCAATCATGTTTAGATTTAGTTTCAGCCTCTTCATCCGCTGATCCGATGATATTACCAGAGCCTCTACTCGCAACAAAGGAGATATACTTCACGTTTTTCCTGAGGATGAAACCGAACACAAAAGCACGTATCACGACTTTCATCATCGAAAGGGCCGAACCCATCATCCCTGCCTCAACCTCAGTAACCCCTCAGACACCACAGGTTGCAGCTGAGGCACACCGTCCCCAGATTGTGGCTGAAACCAACCGTCCTGTTACTGGTGTTGCCAGACCTCTTTTTCAAGGTATTGCGTTAATTTTTTTGATCCTTCCATGAACGGTTTCCCTTTCCTTAGATGCTTATTTACCATATTTTATTTTCACTGAGTTTATATATTTTTGCCTTATTATTAAAAGGAATACGAGTTTTTTTAAGTGCGCCATTAATTTTTTTTTAGATATAACGGAGTTGCTTACAAAATGTAGGACTTTAAGATGCCTGATAGTGACAATAAAAACGTAAATATGCTTACCTTTCTTTTGGATTAAGATGCTTCTTCAATAATATTATTAAGGACATCCCTGAATGTAAGTTCACTTATTTGTGAGCCTTCTCATTTTTTGGCTGTTATTGAGAGTTATGTTTCTCTCTATTTCAAATTAGAAGATTAGGTGCAGCGTACTCATTATCTTCAGTGGCTTAAGATCAACATCCTTCACTTAAACATCAGGCAAAAAAAGGTCAAATATTATATTATGAAAATCATCTGGCATATGAGATTGTTATGTTTTCAAGACATTCACAACCAAATTAGTGACAACCCCTACCATCACACCACTCGAGCCGCGTTGTTATAAGAATATATGTCTTTATATTTATACAACCATCGTATATGAATATTTTGTTACATAACTAACACCAATATTTTTTTCACGTGTCACAGCATCACCTTCACCACAAAGCTCGAAAAAACAACGTCATGAAGAAAGCTCGAAGAAACAACATCATGAATGACCAGATCTTGTCTTCTTTGTAAAATAACTGTTTGTAAGATAGCTATACTATGAAGTCCTTTACTTTTGCAGACTTAACCTCCTAGCCTCATGTTTGATAACTCTATGTATAATATATGGCTGGTTTTTCTACTTAACCAGTTATTCCACTTTTTTTACAGATCCGCGGCAACGCGCGGATTATCTCTAGTTTAGTATATCTTGCAAAATGTAATTTGTTTACAAGGATAATGGTTATTTATGCTTTTTAGTCAGCGGCTCTTTTGTCAACAACTATTAGTCAAATGATCATTTTAATAAACTCTTTCTTTTCTAAATTTAATATTAGTAGGACACTCAAAACGAATTGATAGATCGGAAGAGAGACTAGATTATTATTATTTCTAAATTTTCCTTTCTTACTTCACATATTTTTCTTTAGCACTGACTATAAGAGGTGTCAGATGTTGACCACGTGTATAGGAAATTAGGAACCAACTATTAGACCACTCAAAGCGCAACCACTCTTTGACTGCCCATGGCTAAGGTGATACCGCTCTTCTAGTGGGCTGTCTTGAAGGGTTTCATTCGTTACTTTTTAGCTCCTGTCCATAGCTACATGTCACATCCCAACTACCGCGGTCATGATCAATGCGGGTTGTAACTTCATGAATTTTAGTGCACAACAATATCGAATGACTCTAAATGAGTTTTCGAAAATATATTGTAATGTCATTATAAAACAAGCTTAAATGAGTTTTCGAAGATACGTCATTATGTCATTGTAAAAACAAGCTTAAAGTATAAGTTTTCTAAAGCACCGTCGAAATATTTAGCGGAAGCATAGGTCATGATAAGACTTTTACAAAACGAGGTTTCAAAAGTTTAGCGGAAGCTTTTAATAATGGTGTAGTTTTAAAGTTTTATGAATGAAATGTCCCAAGTGATTGTGAAGTGTCCTATCATGTAGATGCCTTATAAGCAACAACTATATATCTGAGAAAAACATGTTTGAAAAAGGAACAATAATATTGGTGAGTTCATATGTTTAAGTAAATTTAATTTAGAATGTAAATGTTAAGTATTGTTCCATGGTTTTTACAAATAGTTACTTTAATTTACGTGACTGTGTTGGCCTACATATATACTATTGCCATGAGTAACTGGAACCGAACCTTGACTGAATAAATAGTGTCCAAGGGCAACATACTT
>JBCNJP010000019.1:20870805-20898955 GCA_039602395.1 Deinandra increscens subsp. villosa
AACGATTATTTTCAACCCATTTTATCTAAAAGTATTTTAGATATAACCCATTGGAGTTTTTAAATAATTAATCGCAGCATGTGTATATTTAACAAAATGTTATCATGTTATGTGTCAACTAAAACCATCAAACATAGTTATTAATCATCAAGATATTCCAAGACTTGTATCACCCTTTTCTAACAATAATTTATTTTGGTTATCCTCATTCAAACCCGATCATTTATTGAAACTTGTTAAGATGTCATCTTTGCATGGAACATGCATGCATATGTCGATCAACCACTCGACCGAAAACCCCTCAACCAAACCACCAGCACTTGATTTCTTGTTCACTTGCACCTAAACCTATATTGATGCTAATAACATCATTAGAGAGACAAGTGTCTCCCCTAAAAGACATCAAATTTAGTACTGAAATGGTACTACCTTCCCTCCACAAACTTGAACATCAACTTCAGTACCCAAAGGGTATTACCTTCCCTCCGCAAACAGTTGTTTTCCCTGGGGTGCTCTTGTTCTCTTTGTGAAAAAGAAAGACGGATCCTTCCGGATGTGTCATTCCGGATGTGTATCGATTACCATGAGCTGAACAAGCTAATTGTGAAGAACCGCTACCCGCTCCCGAGAATCGACGATCTATTTAACTAATTACAAGGCTCAATCATCTATTCTAAGATCGACCTACGATCAGGTTAATATCAATTGAGGGTTCGTGAAGATGTTGCGGAAACCGTATTCAAGACTCGTTATGGTTATT
The DNA here is from genome assembly GCA_039602395.1 of Deinandra increscens subsp. villosa. Classification (NCBI taxonomy): domain Eukaryota; kingdom Viridiplantae; phylum Streptophyta; class Magnoliopsida; order Asterales; family Asteraceae; genus Deinandra; species Deinandra increscens. Next base: position 20,871,566 of record JBCNJP010000019.1, read on the forward strand.
ACGAGTTCCTTGATCAGCCTTTTTTATAATACTAGCCTTATTAAGTTTCTGGTTTCTATAACAAAATGATCAAGTGACGTCTTGGTAAAGGTTGGTAAAGGCTTTGAAACTGTGGGGCTTGAATTCCTTTTTCCAGTTATTTTTTCTTTCTATATGGCTTTGAAATTGGGAAAATTAGAATTAAATAATCCAAGTTATTGGATATTGGCGGATAATAATCCGAGTTCCAATATTGGCCTACAATAATCCCAATTATTTGGGTCTTGGAATTCATTGGGCTGTCGTTAATTTTTCACTAACTCCGCTAGTACTTGCTGACATGGCAGATGATGTGGCATCATTTTTGCTGACTGGCAGGTGATGTGGCATCATTTTTGCTGACGTGGCATGTGCCACGTCAGCACACAACTAAGGGAGTTAGTGAAAAATTAACGACGGCCCCGATGAATTCCAAGGCCCAAATAATTGGGATTATTGTAGGCCAATATTAGAACTTAGATTATTATCCGCCAATACCCAATAACTTGGATTATTTAATTTCAATTTCCTTTGAAACTATGGGGCTTAAACTTCTTTTTCTAGTTTTTTTTATATGAATGTAACTCCCAAGACACTTCCAAGTTCCAACCGTCTCTTCCACATTTCTGCAAGGTTAATACTTAATATATATCTTTGCAATTAACAGATCCTAAATTCAGTTCTAATCTACCCTACTTAATAAAGATGAATTCTGGTGAGTCCTGGCTATGCCACGTGGCATCTTATTTTTCTTTGATTCATATGGACACGTGTCTCTGGTTATTCTAATCTCATCTTCATTCTCACACCTTGCGTTTCATTCTCTTAATCTCCGCCACCTGCCAAAATCATCGTTAATTGAAACTTGAAAGCCCCCTCAATCAATGTACATCCGTTTCCCTTCCCAGTGTCTCATCTCCTCCCCATCGATCCTTCTAATTGAGTACATGAAACATCACTTGATGATTGCTATTGAAGCCGTTGAAGCTTTTCGGTTGCAACCTTCGATCGTAATTCTTTGTCGTTATCTCTCAGCTGTTTTACGTTAGGTGCGCTCATCTTTCTGCTCTAATTCTTCGTTCTGGTTTAATTTCAGATCATCATCGTCGTTTTATTAATCTACATCGTAGCCGCAGTTCTAAATCGAGCGGAATTCGATCTCTGCCCTTGGTCTGCTTCTAAGTTAGGTAAGTTGAGTAATTCCTCTTTCCCCGATTTTATTCTTCCCTCAAAGCCCAGATTCTCTTCTTATTTTTCTTTGGTAATTTACTACTTCTGTTTGGTAGATGTGTGATTTGGTTGATTTGTTAGTGTTCATTGTGTTGGTCGTATAATGTCCATGTTCATGTGTTTGTCTGATTATTAATGCCTACCATCTGTGTGTGAAAATGCCTCATTGATTGGTTTTAAGAGAAATTCATAGGATTTTGGAGAGGTTTTTACAGGTTTTTGGTTTGGGATGAGGGTTCCATTTAGGTAATTTTGATTCATGGGTAAATGTATATACCTGTAGGGCTGTTGATATGTATGTAAAGTTTTTTTGCTAATCAGTTTTTGAAATCAAGTCGTGTTGATTATGTATTTTTTTTTTCCAAAATTTATGTGTTCTTTTGAAGTTTATATGTGAAGTGAGCGATATTCTTTGAAAAAGGGCTTCTTTAGAAGTTTACAACTATCAATAATTGGCTTGACCCATCACCCACTACAGGTCAGGTGACAATTTACAACCACATTCCTGTTGTTGATTTCAATGTGAGATCTCAAAAGTAGTTTTTGTTGAATAAGTATATGGAATGGGAATGGGAATGAGAATGTGTGATTTCTTATAATAGTATATGGTAGATAAGCAAAGTTGAGTTTTTCTTAAATCTGTGTGAATTCCTTGAAAATAAAGTGTTTTCCACAATCCAAAATCACATCTTTTGTCAAGGTCCTCACTTTTTGTCGTCACAGCGTACACAATGAGCTCGCTCATGATAACAATGCAGCTCCAACTAGAATGGTCGTGTCGATCGTGCACATCTTGAAGAATGAGTTCCTTCGTACCTATGACGCGGTTATCATTGCTGGAATCAGCAACGTCACTTAGATATACAACACAAATCTACTCCCCTACACATTGTCCCACCATACTTATTCCATACTAACTACGTGCACCCCTTACAGCAAAAGAAAACTGTGATAGTTGGGACAATCAAGCACATTGCTAGCGAGTTGCCCTGGTACTATCCTGCGTGCAACGTGCGCGGGTTTAAGGTTGAAGAGGGTTACGATGTGATGGTCGATGTTCCTGGTTACAATTTGCTCCGTCCAAGGAGAAGAAAGAAAGATCTTGATATGCACGAACTCAAGCTGCACGGCAACAGAAATATCACCTATTCCCAGGTTTGAGTAGTTCCTAAACTTTGTTAAAAAAATTGGAAGTTTTGTTATTTTGATTTCTTGATTTACTGAGGCTAAATTTCTATTGAAATAATCAGTAAGGTGTTAGAAAAGGTTTGCGCCATTATCAGTGATGATAATAAGAAGTTATACACAAAGCATCTTAATCTTTAAGATACATATTAAAGTAAAAAAAAACTACAAACTACATTAAGCTGTATAAAAGTAAAAAGTAAAAAGAACTGCTAACTACATTAAGATGTATAAAAATTTAAAGAAACACCATTTAAGGATCATAAAGCTACATATATTATGTAGAATTTGTATTTTGATAGCAACAACAGATTTTTAATCTGTAACTAAAAAATAAAGCTCTTTCTGGGTCAAATTTAAAACAAACATCAGGTTAAGAATGCTTGATATCCTAATCAACAAAAGTAAAGAAACTGCTAACTACATCAAGCTGTATAAAAAGGTTAAAGAAACATCATAAAAGGATCATAAAGCTACATATGTTATGTAGAGCGATGAAGAAAATACTGGCTTTTTTTGGCTATGGATTTGTTTAGTTAGGGTTTGATAGTGCAATTGAAACCAATATATTAACATTGAATGGCGACAATCATTGATAAAATGTTCATATTAATAAAATGATGGTTGCATCCTTCTTGTAAGATAATCCTTTGATTCAATTGTGTGTTGTCTTACTTACTGTCCATTTATGAAGCCATTTTAGTTAAAAGATATGGGTAGGGTGGAATGTGTATCAACCAAACTCTGTTAGTGCTTAGTGAATTACTATAGAATTTCAAGAGAGGGTGTCGTTTTGATATATAGAATAAGACTACTTAGTAGGCTAATACATGTTAACATGCAGAGAAATGGTTCAAAAGGTACCGACTTTTTCTTCTAATAGCCCTAATAAATTCAAAACTTCTATAGCCAAGTCCTATACAATTAATATGATTTGGAATCTACCTTGAAACCCTTTTAAAGTCTCATTACAATTCAAAACAGTTTGCAGCCCCATACTGAATCACTCAAAACCGTTTTAAAAAACCCTATGGGTGGGGTTATAGTGTTTCACCACTGTTTATGCCTCCAGGTCCATGACTTATTTGGCTTATATCAATTTAGTTACACTATGCACTTACAATTGTAACCTTTTAAATCTGATATAATCTTTAATATATGGTAAGTGCATATATGAATGTGTTTTACACTTGCATTGTCCTTGGCTGCCATGTAATAGATCAACTTATGGGCACCATCTTGATTGGATCCCAGGTTCAAGGTGCAGGTGAGGGTGGAAGACACAACTTGATTTGTGTTTCTCACTACGTTCATCGTGATGTTTCCAGGATAACACAGACAACAGCAAGGGCACTAGCGAGAAACCATGAGCAGGTTAGAAGTTACATGATGGCTATCTCAAAGTTTAACTACTGCTGCTAAACTCATTCTCGGTACATCGTGACATCAACTCTTATTTCATAGGTGACTGAGCCAAACAACCTTTCCACGGAATCCAGTATTCCTGCACGGTCAATTATATGTCGCCCTATCCGGAGTCACAAGCAGAGAAGGGCTCAAAATTTTGATTCCGAACGAGCACGGTAACTTGACAAATCAAACATCGAATGTTGTGTACAAAGAAGTGTTGACAGATTTATGGAAAGTAGAAACTTCGTCTCATCAAGCTATATCGCCAACTACGTTCTTATGTAAAATTACTTGTACGCCCCCCGTGTGACCCACGGGTTACAAACCTAGTATACTAATATATATTAACCGTCATTTATATTGTTTATAATACATATATCTATGAAATGAAGGCATAGTCACTCGACAATCCATATATAAACCTACGAAAACATTTTATTGAAGTGTTTCTTTTTTCTTTCTTTTCTATTATCGTAGAATCCATGATGACAATCAAATGATTTGCAACGATAGGATTGTGGACTTATTATTTTATTTTATGTTGATTTTTTTATGCTTACAATTGTTATAACTTAAGAGAATATCGTAAAATAAAAAATAAATAAAAAACAGGAAAAAGTGTAAATTGTTCAAACATAGCATAACATGTGCAAGAATTTTTTTTAAACATAATTCTTTTTCTTTGTTCCCAACTTTTTTTTTATTAAACGTAACCTCTACTTATAACTCTGAATTTTTACTGATGCACACAACATACGTTTTGCTTAAAGTTTTCCAGGCGGTTTTTATTTTGGGCAGCTGTTCACCGTTGGATCTCGCCAATACAGCCCCCTATAGTTTTTCGTTACCGAGATATCTTTTTTTTATTTTTTTGTTTTTTCATTGTTCCCAAGTATTTTTTAGGTAATCTGCTCCCATGCTACAAACAATCAAATCTGTTTTAAATTTCTTTTTTTCAATTTATTTTGCAAACCTTTTAATTTCCTTTATAAACTTTATTTTCGCTTTATTTTTATAACTTTTTTTCCTCTATACACTTATATAATCAATATTTCTCTAACAAATTAAACGGAAATTTGTTTTATCTAAGGTCGGCGCAACGCCCGGCCCGGATTTTAACCTAGTTAACATAATAACCAACTTTCTTTCGGAAGAAATAAAAAAACAACCTTTTGATGTTAAATAATTTAGGCTTCATAAAAGTTAACAAAATTTATGTAGCTCAGCTGGTGGACGTTCTCAACTCCTTAACGAAGGTCGCATTGGCGAAGCTTGGGCGAAGAGGTTGCAAGGGCGAAAAGCCACGGATCCTAATCCCGGAGGGGCGGTCCTTAATATATATAAAAAAAAGTTTAAAAAATCGCAGAAATTAGCACTACGGCCGGAAAAAACCGAGGGGGCGGTCGCCCCCCTCGGTCTCCACTAAGCTGCGCCATTGGAAGGTCGTCGGTTTGAGCCCTCATGCCTCTGTTTTTTTTTTAATTAAATCTGCACAACACACAAGAAACCAAAAAACCTTTCATTTTAAATTAATTAAGGTTGTTAAAAACAAGAGTAAATTATGGATTGCGTCCCTGTGGTTTGTACTTTTGTTTGGAATGAGTCCAAGTTGTGAGAAATTTCTAATTGAAGGGCTGTGGTTTCCATTTCTTCTGAATTGAGTCCCTGAGCCTAACAGAGTTAAATTTTTTTGTTAAATCAGAGGGGTATTTCAGTCATTTACACCTCAGGGACTACTTATGTAAATTTATATGTTTTTAAAAATTATAGGGGGTATTTCTGTAATTACTTAAAACTAATTAAAACTTAAAAAAAAAAGAAATACAAAACAACCACACTGCCGACAACAACTTTTCCAGCCAAAACATTTTTCCGGCCGAAAAACTCAGACTTTCCCGATCCTCCCCTTGCGCATAGAAGTTTCAGACAGCTCCAAATTATCACCGATTTGAATAATAATAACATGATGACGGAGAATAATAACGTTAAGTGAATGGATTATTTATTACCTGGAATGACGAAATCAAATTAGGGCTTGAAAATGGAAGACGGTGACGTAATCGAAAACGTTAATTGATTGAGAGGAAGTGGAAACAGCAGAGGAGCAGATCCCGACGATGACAGAGCCGCCGGATCTGATAGAAATCCCAGTGAGATGAACGCGGAGAGCGAGAGTGGGATGCGTCTGTCACCGCCGGATCCGTAACCCACCACCACCGTGCTTTAACTGCTACGGAGCTGAGAGAGGGAGAGATCTGTTCGTCTGCTGGGTTCGCCGGCGTTGTGCCGGCAGGGAGAAGTCGCCTGTCAGAATAAACGGGAAGGGAGGAGAGGGAGTCTGACCTACTAAGGTTTTTTTTTCTTTTATATTATATATATATGGGTAATTACAAGAATAGTCCGTGAAATTTAAAAAACCTAGGAATTTACATAACAGGTCCCTGAGGTGTAAAATGACTGAAATGCCCCTCTAACTTAACAGAAAATTTTAAATCTGTTAGGCCCAGGGACTCAATTCAGAAGAAATTAAAACCACAGCCCTTCAATTAGAAATTTCTCACAACTTGGACGCATTCCAAACAAAAGTGCAAACCACAGGGACGCAATCCATAATTTACTCTAAAAACAATCAAATGTGATCTAACTCGGATGCCTTCACCTCGGTAACGCAGGTCATATATGGGTTCGATTCTTATTCGGCTCCCTTTTTAAAATTAAACCTGCACACCACTCCTAGTAAAGCCCATCAACCTATATTGTTATGGATTTTTTTATGATAGTAAGAATTATGAAATCGATGATGAAATTTCTTTTTTCATCTCAACGTTTTTATTTCTTAAACATGTTTTGTTGTAATGGGTTTAGAAGGTTGTGCGGGACTACGGATAATTATGTGATTAGTAGCAATTTGACTGCATTTTTAACTAAATACCCTACTAAATGAAGATAGCTACAAGGGATTCTGAAGAATCCTAATTGATCTAAGGTCGATGTTCTTACATTTTTACTCGCAGACCCTTTTATTTTCTATGATACATATGTTTATTTTTATCGTATTAAATTATTTTGTTATAGTTTATTGGTTCGATGGTTATAGATTCCTAAAGGAGTCTAATATAAACATTGTTACTTTTATAATATGCATGTGGTGAATTGTACTAATGTAATTTAAGGTATGTTCAGTAATGATTATATACAAACTAACTTGATGAGGGTTAATTTTTATTTTTTTTAAAATCGAGCAAAAATATATTTACAATTAATGAGTATAATAGTGTTATATATATCTAAACCTATGTATGTGAGTACCTTTACCTATATTTGATCTAGATTTGTAATACTATGTTTCATTTGCATTTGTAACACCCACTGTAATTTTGACACAACTCGCGAACTGCTGTAACGCGCGGTTGACACCTCGTTTAGAGATATAGGAGACGTAAATAGAGACTCCAATGGAGATGAAAATAAAAATAAAATAAAATTTTCATTTTAGAAACAAGATATTTACCACCCCGCGTTGCTGCGGGGTTGAATTTGTATACTGAACGAAAGTCAAAATGTTAAGTGGTATAAAATGTAAAAGTTTAAAAATCTCGTGGTGAAAGTATAAAACTATAGAAGTATACTAAAAGCGAAAATAGAAAAGTTAAAAGTTTCGTGCCAAAAGTAGAAGACAAAAAAACTTAAAACAAGAATAAAAACTTTATAAGTTAGAGGGTTAAACAATTAAGGAGCATTATACGTAAAAGACTAAAAGTCTCTTGGTGAAAGTATAAAACTATAAAAATATACTAAGTTAAGAGGGTATAAAACGTAAAAGTCTAAAAGTCTCGTGGTGAAAGTATAAAATTATAAAAGTATACTGAAAACGAAAGTAGAAAAGTTAAAAGTTTCGTGGACAAAGTAGAAGACAACAAAACTTAAAAATAAAAACTTTAAAAGTTAGAGGGTTAAAAAGTTAAGGGGTATAAAATATAAAAGTCTAAAAGTATTGTAGCGAAAGTATAAAACTATAAAAATATACTAAAAACATAAATAAAAAAGTTAAAAGTTTCGTGGCCAAAGTGAGAGACAACAAAACTTAAAACAAAAAAAAAACTTTAAAAGTTAGAGAGTTATAAAGTTAAGGGGTATAAAATGTAAAAGTTTAAAAGTCTTGTAGTGAAAGTATTAAACTATAAAAATATACTAAAAACGAAAATAGAAAAGTTAAAAGTTTCGTGGCCAAAGTAGAAGACAAAAAAACTTTAAAAGTTAAAGGTACAAAACGTAAGAGTATGAAACATATGTGACTAAACGATAAATACCAAAAGTTTACTATTTCGTTAAAAAAAAGTGTTTAAAAGTTTAAGAGGTAAAAATTGTCAAAACTCTAAAGTTTTATGGCCAAACTATAAGAAATGAAAAGTCTCATACCAAAATGATAATAAATATAAAAAGTGGTGGCCAAAGTATAAGATACTAAAAGTATATACTATTCACCATACAAATTTCATTGTATAATTAATAAATGGGTTCAAGATAAAGAATCCATAATAAATGCTCTAAGATGTAAACAAGACGAAGAGTAATATTTGAATATCAAAGAGCAATTGTCTTAATGGTATCTGGAGGAGGATTGAATTTCTAACTAGGGTCCTGGTTAAGTATAGGGCTGATGTACGAGCTTCCTTACGAAGACGTGCCAGCCTCTGTAATCCCAAAAGTAGAGATGATCGGGTAGGTATGTAATGCCTCTATCAGTGATCTAAAATCCCCATTAAAAAAAAGTAATATGTGAATTTGATTGACATGCATCCTTTTGAGCGATTCAATAATTTTGAACTCTTCATAAAGATCTGACATAAAAGTTATTACTTTGTTTAAGGAAAATTGGAATTAAATAATCCAAGTTATTGGGTATTGGCGGATAATAATTCGAGTTCCAATATTGGCCTACAATAATCCCAATTATTTGGGTCTTGGAATTCATTGGGCCGTCGTTAATTTTTCAGTAACTCCGCTGGTACTTGCTGACGTGGCAGGTGATGTGGCATCATGTTTGCTGACGTGGCAGGTGATGTGGCATCATACTTGCTGACGTGGCATGTGCCACGTCAGCACACAACTAACGGAGTTAGTGAAAAATTAACGGCGGCCCAATGAATTCCAAGACCCAAATAATTGGGATTATTGTAGGCCAATATTGAAACTCGGATTATTATCCGCCGATACCCAATAACTTGGATTATTTAATTCCAATTTTCTTTTGTTTAATAGATAAATAAGAAGTTTTAAAAGAGATGAATGATTTTTTTTTTTTTACATTCATGTAATATAAGTAGGGATGGGCATTTTATACCCGGTAGCCGTATCGGTCCCGTACCCCGTACCCGTACGGACACATTGGGTATTGGGACAGAGATCCATTTTTGCTAATTTTTGAAACCGGTACTAACCGGGATCGAGACTAGGTAAAAATAACAAAATACCCGATTGGGTACCGGTACCAGAGAATACGTATAGTTTTTTTTTTTTAATAATTTATAACACAGTTAATAAAAAATAAAACATAATCTCCTATTCTCATGTGACTTGATAGTGAAACGTCATACTCTAACAAAAACCTTAAAAGCTTTCCCCTTACCTACTCATTCCTTGAAAGAAGTGGTCCACTTTTTCTTTTTTCAAATAAAATAGAGTTGGCATGCGAAGTCCCACAAATCCTTTATGTTCAGTACGGATGTTGGAACACAGGAAAGGCATGCATAATGCATCGCTTTCTCTGTAACTAATTCTTTGTACCCGTTCCATTCTTACTTTTTTACTTTTTTTTTTTTTTTTTCATAATTAATAATTCATATACATGTCGTAGGCCTTTCTCTTTTCTAGCATCATAAATTGTGTTTGAATTGCGTAGAATAATAGAACGTAAATGGTATGAAAGTTTAGCTTGCAACCGACCAAACTCGCAGCATCATATTCTCTCGTTTTTGACGGTTATAAACACCCCTGCTTTGGACCATATGTACTAATATGTGTATCACAAACTAAAATACAATTTAATTTAACACAAGCATTTAACGAGCCTAGGGTGACAGGTTCATTTGAAACAAATATAAAAACACGCCGACTACAATAAGTGAAAGTTCTAGAAATAAACTAAAAGGGTTAGTAGCACCAAACCTTAGGGACCAAAACCGTACTTCACTGCCTCTACAAATATGAGTCTTTTCACTCAATCCTTCTACACCTTTACCCTACTCCACTCTCTTTGTTTTCCTCCCTTCTTTTTACAATGGCTTGTGTAATGAATATACCATGGGTGATTGCAGCGATCAATGTGATTCCATTCTTCTATCAAAGTCTTGATAACATCACTTTTTTCATCGTTTGTCGTGGCACGCACAAATAAGTAATCTAGATGTTCAAATGGCACATTAATTCTCAGACCTTGGACTTTTTGATGGGATATGTTACCATGGAGAATAGCTTGGCGATATTCACATTGATCAACCATCGATCATTTAGCTGATGGTATTGATGATGAGGGAAAGACTTGGGACTGAGAGGTCAATGTGAATATCACCAAGCTATTCTCCATGGTATCATATCCAATCAAAAAGTCTAAGGTCTGAGAATTAATGTGCCCTTTGAACATCTAGATTATTTGTGCGTGCGTGCCACGACAAATGATGAAAAAGTGGCGTTATCAGGACTTTGATAGAAGAAAGGAATAATCGACTAGATTATCCGACTCAAGGTTTCTATGGAGCGAGGGATGCTTTGGTTGCCGAGAATAACGAGCGTGATGTGAGAATTGCCCCGCTTACTCAGGAAACTCACGAGACACTAGCGAGTATTGAGGGTGTAAATAACAAATTGAAGATATCAATGCTACTAGGTTGACCTTCGACCAAATAATCGAGGCCTTAAACAAAGAGATACATGATCACAATGAAGCACGCTAGCTAATTTATCTCGTTTTCAACACGGGAACAACCACTAAAGTTATATCCCTTATAATTCAGCTCTCGCTCTCGTGTGTTTTTATTAACATTTCCATAATGTTTAAAATAATTAGCTTAGTTTTAGAGGTTGTTTGATAGTTGGTGACTGGGTAAGAGCTGATTGAGTTAGAGCTGACTGGGTAAAAGCTGACTGAGTAAGAAACTCTGATTGAAACTTGACTGTTTGATAGTTGCTGACTGAGTAAGAGCTGACTGAGAAATGTATATAACTATTTGTTTTTAATGTATTAAATCATTCATCGAAAAGCATATCAATATGGGTCTAGTTTGAATCGTTTTTCAATTTCGAAAGCAATGGTGTGCTTATTTTCGAGATTCATTCGGTTTTTGAGAAGTTATGCTTGATTAAACATCATCTATATCGCGTTTATCTCGACTTTTTCAAACATTCGCCGAAAGCATATCAATATGCATCTAGTTTGAATCGTTTTTCAATTTCGAGCGTAACGGTGTGTTTATTTTCAAGATTTATCAAGTTTTGAAGAATGTATGCTTATTTAAAGTTAGAAAGATTTTTTTTATTATACTTATATTATTTTATTTTTTTTAATCATGAGAAGTGATTCGGTAAGAAGTTCGGTCAGCCACAAAAATTTTGAGAATTCGGTGAGAAGTTACTTACTCGGTAAGAGGCAAGTTAGCATAGAATCAAACAAGCTTACTGCTTACCCAGTCTCATTCAGCTCTTACTGGACTGGGTAAGTGATTATCAAACAACCCCTTAGTTTAATGTTTAAGTGGGAGGGCAGTAGGGATGAAGTATTTTGTACTCGTACCAACACATTGGGTACCGGGACTAGGACCCACTTTTGCCAATTTTTGGGATCGGTACTAATCGGGACCGGGACCAGATAAAAAAAAATACCCGATTGGGTACCGATACCGAGACCCACTCTTGCTAATTATTGGGACCGGTACTAACCGGGACCGTTATGAGGTAAAAATTAAAAAAAAACCCAGTTGGGTACCGGTACCCGAGAATACGTATAGTTTTTTTAATAATCTATAAAAATATAAATCTATATTTAAAAGTTTGTTAACCATAAATTAAAAGAATAAATACAGTTTGATTAATAAACTACATAACTTATGTATTAACTAACAAGATGTTTACCACCCTCCGCGTTGCTGCGGGGTTGAATTTGTATACTAAACGAAAGTCAAAAAGTTAAGTACGTGGTATAAAATGTAAAAGTTTAAAAGTCTCGTAATGAAAGTATAAACTATAGAAGTATACTATAAACGAAAGTAGAAAAGTTAAAAGTTTTGTGGCAAAATTAGAAGACAAAAAAACTTAAAACAGAAATAAAAATTTTAAAAGTTAGAGGGTTAAAAAGTTAAGGAGTATAAAACGTAAAAGTTTAAAAGTCTCGTGGTGAAAGTATAAAACTATAAAAATATACTAAGTTAAAGGGTATAACACATAAAAGTTTAAAAGTCTTGTGGTGAAAGTATAAAACTATAAAAATATACTAAAAATGAAAGTAGAAAAGTTAAAAGTTTCGTGGCCAAAGTAGAAGACAACAAAAATTAAAAAAAAAAACTTTAAAAGTTAAAGGGTTAAAATGTGGCGACCCTAAAACTTTTCCTTTCTTTCCCCAGCAACGACAGCAACAACGGCAGCCGAGGCTGCGAACGCTACAACGCAAGAATAATTTTCGGGACGAAAATTCCAAATACAAGGGAATGATGTGACATCCGAGAATTCCAAGGTTAACTTCCGTTAGACAACCTCCGTTAGTTACGTTATAAGTATTAACTTAGTAACTAATGCTTAACTAGGCCGAATACGTCCACGACCTTTGGTTGATCACCGAACCCGTCCATATGTGTTTATTTATTTATTTATTTATTACCATTATGTGGAATGATGTGCAACGTGATTTAAATGCATGATTATTATCAAAAGCATGACTATTTGTTTACTTGTTGAATTATGTGACAAATTGCTTAATTGTGTATTTATGTGATTAATCAAGTAATTAAGTATATGCATACATGTTAATCTTGGGCTAATCATTTGCTGATCATTGGGGCCCAAATCCCAATGATAAGCCCACCAAGGCCTTAGTATTTAAGAAAAATAAAACCTAATTATTCCCATTTACATACATCACACAAAAACACACACACACACACTCCCATTCTCTCTTGAACCATTTCTGGTCAGCCGTGAACAGCTGAGAATCACCAAGATCTCAGCCTTGAACCATCATCCATCGAGCTTGGAAACCAAACCGTGAGTCCCATGAACTTTTTATGCATTTCTATGTGTTTTCTTAAAAAGCATGCTTAGATCTTCATGAAATCGTTTGATCTTCTGATATGATGCTTAGGAATGTTAGATCTAGCATAAAGACTGAAACTTTACGTGTAAAATCATGCCATAATGAAGATTCATGCTAGTTAGGTCATTTTATGCTTAAAAGTGTTCTTGGAAATTTGATGGTGAAAATCCATATTTAAGGTGTTAAATTTGCTTGTTTAATGTTGGTAAATGTTTATGCATGCTAGATATTGAATTATACGAAATATGGAAGTTGTTAGATTGATTTTTGGACTGATTTACGAGTTTTCTGCGACCAGCGAAACTGACAGATTCGTTAGGCGAAACTGTAGTTTCGCAAACTGTTTGAATCTTCATCCAACGACACTATACAGCGAAACTATAGTGTCGCCTGCGAAACTAAGTGTATTGCTCGAACGAAACTACCGAGCGAAACAACCAAAGACTCCTGAACGAAAGTTCAAATCAGTTTCGATGCGAAACTAGATAGCGAAACTGTGTCATCAGTTTCGAGCGAAACTATCTAGCGAAACTGTGCCTTTTATGAACGAAAGTTCAAACCAGTTTCGAGCGAATCTATGCTAGCGAAACTGTGTCATCAGTTTCGAGCGAATCTAGCTAGCGAAACTGTGTCATCGGGTATTCCCTAGCGAAAGTGCTGCCCGTGCATATAGCGAAACTGTGTAGCGAAACTGAGTAGCGAAATTATGCCAGACCCAAAACCCGAACTTGTGCAACTTATTTGAATGTTATGCCATGACTTACATGATTATGCAATAATGAAACATGCTTTGATTTCTGAGTAATGTGAACCCTCGTTTATGATCAACCATCGGTGTCGTGTGTCGGTATGTCGAGTCATAGTTCCAACGTGCTATGTTATGGGCCATAGTGACGTAGTTAAAAGTTTAGACACAACCTAACACCTAAGACCTTAATGTGATTATTAGGTCTTCGTTAGCAATCATAATTTGGATTATTTGAAGCATAAGCTGAGCAACCTAAGGTGAGTTTCACTAACCCTTTAACTGTGAGCCCGTTTGGGTCACAACAAATTTACTTAACGGAAAACAACGCTGACATCTTGAGATATTGCCAAATGGGATATCTGTTATGGAAGTTGGAGTGTTCTATGGAAAGCACTTGCAACTGTCCATCCATGGGGTTTCAAATGAAATCCACAACCAACTATTTAATACTTAAACTCATTTGGGATTTCAAATGAAATCCGGAACAACCATGTTGACACTTAAACTCTTTTTAGGATTCCAAATGAAATCCAGAATAAACGGTTTTAATATGACTAGTGTAGGTTAAAGTCTAAACCAAATGATATCACATGATTTCTAAGGATGCCTTAAAACTTAAAAGTCCTCAACAATTTAGTACCATTAATTTGCAAAGCAAGGGGATGTTGGGTAGATCTACTGAGGGTTTGACAAACCCTGCTCCGCGGTACACAAATGTGTAGCCAACCGGTTGGAGGCCGAACGGAGATCAATATCAGCCTATTTTAGTTGTGGGTCCCATGAGGAACACAACTAGAGGCACAAACCATCGGCAAATGCCGAACTCTGTTACGTCAGCTTTGGTACGAACTTCCTTAGTGCATGCATGGAAACCGGATTAGCTACCCGCGATATCGGTTGACCGCTTTGATCTTTACTTAACTAGTGCATATTCGATAATTCAACACCTGTCAATTGTTTTTGCAAAACTATTACTTACTTATATGTTGGTACATACGCTTATGAGACCGGGCCGCTGCATGGCATGCCCACTGTGAACTCACCAACCGTTAGGTTGACACTTGTGTGGTTTTCACTTTTACAGATCGCTGAGGAGTATCCACCGGAGGTTGGCATGGCACCCGAAGTTACTTATTTTATTTTGAACTTAAATTTGGGAATCGAACAACAATATATGTTTTGTAATTAAAGCACGTGGTTAGTGCTAAAATACTCATGTTTGTCTTTCCGCTGCAAACCTTTAAACTGTTTTATGATGAATGTTTGGACTTTACTCTGATTCGTTTAGTATTTGTAACTAATGTTTGTGGTCCTGGTTTGCTCGCACCCCTTAACGGTATAAACTCCGTTAGTGGTTATATTGGGGGTGTGACATAAAAAGTTAAGAGGTATAAAACGTAAAAGTCTAAAAGTCTTGTAGTGAAAGTATAAAACTATAAAAATATACCAAGTTAATGGGTATAATACGTAAAAGTCTAAAAGTTTCGTGGTGAAAGTATAAAACTATAAAAGTGTTGATGCATGAACCTTGTGTGGCCGTTACTGTTCGAATTGTCAAACAGACTGATTTATCGAAAACATGAACTGAGGTCTGAACCTCAGCCGAACTCCAGATTCGGAGTTGTCCGAAGGTGGTCCGAACTCCAAGTTCGGAGGAAGTTCGGAGCAGGTTCGGAGGTTACCCAGTTCGGACAGAATGAAGAAGTATAAATAGTTTCGTCTTTGTATTTCTTTGTAAGTTTCTGTCTTGTGTCTGTGTGTTGAGAGGGGAGGTTCTGTCCGACCTCCCCCAGAGCTTAAACGTTTGTATACTCCTTCGTTATGTAATCATTCGACATAAATCAATGACAAAACTTCCGTCTCATCCATAGAATCGATCCGTATACGGTTTTTCAATTGGTATCAGAGCTGTTGGCTCTTTCTATGGTCGAAATCTATCGTTTTTCTTCATTTCGAGACGTTAAACCTTCGGGGTGATTGAAAGTGTTTCTGATTGATTTTTAATCAATCGAGTCTTCCTGAGTCATGTTTTTACCTAACAGAAATATCTGGATGTCTAAATTCGATTAAATTCTGAATCTGGTCATGTCTTCCTGAGTCATGTTTTTACATAACATAAAGAGTACCTGTAGTTTAGAGCACGATTATAGTAACCTGCAATGACAGTGGTTATTAGAGAGTAAGAGTATAAGTATAGAACTTAAAACTGAAAATTTATTACTGAGCAAAATAAAAAACTTTAAACATACACATTCTATTGGTAGGAAAAAATCAAACATTGAGAGAGTTCATTAAGTGAAAATCATCAACTGATTTCAATAGGCCAAACAGAAACAAAACAGGAGTCCAGAATCATGCTTAATTGTTTATTTTGTTATTTTCAGTAAATTTGATTAGTTTGCTTAATTGTTTCTTTTCAATCTAGGGTTTTATTTGTGTTGATTATGCTTATACATTTCTCATAAGGCCTACCTCTGTCAATCTGCTTATAATCTGCTGCTGCTGTTCTGTTTATAATCTGCTTAATTGAGTATTTCTGTTTATAATCTGCTGCTGCTGTTCTGTTTATAATCTGTTGTTGATGTGCTGTTGTGTTATGGTTTAAGTTCTTAAAATGTGTTTAAGTGACTTATAAGTTATAACTAATATATATATATATATACTAGATTATATAATCTGCTGCTGCTTTCAAATATAGATACGCTGGCAGCCTTCAAATATAGATATAATCTGCTGCTGCTTTAAGTGTATGGATATATTATGTTTGTTACCTGCTCATGAGTGATTCAAATGGTTTCTCCCTAAAACATACAGACCTGATATTCTTTAATTGTTGATTTGAGTTTTGGTGATGTTTTTTGTTTTTGGGGATGAGTTTTTAATGCTATTTTTTAGATGACTAAAGAGATATTTTAGTTGAACTCGATAACCATAAAAACCCATTAAGGATTTTTTATTGCTTAGCTTTAATCGTTGTGTGCACAATTGCATCCGCATAATCTTTAGGTTTGTCAAAGTCTTCTGCATATCATTGTCTTCAACTGTTTTGGGGTTGTTTTCAGCAAGGTTTGGGGCTGTTTTTGGATCAGTTTTTGGGTCAGTTTTTGGGTCAGTTTTTGGGGCTGTTTTCAACTGTTTTGGGGTTGTTTTCAGCAAGATTTGGGGCTGTTTTTGGGTCTGTTTTTGGGTCAGTTTTTGGGGCTGTTTTCAACTGTTTTGGGGTTGTTTTCAGCAAGGTTTGGGGCTGTTTTTGGGTCTGTTTTTTGGGCTGCTTTCAGCTGTTTTGGGGCTGTTTTTTGGGGTTGATACATATATGTTTATGCTTTAACTTATAAATATGTTTTAGTATATGATTTGCTAAAGTAAATGATCTGTTTTAGTTGATACATGTTCTTTCCGTAAATATTGCCCTTATGCACTTATAATGATTTGCTTTAGTTAAAGTTTAAGTATAAAGAAGTAACCTTTTTGTTTGCTTTACTTTAGCTAAGGTCATGGATAAATCATGGATGTCGTTGGGTAGATTATCAAAAGAATATGACGAGGGTGTCAATGCCTTTTTAGAGTTTGCGCAAAGTAATAATCCAAAGTCAGATGTTATACCCTGTCCTTGTGTAAACTGTATCAATCTAAGGCCCGGCTCAATTACTAGTGTGCGATTTCATTTGTTTGCCAATGGTTTCGATGAAAATTATACAGTTTGGTCTTTCCATGGAGAAGGTTCTCCTAAGGTTGAAGTTAGATGCCCTGATGAATCTAGACTTCCAGAGTTTGATTATACAAAGGAAATGTTACATGATGCCTTTGCTTATGTGGAGAAAGAACCCGATTCATTGAAATCACTTCTTGAAGAATGTGATAAGCCACTTTACGAAGGGTCAAAGCATAACGCACTTAGTGGATTAATGATATTTCAAAAGTTGAAGGGTCAGTTTGGCTGGTCAGATACTAGTTTTAATGCTTTGTTAAGTGCCTTAAAAACTGTTTTACCTGCAAAGAATACAATCCCTAGCTCGATGTATGAGGCAAAGAAGTTGCTAAAAGGAATAGGTCTAGAATATGAGAAGATTCATGCGTGTGAAAATGATTGTGTCCTATTCTGGAATGAACATAAGGATGCTTCTGAATGTCCAACTTGTGGGACATCTCGCTGGAAGAAGAATACAAAAAACGTGCCGAGAAAAGTTTTGTGGTATTTCCCTCCCATCCCGAGATTTAGAAGAATGTTCTCGTCACCGGAGATTGCACATGACTTAACTTGGCATGCACAAGGTAAGGTCATTGATGGTAAGCTAACTCATCCTCGCGATTCCCCCTCTTGGAAGCTAGTTGACAACACATGGAAAGAATTTGGAAGAGAAAATCGGAATCTTAGATTAGCCTTGTCTGCTGATGGTATCAATCCTCATAAGTCATTAAGTTCCAAGCATAGTTGTTGGCCGGTTACCCTGATAACATATAATCTACCCTCTTATTTGTGTATGTCAAGAAAATTCATAATGTTGACTCTATTGATATCAGGTCCAAAGCAACCTGGTAACAATATTGACGTCTACTTGGCACCATTGATAGCAGATCTCAAACTCTTGTGGGAAACCGGCGTTAGGACATTTGATGCTTATAAGAAAGAATATTTCAATCTAAGAGCAGTATTACTATGGACTATAAATGACTTCCCCGCATATGGTAATCTATCGGGCTGTGTTACCAAAGGTTATAATGCCTGTCCAATATGTTCTGACAATACTTGCTCACAATGGTTGCCTAAGTCCAGAAAAGTATGCTTCCTTGGGCATAGAAGATTTCTCTCACCTAAACATCCTTTACGTAAACGAAAAAAAGACTTCAACAACGAACAAGAGAACGATGTGCCAAAGAAACCATTATCAGGTGAAGAAATTTATGAACACTTGGCGGGGTTTCAGAATACATGGGGGCAAAAGATAAAGTCAAAGACGGAGAAGTCAAAGAAGAAAAGCTCGAAGAAGAAAAAAGAAATTATCGATGAGCGAGCTAAATTTTGGCATAAAAAGTCAATATTTTTTGAACTTGAATATTGGAAGAAGTTGCTTGTTCGTCATCAGTTAGATGTTATGCACATAGAAAAAAATGTGTGCGAGAGTGTTTATGGGACACTGCTGAATTTGCCTAACAAGACGAAGGATGGGTTAAAAGCACGACAAGATCTTGAGGATCTAGGCATTAAGCCTGAATTACAAACTCAAGTAAAAGGGAATCGGCTCTATCTTCCGCCTGCCATCTACACATTGAATAGCTCAGAGAAACATCAATTTTATGATACACTCTCCAACATAAAAGTGCCTGATGGGTATTCCTCCAATTTCAAGAATCTTGTGTCCGATGATGTTTCAAAGATGAATGGTTTGAAGTCTAATGACTGTCATGTACTAATGCAACAACTTCTTCCATTTGCAATTAAGGGGGTGTTAAACGTCAAAGTGAGGAAAACAATCATAGACTTGTGTCATTTTTTCAACGAGTTGTGTAGTAAAGTCGTTGATGTTAGTAAGCTAAGCAAGTTGCAAAGTAATATTGTATCAACCTTGTGCTTGCTAGAGAAGTATTTTCCTCCTTCGTTTTTCGATGTAATGATTCACTTGATGGTGCATTTAGTTAGAGAGGTGAGGTTATGTGGCCCGGTTCATTTTAGGTGGATGTATCCATTTGAGAGATTCATGAAAATACTGAAAGGGTATGTACGAAATCATCATCGGCCTGAAGGTTGCATTGCAGAATGTTATGTGGCAGAGGAAGCCTTAGAATTTTGGTCGACCTACTTAAAAAATGGTGGCTCAATTGGAAATCCTCATGAACGTGATGATGAAAGGATTCGCACCGGCAAGCCTTTATCGGGGGCTAAGGTCGATGTTGTGGATACTAAGATACTTGATGAAGCTCATCTTTATGTATTGAGAAACACTGCTGCTGTGGAAACATACACCGAGTAAGATAATCTAAATTTCTTTTTGATCTATATAATAAATAACAATTCTTCTAAGTTCGAATATGATCCAGGCAACATATGTTGGAACTGAAGGATCTTAACCCCCGTCGAACCAGCACATGGTTGCATAACCAACATAGTCGAACATTCATTAGCTGGTTTAAGAACGAGGTTTTATTGTTACTATTTCTTTCTATTAATAATTTTGTTACAATCCGAAATATTTTTTAATAGTTTTATTTTAATTACCTTAAATTATTTTCAATAGGTTGAAAAGCGTTTGGCTAATGGGGAAGATATTTGCGATAGTGTTCGTTGGTTGGCTAAAGGGCCTAATTTTGTTGTCAATAAATATAGCGGTTTTTCCATCAATGGGTATAAGTTCCATACGACCTCTCGAGATGAATCTAGAACCACTCAATGTAGTGGAGTATCCATAGTCGCGCATACTATGCAGATTGCTAGTGCAAAAGACTCAAATCCCGTGTATGGCGCTGTTACTTATTACGGTCGTATAAAGGAGATATGGGAAATTGATTATCGCATGTTTACAATTCCTGTTTTCATGTGTGATTGGGTTGATAGTCGTGGTGTTAAAAAAGATGATTTTGGATTCACAGTGGTCAACTTTGGTAGGCTTGGTAATCAGTCTGAACGCTTCATATTAGCTAGTCAAGCCAGACAAGTTTTTTATGTTCAAGATCAACAGGATAGGAATTTGTCTGTTGTTGGGTTCACACCACATAAGATGTATAAGTATGGAGATGATGATGAAATTGATGATATGTTTGAATTTGATACTCCTGTTGATGTAGAAGACCCAACATTAGCAGATCTTGACGATGATTTTAATTGTACGCGCTCGGATGACGAGGGCATTTTAGTTTAGTCTATTTTGTGGAAAATAAAAAGTTAATTTTATTTTTTGGTATGTTTCTAATCTTAGTTCTTAGCTTAAACTATTTTTTACTCTCATGCATGTTGTGACTAACTATATATATATTCTATTTGAACAGGTTGTTTTTTTGGGCCATGGCCGATTCAGATTCTGATCATCCAAGACATGAAGATCACAAAGATAATTCAAATAATGAAGAATCAGTGACCAAATCACAAAGAGGACCGACAGTAAAATCAAAAACTATCAAACAGAAAATAGTAATTACTTATAATAAAAGAGGTGTCCCAGATGGAGAAGGTGCAAAGAAACTATCTACTTTCGAGGGAGAGGTTGCAAGATCTATGGTTAATATAAATTATGACTCTTGGTTGGATGTTGGTAAGGAAATAAAGGAAGCTTGTTGGAAATTTGTTTTGGTAAGTCTAAACTTTTGGGTTTAATTAGCTTGATATGCAATTTTGTATTGAATTGTTTTGTTATATATTTCAGACACGTTTTGTACTTAACCCAAAGAGTCGGAAGCACAGTCTTCAATCAATTGGGTCAAAGTGGAAAAACTTCAAACACACTCTTTACAAAAACTTCATTTTGGCCAAAAAAGATGATCCTGAGGCAGATTTACTCACTCCTCCTGCTATGTATCCATCCGTGAAAGAGGATGACTGGAAACTTTTTGTAGCACAAAGAACTTCAAAAAAGTGGGAGGTTCGTCAACTTAGGTCAAATACTTTACTGTTTCTTTTTGTAGCACAAAGAACTTCTAACATAGTTTTTATCTTTCTAATGCAGGAGAAAAGTAAAAAGGCTAAGAATACTCGTGCAATGAATAAATACAATCATCGTTTGAGCAGAAAGGGATATTCCGGACTCATCAGGGAGATAGTATGAATTAACTTATATCAAATACTTTACTTTTCATTTTGTTCTTGATTCACTTATGTTATTCCTGGTAATTAGATCAAAGAAACTGGCAAGGATGAAGAGGAGATTGATCGGACAACATGTTGGAAGAAAGCAAGAGAATTGAAATCAGGAGGTTACGACCCAAATGTCAAACCAATTGTTGAGAAAATCGTAAGTTTGTGACATTGGAAGGTTTTTGGTGATGTGATCATTTTCCACTGTAGCTTGGTATTTTTTATTTATTAATTTTTTTTTTGTGTGTAGGAAAAGCTAGAGAAAGAAAATATATGTGATGATGTTTCATGTGGAACAGAGGATGTGCTCACACAGGCCCTGGGTAATGATGAACAACGTGGGCATGTTCGTGGGATGGGTAAGTATGTATCGCAACAACAATATTTTCACTTACCCAAGACCATTAAGGGTTACTTGAGTAAGGAAAAGAAGAAGATGAATCGACGGTTAGCGAAACTTGAAGATGACTTTGAAAGAATGAAAAAAGGTACTCTTTGTTCCACTCCTGTTTCAGAAGGTGCAAGTTGCCAAATAGGGAATGATATTGAGGATGAGGCACTAGAAGAAGATGAAGAACACGAAGAAGGAGCTATTCATGTAAGCAATTAAATTGTAGACTAAGACTTTTCTGATTTGAGGCTAACATTTTTTATTTTGTAGGATAAATCATGTTATCTTGCAGTTGATGTTCCCTCAAATATAGTTGCCAAAGGATCCGTCATGAATTCTAATGACTTGGGTACTTATTTATTTATATGATTTTATATTTTTATTATAAATTTGGATCTTATTTTTGACTTTGATATATTAGGTGAGAACATTGATGTAAATTTGGAAACTAGTCTTCAAGGAGAAGCTTTAATACCGTTTCCAATTGAAGATGAGTTTATCGAGAAAGTCAAAGATGCCGTTGGGTATATACTAAGTTGGCCGAGGCACCTAGTCATTCAATTCGCTGATTTGGTAGGTTTTTTTGCAATTCTTTTCACCTGCACTAAACAAAATCTGTTATAAGATAATCTATTTAATTATATTAATTTTTGGCAGAACAATATAAGCAAGAAAAAAGTTAGAACAAAGAAGGTTGAGGTGAGAAATGATGCAAAGAAGCATGAGGAGACGAAGGATGCATCAAAGAAGAATGAGGATAGGAATAATGAGGTTAAGAAAGATGAGTCAAATGATGATGAGGGTAGGAACCATGATAAGAAAGGGACACAAAATGATGAGGAGATGAAGGATGCATCAAAGAAGAAACGACAATTAGACCCCGTTGAAGAACAGGTAAGGGAATTGTTGACTGCAGATGTGCAACTCCTTATGGGCGATAGCATTATTGAGTTGAAAGAGAAAAAGAAAAGTAAGTTGACTGGAAAAGAGCCGGAGCAAAGAAAGGTAATGACGAGAGGTGAGAGGAAGAAAAGGGTCAGAATGACAAGTCCTACTATGTTAATGGCTCAAATGATGGTTGATGGACACATGAAACATGTCGATAGTATAAGAGTGCAGTGTGAGAATGATCTTTTCGGGTATGATAGCTTCACGTACTTAAGTTGGAATGATTTTGACAGAGTTTTTGCAATGGATGAGTTGAGTGGGGCTGTGGTTACTTCTTATTCAATGTAAGTACTTTAGTTGAATTTAAATGATTGTTCGTTACCTGTTATATTTTATAAGTGGTTTCGTCATCAATGTATGTTGTTAACAGGTACTTGTATGAGCAAATAAAGAATGGTTCAAAAATAGATCATGGAATCTGTTTTGTGACCCCGACTGCAACCATGAACCATGATAAGAAAGGGAAGGCTAGAAATGTTGATGATTCCAGTCGACTTGTTGCAGATCGGTTGGGATCGAGAAAGAACAATGACATTGTCCTAGTGCCCTACAATCCCGGGTTTGATTTTGAACAAAGTTTTGTTATGTTTGATCTACCAGTTGTTTTGTTTGACATGATTCTGGTTTCTGTTCTTTTTTTTTTGTAGACGACATTGGGTGCTCGGTGTACTAGACATGAAAAAAATGAAATGCTATTATCTTGATTCCATAAGGCCTACCTCTGTCAATCTGCAGTTTAAGCAAATAGTTGATGCGTAAGTAAATAATAGAGATGCACAAATCATTATATTATTTATATAAGGTTTTGGTAATTAATGCAAATCATTTTTTTGGCAGGGCAATTGGATTGTATAACGCAAAAATTGGATCGAAAAAAGCGAGTAAATTCAATTGGGTCAACTCAGCGGTGAGTATTTCTGTTTGTTACCATTGTGTATATGAATCTTTGTGGTAATATTTATCTTCAAGTCATTTCATTATGTTCCTGCTGCTGTATATATGTTCTGTATATATAATCTGCTAGATTTTCATGAATGACCTGTATAAATAAACAACGTGGTTACAAAAATTCCATGTGACATCAGCCTAAGCTATCTATCTATCTTCAAAAAAAGACCTTTTTGATCTATTTGATATGAATTTGTGCATCTCAAATGGATAAAGTCATGAAGTTAACTATACTTCTGATCACACAACACTTAAGCATTAGTTCCATTTATGTAGCTTAAGTATACACAAAAGAAATACAAGCGCCTACTAATGCAAAACTTTTTGAAGGATATGCAAAACTTATTCAAAGTAAATGCAAACACCTACTTAAAAAGCATCAAATTCAACCATTGTGACTTGAGTGATGCTTAGGCCTTGCAAAAGGGTGGGTCCGTTGGATTGGGATACCAGGTAAGAGTGGGACAGAA
Source organism: Deinandra increscens subsp. villosa (assembly GCA_039602395.1). NCBI lineage: Eukaryota > Viridiplantae > Streptophyta > Magnoliopsida > Asterales > Asteraceae > Deinandra > Deinandra increscens. The sequence goes on from JBCNJP010000019.1 coordinate 20,895,998, forward strand.
TCACAATGGGTCCTATATATGAAAGCAGGTTGGCTTAAACTATGGCCAACTTCAAATCATATTAATCCTTACCAGAGTGTGGTCATACGTTCTTTTGTTTGTGTAGTGTCCACTCCAGCCAGGAACCACAGAGTGTGGCTATTATGTGTTGAAATTCATGAAGGAGGTAGTTCGGCAAGGGCTTGTAGTCCTTGAACAAAACAAAGTAAGTTTTCTCATATTCTAATTAATTAACTTTATCTTTCATGATATTATTTTCTCGTATTTTATCTTTTATACAGATTGGTGGAGATAGTAATGCTTATACAGATGCTGATTTTGATGAGATTCGTGAAGAATGGTTGACCTACGCTTGCAACTTCATTTTCATGGACAAGAAGTAGTAGTAGTGATCCAATATATATGCATTATGTAAACTTTGAACACTTTACTTTTGTCGTTGTGATCGAATTGCATGTATGAACTTTGAACACTTTACTTTTGCTATATGTATGAAATGCAGTGTTTTGGTACAGCAGCTATTCTGTATTTTGGTTTTGTGAAATATGATTTATTAACAGGGAAATCAGTAATTTTAGAAAAAAAAAAAAAACACTTACAAGGATGACACGCAAGAATGAGTGTCATAAAAGGCATGACACGCAAATCTGCGTGTCATAAACAGACGACACAAAAAAATATTATAAATAAAAATATATTAATCACAGACGACACCCTTTCTTGACGCGCAAAATGGGTGTCAAGAATGGAGTGTCAAGGATAGCGTGTCATTGTTCGCGCGTCAAGAGCTTCTTGACACGCATTTTGCGCGTCAAGAAGCTTCTTGACCCCTGCATCCTTGACGCGCATTTGCGTGTCAAGAAGGCACCTTCTTGACGCGCAATGCACGTCAAGAATGCCAGTTTTTGTAGTAGTGGACGGATTTGATGCTGAGGGGGAATTTCCGTGATTGAAGATGCTGATTGTGTCTGTTTTCATAAAGATCAGAATGTGTTACAATTCGGTGAAGATTGAAGATTATTATCAAGATGCAGTGATGTTCGTGTGTCTTTGCAGACTGGAATCTGACCAAGTCTTTCGACAACTCAAGAAAGTATCGGGCATATGACAGAAAGTTCCAAACCATAATTGAAAACTTTGACATATCGGTTCGCACGAACATCAGAATATACCACAACTCCATGAAGATCAAAAACCACCATCATCCCTGAACTGGTTGCTTTTGAATATTCACTTTTTCAATTATGAAACTTTGAAAGTTTTAGAGTCCCCAAAAAGTATACTAAAAACGAAAGTAGAAAAGTTAAAAGTTTCGTGGCCAAAGTAGAAGACAACAAAACTTAATACAAAAACAAAAAACTTTAAAAGTTAGAGGGTTAAAAAGTTAAGGGGTATAAAACGTAAAAGTTTAAAAGTCTTGTAGTGAAAGTATAAAACTATAAAAATATGCTAAAAACGAAAGTAAAAAAGTTAAAAGTTTCGTGGCCAAAGTAGAAGACAACTAAACTTAAAACAAAAAAACTTTAAAAGTTAAAGGATACAAAACGTAAGAGTATGAAACATATGTAACTAAACTATAAAAACCAAAAGTTTACTATTTCGTAAAAAAAGTGTTTAAAAGTTTAAGGGGTAGAAACTACCAAAACCCTAAAGTTTTGTGGCCAATAAAAAAGAAACAAAAACTCTACTATTCATCACCAAATTTTATTGTATATAACGAGATGGTGACCCGCCCGCGCGTTGCGGCGGGCCACCAACGTTTGTCTCAGCAAGTAGTATATCATATTTATATTTGTGTAGTCACAGTTTAAAGATTTGTAAACATCATTAAGGATATCAGCATCAAGGGTGCATCTATGTTTTAACAACCTATTACAAAAGCATAAGTTTAAACGCGAAGACTTTTGCACTCAGCCTCTTTGTGACTTGGTTGCAGGTGTTTTTGGCTATGGTTTTGGAATGATTTTTGGGTTGTTGAACCCTTTTCGATGAAAATTTCTTTGCAACTCATACCAAGCATTTCCTGCATAACGTCATCAAATAACACGACCGGCAATGTTGCGGTGTCATCCATGATGATCGCGTTCACGCGGTACCTCTTTGAATAGATAGCAAGTGAGTCGCGAGAACCTAATCCTATTCCTTTCATTTGAATGGATGTTTATTTTTTAGTGGATCGTAATTGGTATGTTAACTTGTAAATATTTATATAGTAAACTATGTGAGTAGTCTATGAATTTAGGTGTCAATTTAAAGTAACATGTGTATTTGTGACAGTTTTATTATGGAGAATTTTTAGAAAACGCTTACATGAAGACTGGATTTCAAACTCATGTCCATCCTCACATGTGAGCTTGCTTTTCTCTTTGTGCAGTTGGTTTGTGCAGCTTGAATCGAGACATTTTACACATATTCTTTAATTCTTGCCTCAACTGTGTATCTTCTGTTTTGTTCGGCAGTCAATGGATAGATATAAATGTGAGAGATACAACTTGAAGCATATAAGACAACAACTTTATTACAAATTGTAATAAAGCACGAACATATATTAAAAAACCTATGGTTTTACTACCATCTAAATATATCAGCGAATAGTCAGAAAATAAAATTTAGACACCTAAATGTATAGCCATTTGATAAAATTGTAACATATCCCATAACAGTAAAAAAATCCAAAAAATAGCTGATGCAGATTAAATTCACGAAATCTTTTAACTTGAAAAGAGGACAACAATCATGAAAGGGTCCTCCAATTACTAGGTGACGAATGGTTCTTAGAACCATGAAGCCTAATGTCCAAAAAGGGTCCTCCAATTACTAGGATTGGCCATAGGTAAGGTTCGGATGAATCACAAAAGAACAACGGGTTACAATGGGCAGAAATGGGACGATAGAACCCTTGCCATGTAACACATAGTGGAAGACCATAAATGGTTTATAGAACCATAGCTTCTCAAG
>JBCNJP010000019.1:20899455-21033959 GCA_039602395.1 Deinandra increscens subsp. villosa
CACGATTGGCGGATAATAATCCCAAGTATCTTTTTGGCCAAAAACAGTCCTTCCTTTACACCCCGTTATTTTTAATAATCCTTTTCGTTAAAAAACTAACACCGTTAGGGTTTTGAACTAATAATGTCATTATCTAAACTTGTTTTATTTAAAGAAACTTGTAAGGTAAATAATGTAATTTACCAAACCTTTTTTGATAATAAAAGAAAAACCAGACCCTCGTTCGTCTTCTTCCCTTCATCGGCGGTTCCCCTCACCGCCGCTTCCCCTCCTCGCCGGTCACCGTTATCAGAAAAAAATGGTTTCTGTTGCAGTGAATCGCCGGCCAGCGAACCAACCACTTCACGGCGTAAGGGGGAACGGGTCGTCGCCGGTGATTGAACGAGAAGAAAAGGCGTAAATCATGCCGTCACCATCAAACAAGTGGTGACGGAGACTTTAACGTTGTCAGCGACGTAGTTGGTGAAAACGAGGGTGAACCGGTTGGCGTCGTAGGAAGGGGTGGTGGTGGTGGTGGGCTGGAGGTGGTTGAAGGTGAAGATGGATTTGACGGTAGGGGGAGTCAAATTATGTTTTGACGGAAGTGGATTTGGTCAGATTGGAGTTGTTGGAGAGATCGGGTGGGGAGGAGGAGATGACAGAAACATGTTGCAACATGTGGGATTAGCTCCGGCGGCGGTGCACCGGTTTTTTGCAGCTCCGGCGGTGGTGCACCGGTGTGTGTCGTTTGGGTTTTTTTTCTAACTTTATGAAAATAACAAGATTGGCCCTTTAATTTTAATCAAATGGGAACAAGTTTGAATAATGACAGGATTGGCCCTCCACGTCAGTAGATATTAACGGTGTTAGTTTTTTAACTGAAAGGATTATTAAAAATAACTGGGTGTAAAGGAAAGACTATTTTTGGCCAAAAAATTACTTGGGATTATTATCCGCCAATCGTGAATAGGTAGGATTATTTATTTCCATTTTTTCTTTTTTTAACGACATAATTAAATATGTTACTTTTTTATAACGGCAATTTGGCTCAGCGGTTTATCGGGACTGGTTACCCTGGACCTGCTCACTATACTGAGTCTGAATCTCATAGCGAGAGAACCTAAGAGCGCCACCCATTTGCACCATCGGGCGGGAACCTGGCAAGCCCGTAAACCCCCCCCCCCCCCCCCCCCCCCCTTGTGACTCAGGATCAAGCAAACTCAATCCTTCATTGCCCACCAATATCTCACAAAGTAATTTGAGTGCCACTAGAACCTGAGTCTCTTCAACAATAAGCTTGGAATTTAACCACTACATCAACTTATTTTTATGGACTTCACTTTTTTACCTGTATTTACTTTGACCTTCATTTCATATAAAAGGTAAAAAACTATTAACTAGTCATATGTATGGGCCGTTCTACTGTTTAACCCATACACTTATTTTTAAAGAGGTCCGATGTATCATATATTAGGTCATGTCATCTTCTCTCTTCTTTTACCTGGTTATCATTCTGAACAGAGCTTTTATCGCCGACAACCGGAAAAAATCTGATTATCTTATTTTCACTTATTTCTTTTCTTCTCAGCTACTTTAGTTCTCTAAATCCACTTATACTAGTTTACGAGGGTCAACCTGAAGAAGGTAACGAAGTTCATATCAATATTAGAAGGAAATTAAGGTCGTCGGAGGGTCAACTGATCCTCTTGACCCCCCTCTGGATCCGTCGATGTTTTGATGTGTTCGACTATCGATTACTCAACGTAACCATAAAGGTACGATCCAAGAGTTACACTCTGGACGACGAACAAGTTATAATATTTGAATATTATATATTTAAATATTAGTGATCACAAAACGAACATTAGGCGAATCATTACTTGTCGCAATAATGATTACGATTAATTGTTTGGAGAAACAATTAATGGACAAATTAAAACGGTGATAATTTAATCGGTTGACAATTTAATCGGGAAATATTTGTTAAAAGCGAAGATAAAATTGTTAAAAGCGGTTGACAATTTAATCGGGAAATATTTGTGTTAATAGACGGTTTTGACTAAATCTAATATAAGATGTTATCCTAAAATAACGTAAACAAGAGGTTTAATTTAATTTATGAAGATCAATTAAATACAGATAAAATGAATATTATTAAAGACGTTAATAATAAATTAATAAAAAAAAAACGTTTTAGATAATTGGTTAACTAAAACGTGGAGGTTGATTATATATATGTTAGATATATTGAGTTTGTTTTGAACATATAAACTTTACTAGGTATTAAATGTATTAACGATTAAAATCAGGATATTATCTTTGGGAAAAAGACACTATTATTAGGGACTGGATTGTAACTTGTATACGTATAAATAAAGGTTAAAACCTAACCCCTAAACACAGATAAAATCCTAAAATGTTTAACCCTAAAATATCCCACTCTCTCCCTGTCGCACCACCACCACCGCTGTTGCCTGTCGGCCGGCACCGCGGTCCAGCGTCGCCGTCGCGGCACCACCGCAAGTTGTCGCCTGTTTCGGCCGTCGCCGCCGGTGCTCGCCGTCGCCGCCGCCGCGTGCTTTGGCTGCCGCTGCCGTTGTCGCCACAACCTGGCACCACGGCTCTCCACCCATCGCCGTGTACCGTCTCGGGTGTGAACCAGTTCGTGTTGTCCCGAGTTTTCGATATCCAGGTGTTCTCGGTTATTGTGTCGTGAAACAGGTTCGAGTAGTTCAATTGTTGGACAGGTGATCAAGGATTTCTAGCGTATCCGTATGTCGCGTTCAGAGTGTCTCATCTCGGTATCGTCAAGGTCGATCTCTAAACACCCTATGGTTGTGTTTTATATTTATCTGAATTATTTGTAACTGGATCACTGGTTGGAATACCTAACTCGTTTGTTAAAAGTTTTAAATTTTATCGCTTCCGCACTTGATTATTTAGTATAATGGTTTTTATGATAAACAAATAAATATAAAATACGATTTTATATTAATTCAATAAAAATTAAATTTTATCGTAGACGAGCCCGTTTCCAACAAAAACACATGCCAAAAATTTTCGTTTACTGTGATTAACAAGTCAAAATTATGGCTAAAACGGGTTAGAAGGAGTTTGAAATAACTAACACCGCAAAAAATCTGAAGTGCAGTTTCCTATCGTGAACTTTGATCTTACTTTGTTTTCAAAATCCTAACCCCAACCACCATTTTTTCTTAAATTACAGGGCTCTAAATTGCTGGACTTTTGATTGATTTAAGGGCAGTTAATGAACAAATTAACTTATGGTAAAATTTGGAATACATAGTTTGATTTCTAATGTTGGTTTGTAATGTAGTTTTTGGGTGATGTAATCTCTTAATCTTTAATGTATTTTGTATCTACTTGCCAAATGTATTTTGGTTTCACATTATTCTAAATACTGAGTTAACTTGGTGAATGAATTATAGAAATAGAACTTATAAATATCTTTTTGATTTTCCTCGTCTGGTTGGTACGAGGTAATAGAATAAATGGGGAATGGAATGGTTAAGGGAATGAAATGAATCATTACCATTCCATTATCCTGTTTGGTTACCATGTGAGAATGAAATAAATCATTACTTCATGTTGTTTGATAGATAGTAAAAACGAAGTAATCGAATATAGTATTACCAACATTTTTATTTAAAATAATATATTTGATTTATATTTATATTTTAGTTTTTTAATTGGTAACTTTTATTTATTTTATTTTTATTAAATATTTTAATTTTATTTTATTTTTGGTTTTATTTATTATATTTTAATTTTATTTTAAATTTACTTTATTATTTTTTTTCATTTTTATTTTATATTTATATTTTACTTTTATTTTTTTCATCTTTATATTTTTCGTATATTTTTTATTCTTGATTTTTTGGCATAAAATTCTTAAAAAAAATCAAATTGAATAAATTTTTTATGGGAAAAAGACGAAACTAGCCGGTTTGATCTCGGTTGGACGAAAATAGCCGGCTGCACGGTCGCCCTAGCCGCTCAACCACGGTCGGACGACCGTAGGTTACCACCAAATCACTTTGTGACATGTATATATTATTGACAGTCGCCCGACGGTGCGACTGGTCGGGACGACCGTAAAAACATTCTCTCTGCGACGGTCGGCCCGACCGTCTGACACACTGTCGGGGGCGCCACGAACTTTAATTTTTTTTTAATTCAAAAAGCAAAATATAGATGGTCGTCCGACCGTGGGGTATACGGTCGCTATCGGAGAAACCACGGTCGTCCGACCGTTTAACCCAAAAAAAATTTAAAATTTTAAACAATTAAAATGATTTTTTATTTTAATGGTGGTATTATTTTTATTTTTACAAACAATAATATATAATATATAATATTCTCATTTTTACACCTATAAATACCATACAAACTTCACACATTACCACATAACTCAAACTCACACAACTCACAACTCTCTACATTTTTTATGTAGAATGAGTCGTTCAAGCATGAGTCGTTCTTCCTCATCCAAAACTAGTATTAACAAAAAACACAAGACTTTAATTCTTGATTCAAAGGGGAATGTATGTTGTTTTCATGACATTCCTGCAGTCTCAAGAGTTGCCGACGATGGTACTACACGTCCAGGTCATGAATTTTTCGGGTGTTCCCTATGGCCTGTAAGTATTAAAATTAATAAAAAAAATAAATATATATATAAATATGTATATATAAATAAACTTCAATCTATTCTTAATGTTTTTAAAATTCAGGGTAAATCTGATTGTAATTTTTTCATGTGGAAAGATCCCATGTAAGAAATCGTACAAAACGAAGAATCCATACCACTATAAAAGAAGCGTAAAACATTTGGAGCCCAATTTTCTTTACTTTCAAAGTTCCAAACTTGTTTCTCAACAGGTGGTGGAATTTCGTCAATGGTTTCAAATGAGTTAGAAGAAGAATCGATTTCACGAGTGTTTCTTTTTTTTCGTCTTGATAACATTTTTCCGATTTGATGGTTGTTTCTCAACAACTGGTAGAATTTACCTCCTATTTATAGAGTTGAAATAAAGTGAGTAAAAAATAAAAAAATTAAAAAAATTTATAAAAAATTAAAAAATAAATATAAAAAATACACACGGTCGGACGACTGTAGAAACAGTCGTCGACGACCATATATACCACGACCGTAGAAATTAGGGTTTTTTGAATTAAAAAAAAAATATTTTCCACGGTCGGAGCGCCTCCGACAACCGTGTCAGACGGTCGGACCGATCGTGGCAGGAGGAATGTTGGAACGGTCGCTGGGGCCCGGAGAACGGTCGGACGACCTTGGACAACGACTTGTCCGACCGTGGAATGATGAGGTGACTTTTTTTTATTGGTTCTGTGGTACGGTCGGACGACCGTTGATAGGTGGTCGTAGGTGACCGTGTAACCGACCATTCTCGTCCTTTTTTTTAAAAGTGTGGTAATTCTCGTTCAACCGTGGTTAACCCGGATAGTTTCGTCTTTTTCCCAATTTTTATTTCATTACTTTAGTGAATAGAATGAAAACACTCCACCTTAAGGAATGAATATCCTTATAATTGGAAAGAACCGCATTTCATAGGTTATTGTACATTCCATTCCTATGTGCTACCAAACATGTCATTTTTAATTTTAACGTAATGACTCATTCCATTTCACCTTCCATTTCTAATACCAAACGCTATCATAGTTTTATAACCTAGTTTCTTATAATTTTATCAAGAGTAATATCCTATATATTAGAGATGAACCCATGCATGTTTTTACTTTAATGAACATGATTTACGTTTTCTTTTTAATAGCAAAATCATCATCACATCTCACTTTGTAAGTTTTTTATACGGACCAGTCAAGCCATGTCCTTTCTGACTTGGTCTTCCATAGCCCCAAATTCCTTTCCCACTTAATATATACTTTTTTTTTCTTCACTTAATATTTACATTTTTCTATATTGCATATGATCTCCACGTACTTACAGTTAGTTTTTAAGTTAGTTTTGATATTTTCCCCTTTAAAAATCATTAAGAAAAGCAGAATTAAATTGGATTAAAGTTGTGTCTTTCTCTCTAATTGTTCTTGGAGCCTAACCCACTCTACGAGTATATCATTTAGCAGTTTGTAAGTTTTCTTCGTAAACCTATTAATTTTAAATTCATTTATTCATAATCTTTTGATCGAAAAATTATCAATTTACTATCAAGCTATCATCAAAGGAAAAAAAAAACTTGTTCACAGACTCGTTCGTTACCTTAACCAATTCATTTCAAACAAAAAGCTTTATTTAACTCTTTAATTGAAAATCTATATTAACAAACGTTGATTGAACATAGAAAAACCATATGTTTATTATAATTTATATGTATAAACCTTTAATTGATATTTTTCATGTCAAGTTGACAAATTGTCACCTACCCTCCTCATCGCTACCGGTCCCCGGTCCCTTGCAATTAGAGATTCATTAACACCAAAATGGGGGTCCCTTGCAATTAAAGATTCATCAACAACAAAATGGATATTCACATGCATCCGTCACAACGTACATTAAATTTTAAAATTTAATTTGATTCTTAATATTGACGGAGCTTTAATTTTTTTAGTAGTGATCAAAAGTTATGTGACTAAAAAAAAAAATTATATTACTATGTTTCGAGGTATATGTTCGAATCGGCGATCCAGTTCGGGTCGGACTAATATATTGTTTTAAAAAAATAAACAAGCAAATAACCGTCTAATACAACATCAATTACTTTTTTATGAGCCTCTATATCCAGAAGAGGCGTTGTGAGACCATCGCCGTGATGGAGAGACTGTTGAGCGATGTTTTTTTTCTTGTGTGAAAGAGGAGCAGGGTCGGCTCAAACTTTTTGGAGGTCCCAAGCGAACTCTAAAGTTGTGACCCTCAATTCTTACTGTTCTTCCGAGTTTTCCGAATAACTCAATTCATATTAGAACATTAAATTTGAATTCATACCGGTAAAAAGAATTAAAACTAAGTTTTAAATGAAAATACAACTCAAATGATTGAAAAATGAAAAACCAATACTATATTTGTAAAAAAAAATACTTACCTAAAATAATTTGTCTTTCATAATAATATAGGAAAGAAACATAAAAGGTAAAAGGTAAATTATTCTTATAACAAAGAATGTGACATGTGGAAAATAATTTGGGTTAGTAAACTATATAGGGAAAAGAAGATAAAGACTGAATTGATATTGGGCCTGCATCCAGCACATTGTTGATTGTAAAAATTTTGGCCGAATAATAGTTTCGTTTTTAAAAAGGGAAAAAATGGTAGCAACGGGCTTCAAACTCGCGCCTGATGAGTATTAGGTGAACAATCAAACCAGATGAACTACTACTCAATTTTACAACATTCTCCAACTTCTTCAAATATGTTCAGTAGCGACCAACTTAATATATATAAAAAATTTCAACAAATTATACGTGTACTTGACACTTCTGAACAAAAAAACGGTAATGACCGAGGTCATTGCTGACACAAAGAAAGATTCACCTCTGATTGTAAAAGTGAGGGGTGCGATCTATAAGGTTAAAAGCAATGGGTTCGGGGAAGGGGGGTTCGGGGGGGTTCGGTGGGTTCGATGGGATCGGGAACACCACTGCGGTGGGTTCGGGAGCCCCGATCGGGGAAGGGATACGGGATGCCGAGCTCGACGATTTGGAGCGTGGGGAGAGAGCCGTTGGTGTGGCCCCCCCCCCCCCCTCCCAACGGCTAATACCCTTTTTTTTAAAAAAAATTAATTTTTTTTTACTTTTTATTATTTCTACCTATTTAAACCACCCCATTCAACCCATTTTCACACACACTTCTCCATTTCTCTCTAAACTTTATATAATCTCCCACTTCCAACTTCACCTTATAAATACCCACCCCTTCATTTTTTAAAAATGTCTTTCACATCCGGTGAATCGTCCGACGAAGATGCCGCTTTTTTCGGAAAAATGATGTTCGAGATAGCTCGTGAAGAAGAAGAAGCCGAGAGTTCAAACCCAATTCGAACACGCAAGTTGATTAGAAGAGAACGTCAAGAGGCTCACGATCGGCTCTTTAACAACTATTTTGCGGAAGGGGCTCTATTCGAAGATAAGTTTAAACGTCGTTTCCGTATGAATAAGCGTCTTTTTCTACGTATTGTCAACGATTTGGAAACAAATTATAAATATTTTCAACTAAGGTGGGATGCAAGGGGTAGGATGGGGTTAAGCCCGTTGCAAAAATGTGTTGCCGCTATTCGACAACTTGCATACGGCATCACCTCCGATGCGTTTGACGAGTATTTGCACATCGGAGAAAGAACCGCACGAGATTGTCTTTATAAATTTTGCAAATATATTCGTGCGATGTATCATGAAAAGTACATGCGTCGACCATCGTGGAGTGATGTTACACACCTTTTTGATTTTCATGAAGCGAAACACGGTTTTCCCGGCATGCTCGGTAGTATCGATTGCATGCATTGGGAATGGACAGCTTGTCCTAACGCATGGCGTGGTCAATTCCACCGTGGTGACCATGCAAGGCCAACCATTATGCTCGAGGCCGTTGCATCTCAAGACTTGTGGTTTTGGCATGCTTATTTTGGGGTCGCCGGCTCCAACAACGATTTAAATGTTCTTCAACAATCAAACTTGTTGAATCGCCAAATTAATGGCGAGGACCCCGAGTGTTCATTTGAAGTCAATGGCACCGAATACGAACACGGATATTATCTTGCGGATGGCATATATCCAGACTATTCCGTGTTTATGAAAACTCTAACGGCTCCAACAACAGAAAAACGTAGAAGATTTGCTAAAGCACAAGAAGGGGCACGAAAAGATATTGAAAGAGCGTTCTCGTGTTTGAAGAAGAAATGGAAGATCATCGAAAACCCGGCGAAGTCGAGACACAAAACTAAGATCACTAACATCATATATGCTTGTATGATCTTGCATAATATGATAAGGGAGGATGAAGGGAAGGCCATTTGCCCGTACGAGCCGGATCATATTCAAGCATCAAACAACCCAATACCACAACATATTATCGACGCGAACTTTTTGAAGATTCATAACCGGGATATGCATCATAGTTTACGATCCGATTTGATCGAGCACATCGATCGTGTTTGGGAAACCATTCCACCACCCGAAGAAAATTTATCCGACGAAGACGAAGACGAGGAAAGTGATCCCGAAAATTTCTGAATTTTTTTTTAATAAGTAATTTTAGGACTTTTTTTTTTGGATTGAATAAGTAATTTTAGGACTTTTTTTTTATTTGTAATGTTAGGATTTAATTTTTATTTATAAAATGTATTTGTTTTAATTAGTATTTTATTTTAATTATTTTATTATAAAAAAAGTGATTGGGGAAATGGGGAAACCATTGCACACAAAATGGGGAAAAATGGGAAGGGGTGGGGAATGATGAGGTGGCACCAAAAATAGAGTGGGGGATTGGGGAAATGGGGAGAGTATTGCAATTAACCTAAGGGTAAGGGTATGGTCCATTTTGAAGTTTAAGGTTTTAAAATGTTCATCCAATAATAGGATGTTACATTACATGGAACATGGGAGAGAATTTTGAATTCTAAGAGCATTCACGGTAGATTTTCTAAAATATATGTGAGTGTAAATCTGCAAAATTTAAGGTTTGGTTGTGAGTAGAGGGGAGACATTTTTTAGCAAATCTACATATTTGACAAAAAATTAGCGATTTCCTAAGATTTGGGGATTGGAGAAAGAGAAAGGGTAATAATAACGGTATAAAAAGTATTATTTAATTATGGTTATGAATGAAAGAGAGATAAAAATAATAATAAAAGTATAAATTACAGAAGTGGAGATGGAGAACCTGCCATGAATGCTAAGATTTGAGTTTTAAGTGGTATAGTTTTAAAATAAAGCCTCAAGCTTGAAATTATGTAAACATATATTTTGTTATATTTAACTAATTTATTGATTAATCATTTTGTTTGTTTAGAAAATATATATAGTTCTTAAGTTAAAATAAAAGATTCATTAAAATTAAAAACCCATAAATTAGCACGTTCCCAAAAATTAAAAGATTGTTGATGATAAAAACCCTGATGTGGTTGTGGTGGAGGTGGAGGTGCTTGTTGATTAAAAACCGGTTATTCGGATACAAACGGTTGTGAAGAAGGTGTAGGCGATTGTGTAGAAGGTTTAGAAGATGAACCGGTTGTTCGTATCTTCGGTCTAAACTTTAGGGTGGAGGCGGGTGATTTTCTTCGTTCTCAGATCCATTATAAAGAAGTATATAAACGAGGTAGAAATGGGGTATATTTATAGTCTACGAAAGGAGAAAGAAAGAAAAAAGATTATGCTAGTAGCCATTGCCTACTAGCGCTATTACCCAACGTCTCATTTTCAACGGTGACAAAATGCTTGGTTTCATTTGGCTTCGTGAAGCCTAGCGGTTTCGATTTTGAAACAAAAAACCTTAAGCTGATTAACTTGGTGTGGTAACCGAATGTTACCAATGAAGCCCAGTATCCGAAAATGTGTAGCCGAGACCCATACTTCCCACCCTAATGGATTCACCAGATTCACAAAAAACCATTGTGTTTTGAATTTCTTTTAGAATTTAGAGTTAACTTCGTTTTTGGTACCTGAGGTTCACCAGTTTTCTCACTTTTAATCCAATTTAAAAAAATAATCAATTTAAGGGCCTCACATTTTGTTTTTTATCCCTCAATTTTGGTCACCTTCAAAACTTAATCCAAATTAATCGTTGTAATGAATGACATTTATGTCCGAATTGAACTCTATTCACCTTTAGATAGATCGACTTCACTTTTAAGTTGGTGAATTAGAGTTTAATTTGGACATAAATGCCTTTCATTTTAACGATTAATTTGGATGAATTTTTGAAGGTGACCAAAATTGAGAAAAAAAACCAAAGGTGAGGCCCTTAAATTGATTATTTTTTAAAATTGGACTAAAAGTGAGAAAACTGGTAAATCTTAGGAACCAAAAACGAAGTTAACTCTAGAATTTATATATAAAATAATTCGAGTGAACTTATAAATATTATTAGAAGTGGATTGAATAATAAAAAATACATTACGGTCCAATGGTTTATGGTTGAGGTTAGGGGTGTTAATCGGGTCAACCCGATCGGGTTTCGGGTTATTAGGGTCGGGTTAATCGGGTTTTTCAAATATAAAATCTCACCCGCAACCCGACCCTTTTAAGATTCGGGTTAGTAGGATTCGGGTTAGTCGGGTTACGGGTTAGTAGGGTCGGGCTTAGTCGGGTTAGTCGGGTTTTATATATAAACATAAGTTATGTGGTGTTGCACAATCACTTAAAAAATCATAATACATGTATCTTATGAAAATTTAACAATTTTAATATATAAATTATTATAGTCTAGTATCTACTTTGTGTAAATTTTTAATGTATAAAATATAGGTTATAACTATTTTGAGTACATTTTACCAATTACCACTTAGATTACACTTTAATATAATGGATTTACTTTATAAATAATATAAAAGAAATTGATTCTCTCTAATATTAATCACTGTTGCTCATATTTTTATTTTCTTTTTATGGAGTGTAAGAGAAATATAGAATTAGCAATCAAATCATTAGAACCATGATCATTGTTAAAAATAGTTTAATATTTCGAACGAACAAAAACAGAAAGAAATTTAAAACATAGCAAACACGACGGGTTAAACTGTAATATATCTTATCCACCACTTATAACTATTCGGGTTATTCGGGTTATTCGGGTCAACCCGAAACCCGATTTTTTATAAAAATTCAACCCGAAACCCGACCCTAATTACAATTCGGGTCTGTCGGGTTAACCCGATTAACCCGATTAAGCATTTTAGACCCTATTAAACCCGAACCTAATTGCTTTATTCGGGTTCGGGTTGGGTCGGGTTAATCGGGTTCGGGTATTTTCGACACCCCTAGTTGAGGTAGCATATATTTTTGGAGAGATGTTCAAATGAGAAGTTTGTTTTGGGAAAGAAGGATAAGAATAATAAGAAATGAATTCAGCTATTGAATCTTGATCTAATAAAAAAGGAAGGAAGAATATTCTAGTCTTAACCACTTTTGTTGACTTTTATCTACTTCCCCCATTTTTTTAAACATTCATAACTTTCACATACGACATTATTTTTTAAAAAAATTACACTAAAAAAACGAGCATTTTTTTATCTTTAAAACACGTATAGTGTTGCTATATAAAAAATAAAAAAAATTACTATACTGATTTTTGACACAATGTTCAAATCCTTGTGTCATTGTGTCAAAATGTTCAGATCATTGTGTCGTCGTGTCAAAAGTATATATAGTGTTGATATATGTAAAATTAAATACTCTTTTGGTTTTTGGCACCATATGAAAAACAATAATCTGAACATTTTGACACAATATGACACAATGATCTGAATATTTTTGACACAATCTGACACAATGATCTAAACATTTTGACACAATGACACAATGATCTGAACATTTTGATATAATCGAAAGAGTAAAAAAATTTGTTAATTTTATATATAACAACACTGTACGCGTTTTAAAGATAAAAAACGCTTGTTTTTATGGTGTATTTAAAAAAATAATGTCGTATCTAAGAGTTATGAATGTTTAAAAATGGGGGGAATTTGATAAAAAGTCAAAAATACACTTCTATCTATTATTTTTTTTTTGGTTTTTCTCTAATTCTACCCAGGAAAATTTTAGGTCGTAGATCTTCATTTAATTGAAGATCTAATAGTTATGATCCCTTTTTATCTTTCTTATTAAAATTAAACTTCTCACAATAACCTAATCCATATTTTTAGTTGACATTGCGAAGCTATTAGGTTCGTCCCCATATCATTCCTAATTTTTTAAATGGTTTTTTTTAATTATTATTATTTTTTTTATTTTTTTATTTACAGTTCATGTCTTCAGAATTCATTCGCTCAAAAAGACTTCAGTATTCGTTCAATCTTCGATTCATCAAAACTCAAGGGTTCGAAACTCCAGCCTCCAAACTCCGATTCATCCAGATTAAAGGATTCAATCTTCGATTCAACAAGATTCAAGCAGAAAAATCATTTGAAATCCATCTTCAACAAAATTAGAAACTCGTCTTCTTCATAAAGTAAGCAACTAAGCATCTAAATTGAACTTCATATTTCAAGTTTTTGTTTCAATACTCAGAAACTCATCTTTATTGCTCTATGTATTAATTTCTTAATTGTTCTAGTATTCTAAGGTTCTGATTATTCTAATATTATGTTATGTTAATACCTTAATCAATTAACTGATTTCTTAATTGTTAAGTTTACTAATTGAACATTTAGGTAAAATAGGTAAACGGCACCAGTTGATACCTACTGATTTTGGGTATTTAGTGAAGTTTTTGTTGTTTTTAATCTGAGAAAGCAGTAATAAATTTTGTCTAAGTTTAGAAACACATATTTGCATAATGTAGAAGCCAATGGATTCTTGTTTTCATAGCTAGATGATTAGTTTCACACTAATTTCATTAACTTTTTTTGTTGTTATTGTGCTAAAAGGGTTGCTTTATATAATCATTTTGGCCGAACAAACTTCATTTTCAAGTTCTAAAGTGAAGAAGATTGAATAAGCTTAGATGAATCTCCATTATTACTTATCATTAGAATTTGGGTGTTTTGGTTGCAATTGTTACCCATTCATAATCCGTAAAGACCATCGATATATATTATGTGTTTTCTTAACTTTTGATGACAATGTTATTTTTAATTATGGGAAAACTTTGTAGAAATATAACCTACTTTTAAGTCTGTTCCAATTAAATACCTCATAGAGTTTTTATTCCAATTTAGTCATTTAAGTTTAATGTAATGTTCTAATCTTAAATATTTACCTATTCAATAGGTAAAATCAAACTTAAAAGTAGGTTACATTTCTACAAAGTTTTTCCTTGGTTTGATTAAATTATAACTATAAAGATATATAAAGATAGAAAGTGGGATGCGAATTTTGAAGTAGTAGGGAAATTAGGACAGAAGATTCTATGAGACATGATCTAACAACTTAATCACCATTAATGATTTACAAATTAAGCCACAAGCCACATGAAGAACATAGACCAAAACGTTAGGGAGAGCGATGCCAAACCATAAGTCCACAACATAATCACCGAACACTCCGTCTCACCAGCTCCAAACAACTGTGTAATTGTACCTATCATATCAACAAATCAATCTAGCATATTGTTAATCGAATAAACTGATTTCATAATTAAACTGCAGCAAATATGAATACAAAAATAAAAAGTAGATCCTCAAATTAGCCACGAGAACACGTACCAATGTTCAATGCGGGTGGAAGCGCAAACTGCAGTAGAAGAACAAAATGATAAAGACGATTTACATGCACTAAGCTAAAGTATATCGCTCCTTTGACGATCAAAATTCCAGAAAGTGGCAAGAAAATAAACCGCACTATTACTATTCCAATGACAAGTGATAATGAGATTCCAGATCCTTTGAGACCTGCAGATTATGTCTATATTTCAAGAAACTGAACGAATACATTGAATGTATGTGAATTTTGTTCTATGTTTTATTTTTGAACAGCTAAAATCATCACATCTACACTTTACAGGATTTATTTAAACTCATAAAGCCACCATTTAACTATCAAGATGTCCCCTTAATTACCTTTTAAAAGGTTACCACCAGCAAGCAGTGTCATGGTTGGGATTGATGCGTCCCTGAAACAACATATAGCCTTACTTTAGACTTGGTTAATTCCATCATTCTTTGTGACCCAAAATTGAGATGAAAAAATATATAAATAGGCTATACCCTATTAAGGATGCAGAATCTTGGATCACTCTAAAGGGAGCTGTGGTGCCTATTAGCAGTCTGCGCATTGGTGTGATTGTTCCAATCATCAAGCCCACAATCTTTATGATAAAACACAAAAAGTAATCAAAAGGATCAAGTTGGCCTAGCCTTTGGTGGCCCGGTAATCAAGTGTTAGGAATTTGGAATTGAAACCAGATAATGTGAGAGTCGTGAATCACTTTCAGATTGAAACTATTCGTTGGTTCACTCGAATATCTCAATCGGATAAAACTCAGAATCCTGGTCAAGAACCAAAGATGATTTCATGTGATTTTTGAACAAGATAATTAATCGACCAAATGTCAGATACGCGAGATTTACAGTCTGGTTTGGAAACCACTGCAAAAGCTGCCCAAATTTTACACTAAAGTCCCTCGAAAATTTAAATGTTGATTTTCAAAAAAAAAAAAACCTAGTAAATTTTATTACACGACAATTTTATTAAGCCGTAAATCGTCAGGAGATGCCGCCCTTTGGACCTAGCTCCAGGGGCGCTGCCCCAGACACTTGCTAAGGGGACATTACCCCCTTGGAACATCATTGCTTAGGGGCTCTGCCCCTAATAACCAATAAAGTTCATAATTATAACATTATCAAAACAATCCTGCACCCTGCACCTTCCTACTTGTTTGAAGTACTTTTAGGATTTAAACTCTAAATCTTTTTTAATTTTTTAGTTTAGGAACATTAAGCAGTGTAGTGGTGTACCGCTCCAATAACTGATGGTGCAAACACAGCCTTCAAGTTAAGCCGTCTAGACAAGTTCCACAACTGTTGCTTCATCATTTCTGATCTCACCTGATAGATGATGCACATAACTTTAATTTGATGTCAAACTTAGAGCTGATATATATAACTAATCATTCAAAGAATAATATTCCAACTAAAAGTAAGAAAAGGAAAAAAAAAAAAAAAAACCTTCCATTTTTCCTTCTTGTTAACAGTTGATGAAGATGATGGAAGCAAACTTTCAGTCAATTGGTCTCGAGACGCCACAACATTGTTCAAATCTTGGGAATTAACCGAGAAAAAACGTACTAGGTTGTAAACGTAAGTCCACACATATACTGCTCCAGTCTGATAAAATTGTCATTAGGACGACTAATCACTCGATATATATAGACCTTAAAAGAATAAAACTAAAATACATACTGCCATAGATAATGAAGCATAAGCCATGCCATATTCATGACAAACAACAGGATCACCAAAGGGGCTGCCTTTTTCGTTGCATACAGCTGGTATTATTATCATTGGCAAGCTTCCAAGGTTTCCTGCAATCATAATATTATCACTCCAGAAACCCTTATACCAATCTAAATTAAGCTAGGGGTACTATGATTTCTCATTTCATTCTTATGCTTTGAGGTTGTACGGTACAAGTAGTTTACCTGCTGCACAGGCACCAAGGATAAGGCCCTTTAGATGCTGAGGTGGCCTAGTGATTGTCAAAAGCACCCACCCAAGTGCCGACCCAATTATGAATGTAAGAAGAATATTGACAGGCATAAACCACCTGCAATTTTTAATTGTTGAAGGGTTGTGAGGTTTGGATGAGCGTTTGAGGTTGTATGGGGTTACCGTTTGACTTTTTAAACTTTATGAAGACGGGTGTTCGTTTGGAGAAATCAAACGGTTATTCATCATGTTTGAAAGTTTAAAAAAATTAAAGTCAAAGTTTAAAAAAGTAAAGTCAAAGTTTAAATAAGTCGAACGGTCATCTAGCACAATTGACAATGTGAGACTACAAAGGTGATGGAATGAGAATATATATTTTATCCCTAGCTAAATATTCAAATAATGACACCAAGTTCAAAAACAAAACAAAAAAAGTTAACTTACATAGAAATGATGCTTTCAAGAGTTACTGTTCTAGCAAGATTGCTTCCCACAAGTGCTGGAGTGAACACAAAGAACACAATCTGGTCACAAAGGAAGGAAAATTATTCAGAAATATTAATATTTTTAATCAAGTGGTCAATTGTACACATCGTTTTCAACTGGACGTTTCTGTTTTCACCAAATAGTCGTTTGAAAGTTAGGGGCTTGCGTTATAGCTCCCAATTTTAAACGACTGTTTGTGGTTTGAGATTTTCATATAAAAACTGTTTGCATGTACTGGTGTAAGGCTAGTGAACTCCTTAATCTAATCTGCAATATTCTTAATTAGAAAGCAGGAATTGTTGATTTTGAACCAAGAATCCAAATTTGTAACCACCTATTAGAAAGACAGGGATTTAAGTTAAGCACTTGAAGGTTGCATAGTAAACTTTAAGGTTGCACCATGGGCTAGTCATACTTTCTTGATTAGTTATAAAAGGAAAACTGGTCTTCGGGTCGGGACTATGTCCTGTACTCGGGAAATTGAGATGATCGGGTGGGCTAGTGGCCCGTCAGTGATCCAAATTTGTCACTAAGAAAAAAAAAAGTTAAAAGGAAAACTAAGTGCTTACATTATTGACTTGCTTCATTGTATTTCTTCCAAAGATATCAACAGAATCCAAGGCAAGAAAAGAGCCAAGTGCAGTAACTATGAGTACTTTGAGAACAGGCATAGAAGCAGCAGAAAATAGATCTAAAAACCCCATCTGTAAAAAAAATGGTTTCTTGAGTTCCAAAAACAAAAGAAACTAAGAAAACTGATCATAAGAGATTGTGAAGTCAAAATTCTACTATATATAGAAAAGCCACCAAGAAGAAGAGGATTATTCATGTGGGGACAATCTTGGGAGTATCATAATCCTGTTAAAAAAGATGCTTGTTATCCATGCTAAAGCTATCACTTTAAAATGGGTCCAAAAGAATCAATCAGCTTTCAAACCTTTACATTTTAAATAAATAAGGTGAAATATTTGTGTTACTATATGGTTATATAAAAATGAGATAAGTTGGTGGTTCTGCAGACAAGTTTGTCAGTTAGAGGGTTTAGTAGTTGTCAACAAAAGAACTGGGAACTGGACTCCTGTTTTTGTATAAAGAAAGGAATATTTCCATATGTTTGAAAATTAAGTCATCTTCTTAGAGAAGCTACTTGGCCATAGAGAAGCTTCTCATGTACTCATCTTTAAAAGTTTTTATTTTTACTCCGACAACGATTACACGGTTGCAAAAGGCTATTTATGACCGCTTTGCCTCAAAAAAGATTACGGAAAAACACACGTGACGTTACAAATGGCCTACTGTGACAACTTTTAATTTTGCGACCACTGTCGTCGTAAATCTTGCCACCGTTTATTGTCAATGTTTTGCCACCGTTTTGCGACCACCACTTTTGTGACGGCTGCGTTTCGTGACAGCTTTGTTACCAGTTCTTATATCGACCGGCACTGTGTTGAGATCAGCCCTGTTTTTTCTAGTAGTTCCTCCTTTTTCAAGCACCTAAATAGTAAAAAGAATAATTAAAAATAAATAGATAGTCCCACTCCTACTTCTTCTTTCTTCTTTCGCTTGAGACTTTATCTAGAAAAAGGTTTCTTTGTGATTCTTAATCACATTCTGTTCTTTGTTAATCAGTTTAAAGATCCTGATTCTTTTTGAAGTATTATTTAGTTATTCTACAGTATTTTCAATACGGAAATTCTTAGCTAATCTAGTTACTTGACCCTATATGAGTACGGTTTTGAAAAATCACAAACTAAAAGGGGTCAGCTGGACTTGGCAAGCAGGCCCAAAACATTTCGTTTTTAATTGGTTGATAGTTGGGCTGAATTTCTTTATAAAATTATACATCACTATCTTTATTATCTTTAATCTAATAAAACACTAAATAGGTGCGACATGTCTTATTTCTAAAAGTTCCACATCAGCATTGACAAATGTTAAAAACACATTCAAGTATAAATTTATTAGATTATCAAAATAGTATAATTACCAATTTTGTCAAAACAAAATTGTCATTAAATTTTTTTTTTACAAACTTAATGTGAATTTGATAAATTTACTCCATAATTTTATTATTTTAAGAAAACTAATAAAAAAATTGGTCAAACATAATAAATTTGATTATTTTAACAATTTTTTCTTTTTTTTATATGCATCTAAAATGAACTCAACCCGTATAATAGATGGGTTACTAACCTAATTAACCTATATATACAAACTATAAAGTCATTGTTTAATTGTTTGTCCTTTAGTGAGTTTCTTATTTTTGGTATTTATTATTATATTTTTCTTTGTATTTTTAGATTTTTTGGGTTTTGTATTTTTGTTTTTTAGTTCAACAAGTTTTAACAATTGAGTTGATGGTGTAACATAGATTCTTTTAATATCCGAGCACGAGTTTACCAAAAGAGTTGGTGGTTTTAATTATAGTTCAAAACTCTTGCATATAGGTATATCTAACTCTTGCAAAATTAATTGCTGGTGAGTTGAAGCATAGCACGCCGAAAAATTAGCCACTGTGCATCGGTGAACGTTCATTTGGTTGTAATTTTGACGTCTTCAATTGATGGAACGCCTTCATTGGATTCGGAAAATACCATCTGCGATATTTAGTGGTTGTCGGACTGACGCTCACTGGCCCCAACCGCCACTGATCTAGATCTCATCATCCTTGAATAATCCTCCGTTTCTCCAGAAATGTCGCTCCTATTCAAATCATCATCGTGTAGATCACACTTTTTGGTTTTACTCACCTTAACACCGACCAGAAATTTATTTTGTCTGATATAATTTTTTAATAAATATGCAATTAGTGCTATTAGAAAGGAAAATATGTAAAGATTAAAAATTGTATAATATTCATTTAATAAGTTATTTTAAATAAATTGGGTAAATATGTAATATATATGATTTAGAAAGGAGATATATATATTTAAAATTTGATATATATATATATATATATATATATATATATATATATATATATGGTGAAGTTCATTGTAGACACTTTCACATGTGAAATGGCTCTTTTTTACATGTGTTCACATGTGAAATTTTCTGAATAATGAGAACAAATAAAAAAATGAAAAAAGAAATTAATCACAACCATTAGATCTTTTGATCTAATGGTGAAAAAAGGTGTCTACATGTCTACACTTACGGGGGTGTCTACAATGAACTTTTCATTATATATATATGGGTTGGATATAATGAAAACCCCTTTGAATTGGGAAAACCGTGGAAACTACCACAAAATGATTTTTTTTTTGTCTTCAAAATTTTTGTAGTGATTATATGCGTTAATACAAGCTCTATGGTGAAAAAAATCAAAAAAACGCCTAGTAGTTTTTTTTTTAAAAAAATTCTGAAATTTGACGTTACGTCATGTTACATATGTAATATTTACCTGTTACATATGTAAAATGTCTTGTTACATATGTAACAAAATCTGTAAATAATTAAAAAAAAATCTCTAGGCGCTTTTTTAATTTTTTTTCATCAAAACCATCAAAAATGAATGTAGAATCTATAAAAAAGTACATCTAAAAAAAATAACAAATTTTGAACGTCTTTTTTGGCCGGTTAACTTCTTTTTGCAAAAAAAAAATCGGTTCTTAAAATTTTTTTAAAAAAAAATTACTCGGCGTTTTTTTTTATTTTTTTCATAAAGGGTGTTTTTTTAAGTTAGAGAGTCACTATAAAAAAAATCGGAACAAAAAACGAATTTTTTAGCTTAGTTTTCATGGTTTTTCCAACTCGGAGAGGTTTTCATTTTATCATTTTCCCATATATATATATAAGGATAAAATGAAAACCTCTTCGAGTTGGAAAAACCGTGAAACTAAGCTAAAAATTTTGTTTTTTCCGATTTTTTTTATGGTGACTCTTTAAGTTTAAAAACTCCCCTTTATGCAAAAAAGTAAAAAAAAACGCTTAGTAAATTTTTCTTTAAAAATTATTTTATAACCGATGTTACATATGTAACAGGGTACTGTTACATATGTAACATCGGTTATAAAATATTTTTTTATAAAAAAATTACTAGGCGTTTTTTTTTTTACTTTTTTGCATAAAGGGGGTTTTTTAAACTTAGAGAATCACCATAAAAAAAATCGGAAAAAAACGAAATTTTTAGCTTGGTTTTCACGGTTTTCCAAATTCGGAGAGGTTTTTATTTTATCCCTCCCATATATATATTAAAATGGCTTAGTATGAGATATATGTAAGTGCCCTTTGAATATTTCATCTAGGAGTTATCATGCGTTAATAAATTGTTTTAAATTACAAATATTCATAATCATATTAGGTAATTGAAGTCATTTTGATATTAATGGCATGTAACTGTTAGATGATAATCCACTAATTCACCCTTAGGTCATCGGGTATAGGTATGTGCTTCTCTGCATAGGTCTATGTGACATCAACTCATATCAACGGCGTCAAACACCGCCCACGTCTTGTGTGAGTTGACTGCGTGGCTTTCCTCTGTAAGAATTTCCATGGTGCTAAAGTGTTGTGTTTTTTTTTACACCAATCATATCTATTCTTTTAATATTTAATATAATAATACCAAACTCATACAATCAAATTTACATGTATACCACTCCTAATAAACTCATACGGGTGAGTCCAGTCACTGTACGTGATAAACCCACACAGGTATATCTTATGCCCCTTAATGGCCTTATCATGTGTTAATTATTGTTACAAAAAGTCATATTAAGTTACAACAAGTTATTACCAAATGACATTTGACCTAATGGTATTTTGGTGTTGAATAAAGCTTTCCCTTTCTAAACGTTGAGGGTTCAAACCTATGAAAGAAAAAAAAATTGCCGTTCAAAAAAAAGGTTAAAACAAGTTAATTAGTTTTTTGTCAATGACATGCCCCTGATGATGAGTATACTAATTCACTCTTAATGGATAGTATCGTGTGTTAATGAGTTGCATTATGCTAAACAAAGTCGAATTATGTCTTTACAAGCCACTTTAGTGTTAGTGAAGTGTGCAAGATGATAAAGTCCACTAATTAATTATTAACGGTCTTATCATGTATTAAGGAGTTATATTAGGTAACACCAAGTATATTACTAGATCACCACCAAGTGATATACTTTTCTTGAACCTTAAGACATGAGGTATACCCATGTGGTGTGGTAGCCACGTCAGGGATGACTGAATTACACACAATTACCACATAAGGGGGTATACCGTATACCCTATGTAATCATGTGGTGTGGTTGTTTAATTAATTTTTTGTGAGTTGCCAAAATTTCTTTGGCTAGTCATAATGAGGGCAAGAAATCACACAGCAAAAGATGGCGTGATTGATTTCACGCACGTCTATAATGGAAGGTGGGGGTGGACCATGGCAGCGTGAAGAGGGATAGCATCACCTATACCGGGTAGCCTTATACTTAGTGCATCTGAAATGTTAACCATTTTAGATGTTATACAACATTAGCAAGGCACAAGGAAGTAATTTAATCACACTCATGACAAATTAAGGCTTTGGTGTCTCAAAATTTTTAAAAGTAATTTAATTGGTTTTTATAAAGTTAACAAAAAAAACTAACGGTGTTAGACGTCTGGACTAATTAATTGAAACGAAAATGAAACTAACAGACTAAAAAGGTAAAACTATACAACATTTAGACTGAAAATGTTATTAGGATCAAACCTCATAGACTAAAATATACATATCTCTAAACTTTTTTAAAACCGAATTGCCGTAAGAACAAGTGTGAACTACATACCAGTTAGTATGTTGCAAAACATAAATAATACTCATCTCATCAATCATTAAAAAGTAAAAACCATCATTTTCTTTGTTCTGATCCCATCTCACTTCTAACCACTTCTTATGTTTCATGCTTGTTGAAAACTGAAAACTTTTGTATCTTATTTATTATAATTGTAGTTTAAATATCTAATCAACTGTTTTTCATAAAAACACCAATATCCGAAGCAGAATAATTCTTGAGAACTTTCTTTATAAAAAGTAACTTTACTTTATTCTGCCGCTGCATCATATCATATGACTCAACAACAATCATACCATCATAGAGCTTCAATCCGTCGATCATTTCACTTTACATAAAACACATTGCCAACTAAAAACAGTACTCAATAAAAAGATTGTTTCTATCTAGCTTTATGACTTGGTCACGTGATTATCATGAAGAAACAAGCCACATGAAAAGAGGGGTCCACAACGTGAGAGAGATCGATGCCACACCATAAGTCCATAGCATTATGACAGAACACTCACTTTCACCTACCTCAAACAACTGTGTTATTGTACCTGCCAATTCAACGTACTCCACTTCAATCAATACTAATAAAGATCATATATGTTCTTTTTAATAGTTCTAGTTATTTTTATGTATTTTTTAAGTAGCAAAGATTTATATATATAGTCGTACCAATAGCCATTGCGGGTGGGAGGGAGTATTGGATCATAAGAACAAACTGATATAGCGAATCGGATCCCACAAATCCGACATGGTGTGCAGCTTTCACGATTCCGATGCCTATGATTGGAGAAATGACATAACGTATCACTACAATTCCTGCAACGAGCCACATGCCTACGCCCGATTTCTTCAAACCTAATTGGAAATGAAAATTAAAGCAAATGAGGTAAGTATAATTAATACTTGAGTAATCTTGACCGGACCAAAGCTGAGAAAGCTGAGAATTTAGGGGTCCTGTTGAAGCTAAAAACATGGGACAATGTTGTCACACCAAAAAATATGTAGAAAAGGAAGAGTAACACATAGCTCATGTAAGAAATATGTAATCCAAGGAATCTCTATAGCAGTATGAAATATGAATAAGAGCATGATACTCGGCCTTTGTAACCGAATGCTTTAATAATTTTTGTTTAGCAAAAACCTTCATTTCTAAGGAGTTATGAAAGAATCAAGAGTAAATATACCTTTCAAAAGATTAGCTCCCACTATCAGTGTCATGCATGGAACTGTTGCCTCACTGTTCATTTGATCAAAGAAATGAAAAACTAAACAAATAAATAAATAAACACAGAAACACAAATCTGGCATCAAAATTTGACTTAAATAAACAATGGGTACCCGAGAAGACTCGCAGAACTGTCGATAACACGAAGGGGAGCATCATCGCCGATCAATAGCTTTCTAATCGGAGAGATCACTCCTATCAACAGCCCAACAATCTGACGTATGCAAACGGATCTTACATCTTGTAAAAGTTGCGGGAAGTTTTTCATAAATAAAAGAAGTTACAAATAAAATCTTACCGTGGCAATGGTGGAAGGTGTCATCCACATTTTCAGATTGATCTTATCAGAGAAGGCATCAATATGCCCTTTAATCTTCGCTAGCACACTCACCTGTTTAAATTCATCATTTTATCTTAACAGATTATAGAACATCATGTGGAAACATAAATTATTTACATTTTTAGCATAAAAAACTATTACATTTTTGTCTTCAACATCTTCGTGTACTATGTTATTATCTTCCTGCACTTCGGCATATTGATCATCATCAGGAGCTTCACAATCTTCAAAACTCGAGCGCCTGGATCGTATCAACGCCTCTGTGTAATTCTCCATGAACATATCCAAAGTTTTACCCGAACAATCGATGCTAATAGTCGATGCTTTCGTGAGGTCTTTGCCACTCAAGTTCCCATACGACCGTATGATGTTGTAAACATACGACCAAATATAAACCGCGCAAATCTGAAACCCCAACAAAAAAAAAAAAAAACCATATGCATCAAATTCCAAACCATCTGCAATCTGATCTCGCACTACCCTCAAATGACCGTTTGACATTTTAAAACTTTTAAAATGGCAGTTTGTGTATTTTGAAAGGACGGTTGGACCTTTTTAAACGTATCAAAGTCAAAGTTTAAAAAAGTTAAAGTTTGAATACATTCAAATAGATAGTCAAACGGTTATGTGGTGGTGTGGGAATAAAACGACACTGTCGATTTTGAATCATTTACCGCCATAGATAGCGAAACCAAAGCTTGTCCATTAGTGGAGCAAGTTAATTTGTCCCCGAACGGGCTGTTACTCTCTTCACAAACGGCAGGAATGATGATCAATAGCAAGTTCCCGAGGTTTCCTGCATGAGCAAAATGATAAATTCATAATCATAAACCCTAAACCCTAAACCATAAACACAACAATTTGTTAAACGAAAAAACAAAGGTGAGAAAAAGCACCCGCAGCGCAAGAACCGATTACTAGACCATACAAATGTTCCGGAGTTCTCGTGATTTTACAAAGCACCCATCCAAGCCCTGATCCGACTATAAACGTCAGAAGTATGTTCACCGGCATGAACCATCTGCATTTAATCAACTAATTAGTTAATTCAATTTCTTTTACGGCTAAATTCAGATCGAGATCCTCGTTAAAAACGGTCCCGTATCTTCATGCCTTTCAGCCACCAGTACTCGAACCCTCCCTCATCACATTATCAGAGGAAACCCCACGCAACCAAGTCACAAACACCAGGCATTGATCTGTGTGACTATCGGGTACCATTCGAACAAATGACAGATGTAACTAATTAATTAATTAATAAAACAATTAATTATGCTTTTTTAGTGGTTGGTATAAATCGAGTCTTTTGGTGGGATAATGTTGGACTCACAGCGAAACTAAGGTAGATGCTGTGACGGTATCAGCGAGGCTACCGCCCACAAGTGCGGGAATGAAGACATAAAACACAACCTGTTCCAGAAACATAAAATCAGCCGTTAACTACCAGCTAACGACAGGTTTAAGGTAAGATTCAGTTCGTTTGTTGTACTCGACTTACGTTGTTGAGATGGTGGCGGGCGGCGTCCCCCAAGATGTTCACACGGGGTATGGCGAGGAGTAAGCCGACCGCGGTAATCAGAAGGGTCTTGAGAACCGGAATCAGGGCTACAACAAACAAATCTATAAATGCCATCGGTTTAAAAATAGTTTAAGTAATAGGAATAAATAATTAATGAAGGAATAATCTGGTTTAAAAACCAAAATTCTTATTGTAGAAAGAATTTGGAGAAGAAGAAACAAGAAGGTAAAGGAATATAAACGAAAGAGGAAGCTTCCCAGTGTTTGGGTTCAAAATGGCCATGTGTTCCAGTTTATCGATCAACATGCGTGCATTTAAAGCATTAAATAAATATGTGATTTTTTGGTTGGACCGGGATTAAAATGAATATCTATCCACGATTTTGGGAACTAGTATCGACCGTAAAATAAATGATTTAATTTACGGGATGTTTTTTATTTATTTAACAGGGATTTTTTTATTTCATTAAAACAGGGAATCACTAGTAAGGCGCTAGGGACCGAAAACAAAACAAGAAACCAACAAAGGAAATTACATTCGGAAACAACACCTGTCTTTCTAAGACAACGCCCTCGAACTGTCTCTATTAACCACCCAAAGCAAACTTAAGCACTTAATCTCATTGCGCAGATGTCCCATCGATGGGCGTTTGTTGTTAAACACAACTTCGTTCCTCTCCCACCAAATAACCCAACAAGCCGTAAAGATAATGGCCTTGATGATGTCTCTTCTTTTTCTATCCAATCTCAACGAGCCGTCCAAAGTAATAAGATCTTTGACAAAGAATAAAAAGAAAGAGGAACCTTACACCAGCTCGAAATACATGGAGGAGTATTGTTCTCGTGATCAAGTAAAAAGGTTAGAGGAATTCATGATTTTAAAGATGATTGGCTCGAAGGTAGAAGAGTATACTCCCGCTACCATGAGTATGCAATATTATGTTCGAAAATAGTTGATGCCGAATATAAAAAAATTGAAAGGTATGTGGACGAGCTGGTTCCACAAATTAAGGGAATGGTAACCTCTTCGAATCCAGTTAATGTGCAACAGGCAATCAGGTTGGCACACAAACTAACAGACCAGGCAGTAGCCCGGGGAGATCTACCACGAAAGAAATCCCCAAAAACCGCTCTTGATGGGAAAAGGAAAAGGGATGAAGAACCTAGCAACAACAATGTCGGTAATAACTCTGAAAAGTTTTCTGGCCCTCAAAACCAGAACAAAAGGTCTGACAACTCTAAGGGTGGTTTCAATAACAGTGGAGGCGGTAACCAAAACCGTCAAGGTAGCAGTGGTCAGAACTCGAATAGGTAGAAGGGGAAGGCACCCTATTGCAGCATGTGCAACACTCACAACTCCAGTGACTGCAACAAACCCCCATGTGAGCGTTGTGGAAAAAAGGGACATATTGCTAAGAAGTGCTGGGGTGAACTCCTGAACCGACCTAAGCAAAACAATGAAGGCCTCAGAGGGTGTTATGATTGTGGAAAACCAGGACACCTGAAGAATGATTGCCCCCAGCTCAAGAAGAATGGAAACAACAGCAACCACAACCACCACAACAACAACAAAAATGGAGGTGGTGGTGAAAACGGGGAAAATGGTGCCAGAGGACGTGCTTTTGTCATGCTCCATAGTCATTTGTAATTTACATAAACGTATATGTAACTTATTTATTTAGTTTACGAGCATTTTTTTAGAACGACAGTAAATTTTATTAAAACGAGTTCAAAAGAGCAAAATTACAAAGTTAACAAAGGATTATATATCAAATCAGTCCAACGGATCTTAGTCTTTATTTTACGAGCATTCATAGTCATTCAATAAACTATTCTTAAATTACATAAGAAACATCTTTATTAGAGATTAAACTTATGTCACTTTCCAATTCAATTTTTTTATCCTAGAAATAGTAGGAACCAATATGCAAGTACCATATGAACTATTATGATGATTAAGCATATTAGTAACTTAGAAAATTTAAGTTTTTCAATAAATACTAATTTTCAAATACTTTTTAAATTGCACCACAAAAGTAAGCATTTTTTTTATTTTTAATATGTGTAATATATTGAAATATTATATATATATTTTTAAAAGTTTATAAAATATATTGTATAACAGTGTTATTATAGAAACAACACAGTGTTATTATCGTGTTGCAATAAGTAATACAAATCACACGGTGCTATTATAAAATTTATACAGAGTTATATATAAATTTACATATATTTTTGTAATATTTACACTAACACGATTAATGCACTGTATTATTTTTATAAAGCATTGTGTATCTGTAATACTTATAGCTACACAATAAATAACACTTTGTCTTTTTTTATAATAACATTATTATATAACAAATTTTTATAAATTTTATAAAAATATAATTTTTTCCTTTTTAAAAACATAGAAATTTTATACATGTATTAACGATAAAAGTATATTATTTTATAGTGTATTCTATTAAATATAAACTATATAAAAGATATTTTAGTTTTAAAAAGTTTATTTAATATTTAATGAAAGCATCAACAGTCTACATGTAGATTTTTATTAATTTTTACGATTTGTATGATAAAATAGGTTTGTTTTTTATCTCTTCCTACACCATTTCTAGTTATGATAATATGTCTATTCATTCCAACCATTTTAAGAAAGGGAGATTTACATATATCCCTTACTAAGTCACTTAATTACATATATACCCAAGCTTAAACTTCAATTACATATATCCCCTTTTAATAAGAAAGTTACCTATTTACCCTCACAATTAAACAAAACAAAGATAATAGAGAGAAACCAAAACCTAAAAAGCCCATCTAATCTAAACCTACTCCGTCCGTTCATTAGAGGCCGAGAAGGCAAGAACGGCAATCCTTTTATTCGATCGGAAGGCTCAATCGGCAATCTCCTAGCATTCAATTTTTCGAATTCGATCAAAGGAGGAACGTCAACGGCAACTAACGCCTACGTTCATCATTTGAATCCGATTAAATTTGTTTGTGAATATGACTCTCTGTCGAAAATGTCTGTTCTTTATGAAATCAACTAGGTTTTTATTCAATTACAATAGGAATTGAGATGAGAAGACATGATTTGAAATGCACGATTTGTCACAGAAGATGGATATTCAGATCAATTACTTGCAATGGCTTAAATTCTCATATTAAATTCAAAGGTGCTTTAACATAACGGGTGGGGGGAAATGGGTGTATACCAGGGGCTCACGGTCACTCAAGGATAGACGGGATCGAGGACGGTTATAGATTTCTAAAGACTTGAACTTTACGTGGAGATTCATGGAGGATGCTTGCTCAATCTCATGACACCAATATGTTGTTTCTGTATATTTATGCACATAGCACGGAGGTTTGCAGAAGCGGCTGGATGTTAATAATTGGATAAAGGAAGTTGCTGATTTTAATGGCGAGGGAGGTAGATGGTGCAGATGACAAGTTTATTTCAAAAATAAAAATTCAATGTTGAGGGAGGTTTTGCAGTGGCTGGATGTTAACAATTGCTTAATTTAGACCATGATTTCATGGAGGCGATTTAGGAGGATATTTTTATTTGGAAGATAAAAGTTATTGAAAATTAATTTTTAATAAGGGTAAAATAGATATTTAATAAGTTATTTTTAATGAATTGGGGAAATATGTAATATATATGTTTAAGAGAGGGGATATATGTAATTAAATTTTAGACTTGAGTATATATATAATTAAAAAGGTTAAGAAGGGGATATATGTAAATGCCCCTTTAAGAAATATCATTTATAAGATGTAGCTATTGAAAATATTTTTTTGGTCATATATGTACTCACTAGTTGTTTATTAGCGTGTTTCACCACGCTAGAGAGTATTTTATTAGGCTCATTTATTGAAAAAATTTTTAGGTCGATCAATTTGTAATTATTATTTCATTTGTGTGCTCTTAAAAAATTTATTATTAGGAAAAAAAATATAGGTCATTTTGCAACCCTTTTTTTTATTTTTGACATTGTGTTTAGCATAGATTTTCATTATCAGAAAAGAATCTCAATTTCAAGAAATAACCAAACAAATAGAACGTGTAATCACAGCCACAATACTTAAAGTTCAAATTTCCGGATCAACTTTAAAAACAAACAACAAAATTGAACTAATAACAACTTCCATAAGTAAAAAAAAAAACAAACCTCAAATTTAGTTTGACTTAATTATTACAATCCAGCTTAGATCTTTGGAATCGATAATCACCGTCACATAACAAGACACAGAAATTCATATTTCAGTTTCAACTTTAAAAACAAACTAAAAAGAATCAATTACAGTTTTTAGAAATCACGATTCAAACCCCAAATTCCAATCCAAAAGCTTCAAATTACATTTTGTAGACTCGATTTAATTATCAAAATAAAAGAATGGCTGCAACACGTTCCTTGCCATATCATAATCGATAATGAATACCTTTTTTCATTTTACGTCATCACAACTATGGAATTTATTTAATATCGCATATCAAACCAACAAACACCCAAAAAATAAAAATTTGAAAGCCTAGTTAAATATCGGTTTCATTCCACAGATTCCAAGGAAAATAGATCTAAAAAATAAACAATTACAGCAAACAAATATCAAAAGGTAACAAATGGTTCAGACGAAATTGCTCTAATTTAAGTGGTGGTCGTGTCAAATGGCTACAATTATGGAACCCTAGAACCGACAACCACTAAAAAACCAAATAAAGCGTCTAGGCTCAGATCACACAAATCATCACAGCCTGATTAGGAATCAGCTACTTGAATAGTAAACTGATGCGTGTAAATTCCCGACAATGAAGCCAAAACTTGATTCGCACAATTAGGTCTTTAATTTATAAATGAGATAATTACCAAAACGGAACACATACGCATATAGGCAAGTCTACCTATCGCATCTATAGTATAGTAACGACAAGAATCAGGTATCGTTCCATGGACACGTATCCCATACTCAAACCTTGTCAATCTCTGGTTGAGAGATAATTACGAATAGAATAACTAAACTAACTAGTCTAACTATCACTTAAACCAGCTAACTAACTAACCTAATAACTAACTAATCTATAATAACGAAAACATAGACTAGAGAAACTATCGAGCTAAAGAACTAAGGAACTATATATACTCATCACTATGGAAAACAAATGAGAAAAATATATCACCTAGGCATCAGATCCCCTTAACTTCATCAACTCTCTAGAGTGACTTTGCTTATGATAATTGTTCTTATAGACTAGGGTCTCGCTAGAGTAATCTAACCAACTGAATTTCCAATCACTGATTGCCCCAGCGTAACAAGCTCATGTTCAAACACTCTTATAAAGCACCAACAACCATGATGAAGTACTCATTCAACTTATGTATCGCTAAAGAACACAAGTGCTTGATCTAAGAACTACAGACTAGACAAGTCCTATTCTGACTAACCAAGAGAGTAAGATTTAACACCCAGACCTATGACTTAGACCCGCAACCTACCTATATGAATGCCAAATCCTATATCCCAAACTAGGGGGATAAAACTGACACCTAAGCAGATAGAAAATTCTTTAAAAGAGTTACTTATGCTACCGATATCATCCAAATCACCTAAGTTCTCCCTAGAGAATCTAGACCAATCATAGCCGCTAAGCCTATGAGAATAACCTAAAACCCTAAACATATACAACAAACTCGGATTCAACCTACCAATTAACGGATTCAATCATAAACATATATAACAAACTTTAATCATATGAAAGAAATATTAGAGTCTTTAATTACCAAAATCATCATGTTAATATTGCAACGTCAAACCATAAAGTCGGATCAGTCAAGAATCCTCTAAACCTAGATGATATATGAAACTAGTCTAACATACTAAAAAATAAACAGATTTCAGATCCAAACATTGCTGGAAATCTAAAGAAAAGAAAGATTGAATGTAAACCGAATGGATTAGCCCGTAGTAACGCTAATCGAATGTTGGATCCTTGCTCCGGGTCTTCAAGAAACCTTCAAAAAATTTCCAAGACTCTTTTTCAGACCTTCTGGTCCCCTTCAGGGCGTCCCCATCCGTCTCATTCCGTATTGGAACATTACATTGTATCTATCGGCCGAAATTAGGGGTTTTCCTTCAAATAGGCCAGTAACGCCCCGCTACCACATATCGCGCCATTTTCTTTAGCACATTTGACTTTTTCAGCTTTGACTTCTTTAACATTTGCACTTCAAAACCTTCATAACTTCTTCATCTTTCGTCTTTTCTTCTTTAAATATTCACCCGAAGTTCTAGAAAGACAATATGAAATACTTAAGTAAAATATTTATCCAAATCATATCCAAAACCATTCAAAGTGACAGGAATTATTGACCCAAAAGATGTGTATTTAGAGGCACATCATAAACCCTAGTCGCGACTTAGACGTGTAAATCCTGGAGGCAACTCGGAACATAAGACGACGGCACACCAGTGTGACCAGGCCATTGATAACAACTATTAGGGCCCGAGATCCTAGTACTCGTAATCCAGACATTACATTCTAGTATCATGCATCATCCTAGTACAGCTTAGCATCCTGGTGTGCTCATTGCAACTTAGGATATAGATAGCATCCTAGTATAATCCAGCATGCTGGAGGACCTTAGTATGCTAACTTATTGTTACTAACCGTTTGCTATTTTTGTCAATGTTATTTGACCAGGTTTGAGTAGCAACGTTCGAATGGACTAAGTCAAGCTTGCTGAGCATGTTGAGGCAGTTGGAAGGCACAAGACCCAGACTACAACGGTCATAAGCAGTTGAAGACTCAATCCCTAAAATTCCAGGATGTTAGTTAGATGAATCCATGTATAAATAGAAGTGGACTAGGTTATTTTCGGGACTCTTACGCTCTCGACTACACTTGTACTCACTCACTCACTTAGAAGAGCCACAACGCTCTGTACTCAACATTTTTCCAGTGAAATAACAATCGGTGACGTGTGTTATCGTTGCTTGATGTTTTTATGACGACAATCCTTAGAGACATCTAAGGATTAAGGGTTTTTTCCTCGTATAAATCCTGGTGTTGTCCCTTTCATCCTGGTTTATATTTGGTTGTGACTTGGATTAGCATTTTTACTTGGCTTAAAGCTCATTTTTACAGTTTTCGAAATTAGCGGTGCATATTTGCATCCTAGACACCTAACATCACAAACTAATTTGATTACTTAATTAATTCAAGTTTGTAATATTTGGTCAAAGCAACAACGATGGTGACCACAGAGATCGGCGACCACCATCAACGTTGATGAAGCATAAATCGCAGAGAGGACCGACATCGGCCAAGCACACAACGGAAAAGCATCCGCCACCCGATAGAAGGAAGAGTTTCGCTTGAATCTAGACTAAGATTGGTAGTCTTGAGTTTTGAGAGAGAGCGGATAAGATAGAGAGAGACCATCGATCTTTACAAATAAAAAGAGAGAGATAACGATAAGTTTTAACATAGTTTGTACGAGTGTACACAACAAAAGGTGAGAGTGTGTTCACAAAGCCTATAATTAAGGAGAGAGTACAACTCTTACAGTGCAGCATTGCGCGTTGAGTTATACCATAACCTTTACACGTACTTATAAACAATACATTAGGATCTGCACTAAAAGTTTTACTTTGTTTATATATAAAATACTAGTTTTTTTATTCCCGTGTGTTACATGGCTGAGTTTAAAACAACAAAAGGTGAGAGTGTGTTCACAAAGCCTATAATTAAGGAGAGAGTACAACTCCTACAGTGCAGCATTGCGCGTTGAGTTATACCATAAACTTTAC
Organism: Deinandra increscens subsp. villosa; assembly: GCA_039602395.1. NCBI lineage: Eukaryota > Viridiplantae > Streptophyta > Magnoliopsida > Asterales > Asteraceae > Deinandra > Deinandra increscens. The sequence goes on from JBCNJP010000019.1 coordinate 20,932,870, forward strand.
ACGCACTTATAAACAATACATTAGGACCTGCACTAAAAGTTTTACTTTGTTTATATATAAAATACTAGTTTTTTATTCCCGTGTGTTACACGGCTGAGTTTAAAAAAAAACTATAAATACAATCATAATCTACGACAATTATGTATTTTTCTAACTATATATAAAAATTTCTCAGTAATTATAGGTTGGTCAGAGGTTTTACGACAATGGGCATTTAGGCGGTGAGTTTCCTCTGAGATGAATGTGCAACACAAAGGGTCTTGGTTACTCGCACGGACTGCGGTCATAGAGTACCGTGGGTAATATCATTTGCAATGATGAGACCCCCGGGTAACCGGATGTTTGTAGTTCCAAAAATAAATCTAGTCACGAAAAATAATGATTTTGTTTATTATATTGAAACGAAATACTTGGTAAATTTGAATCTAAACTCAATTAAAGTAAAAAAAAACTTATAAAATTAAATAGAATAAAATATTTAATATTACATGTATAATATTTAATTAAATTATTATTATGAATAAGGTATCTTAAGCATTATATTAAAAGTATTAAAGTATATGCAATGAAATATTTCATTTTAATAAAATATAATATATACGCAATAAAAAATTATCTTGAATAAAATATTAACCTTAATATTAAATTTAGTATTTGGATAATTAGTAACCTTAATATAAAAAGTTTATATTTGAATAATTACCTAATATGAAAATTTAGTATTTTGATAATTACTTATTAAAATTTTGACTTAATCCAAAATTTTATGGTGATGACAAGTATTATTTTTTACTAATTAAAGTATGATAAAACTTTTTGTTTATTATATAGTATTGATAGATATAGATATATATATAATTAAAAGTAATTAACCGTCCTTTAATGAAAATAGATTATGATAATTAGAAGGGAAAATGGAAATAAATAATCCTACCTATTCACGATTGGCGGATAATAATCCCAATTACACCCAGTTATTTTTAGTAATCATTTCCGTTAAAAAACTAACACCGTTAATATCTGCTGACGTGAAGGACAAATCCTGTCATTATTCAAACTTGTTCCCATTTGATTAAAATTAAAGGGTCAATCTTGTTATTTTCATAAAGTTAAAAAAACCCCAAACGGCACACACCGATGCACCACCGCCGGAGCTGCAAAAAACCGGTGCACCGCTGCCGGAGCTAATCCCACATGTTGCAGCCTGTTTCTGGCATCTCCTCCTCCCCACCCAATCTCTCCAACAACTCCAATCTGACCAAATCCACTTCCGTCAAAACATAATTTGACTCCCCCCGCCGTCAAATCCATCTTCACCTTTAACCACCTCCAGCCCCCCCCCCCCCCACCCCTTCCTACGACGCCAACCGGTTCACCCTCGTTTTCACCAACTACGTCGCTGACAACGTTAAAGTCTCTGTCACCACTTGTTCGATGATGGCGGCATGATTTACGCCTTTTCTTCCCGATCAATCACCGGCGATGACCCGTTCCCCCTTACGCCATGAAGTGGTTGGTTCGCTGACCGGCGATTCAATGCAACAGAAACCAATTTTTTCTGATAACGGTGACCGGCGAGGAGGGGAAGCGGCGGTGAAGGGAACCGCCGATGAAGGGAAGAAGACGAACGAGGGTCTGGTTTTTCTTTTATTATTAAAAAAGGTTTGGTAAATTACATTATTTACCCTACAAGTTTCTTTAAATAAAACAAGTTTAGATAATGACATTATTAGTCCAAAACACTAACGGTGTTAGTGATGTTAGTCCAATGTGTCGTCATTATTATGTTTATATTGTCTTATTTAATTACAATAATGGTTGGATTATGTTGCATTTTCACGGGTTTTATGTTTTGAGGTACCGGATGCTTAATGAGTTAAATTGAAGCAGTTACGAGAGAAGCTGGAAGCTGTCGGTACAAAGTTCGAGAAAAACCGGGAACGAGTGAAGACTTAGAAGAAAATTGAAGAAAGTTTCTGAGATTCAAATCAGGGCGGTACGCCCAGAAGAGAAGAAATCAGGGCGGTACGCCCTAAAGTTTAGAGGCGCAGCCGGAAGATTGAATTCGGGCGGTACGCCCAGAGTTTCACACTTTGGGGCGGTACGCCCCGAATTGGTCGGCAGAAGTTTTAGATTAGGGTTTTCTATTTAAACTTATTTGTGAAGTTTTGGGAGATATCAATCTTCATTGTGCGACCAGAGGCTTAGGGTTTGCGAATTTCACTTTGTTTTGGAGCTTTTTGAGAGATTTGAATCATTCGGTACGTTAGTTTAATGCAATCTTTCATTATGTGTTTGTCTGTTTCATTAGCCATGTCCGGCTAATCCATCACTAACCACTTTTGGTGATTGGTTGGTGGATTCGTTCTATGATTAACCTATTGCTTAACTAGTTATTCCGGAATACTTGCTACCGTTGAATACCTACATGCGGAATTGTTAAATTTAACTAGTAATCTAGGGTTTTAGTGGTCCACTGTTTATTGATCTAGCACTTTCTTGCGGCAGGACTAATCAGCCCATTAGGAAACTAGATTATTAGGTCAAGGAAGCAATTGGGGGGCATGTCTATGTGTCACGGTTAAGGAATTAGGTTTTTCTAGATCGGTAGCCAACCAGGATCCAGAAGTGGTTAGACTCGTCTCATTTGAATTCAATTAAGTTTTTAGGTTAAAGTTAGTTAATTTGTTAGTTAAATCACTCAATCAACCAAAACAGCCAAGTGGCACCCTTAGTTAATTTTAGGTAATCAGTAAATTTAGTTAACTTAGTTAATCGACTAGTCAATTTCCACATATTCCCTTGGTTCGATAACCCTAACTTACCACTACTACAAATCAATCTAGTTGGGGATTTGAAACGGCCTGACAAACCGTTATCAGTTAGTTTTTTAACGGAAAGGATTATTAAAAATAACGGGGTGTAAAGGAATGATTGTTTTTGGCCAAAAAAATACTTGGGATTATTATCCGCCAATCGTGAATAGGTAGGATTATTTATTTCCATTTTTCCTAATTAGAAACTTTTTTGGCAATTATTGTATAATATAATTAAGGAAAATTGGAATTAAATAATCCAAGTTATTGGGTATTGACGGATAATAATCCGAGTTCCAATATTGGCCTACAATAATCCCAATTATTTGGGTCTTGAAATTCATTGGGCCGCCGTTAATAACATTCAGCACCATAATACCACTAAGCTAAAGGTGCGACTATATAAAAATCAATTGTTAATCGGAGCGAATGAATAATAAAGTTATTTCACATACATAAGTTTTATATATATAAAGGGATCAGAAGTCACCGGTTTGAGGCTCGGGGTTTGTGTTATGGGAGATTTTACCTAGTTTCTTGTGGTTTCCTCTAATAATGTTGATGTGGGTTCGAGTTCTGATAAGTAGAAAGACACGCTAATACGTAACCATCGTCTGTCTCTGTATAGTCTGTGTATAGGATCTCACTCAAATTTAATCGTTTTGTACGAAGGAAATTAGTGGATTTTTATTTCTTATACAACAAAAGTGATATTGGGAAATAATTTCCCATATTAACAATTTCAATTCAATTTCAAGTGTATTTGAATAGTGTTTTGGTTTTTTCGTTCTTGTTTTTTTTTTCTTTTTGGGTTTTTGTCTTGTTCTTATTTGATTTTTGTTTTTATCTATATTTATATTTTTATATTTATTGAGTTTTATATTGAAACGCTAACATATTTAGTATTGAAGTTAGTTGTCTGATATATAGAATCGTTTAATTAACTTTTAGATTATAGGCTTAATATTCTTATTGTGTCGCTTGTAGCTTTACCGTCGTTACACTGTTTTTTGCATTTCCGTTTTAATTAGTTGTGTTAAAACAATGCAAATATTTTTTGTACCCAACACATTAATTGGTGGTGTAATAGGTATAGTCGTGTAACGAAATCTTTTAATCGATACTTTAAGCGTTTGATTTCTAACTTCAATTTTGTTACATAGTCATTTTTTATTTTCGTTTCTTTAATTTTACTGCATTATGCCGATGCAACTGTTTTATATACACACGTATTTTCATAACACCATACGGCAACTCATGGGCCGCAAAATTTAGTGACAAAACAAAGATTGAGTACGCAAACTAAGGCATGCACAACTTGGATACCTTGTCTTATCCTCTATGTGATGACCATTGTTTAGTAGAAATATTAGCTTGTGTGCTTCTTGAATAATCATAGATTTCGACTTATTATATTATCCAAAGGGAAAGACTATCTTTCACGTTTCTTTTGTTTTTGACCCTTTCTACTCTGTAAGATAAGATCAAAGTTATTAGGAATTTTTTGGTATTGCGTTTCCGTATTAATACCATCATCTGCTTTTTATGGTAAGAAGATCGATTTCATGAACACGACATACCGGTGTACTTTCGTCTTTTGAAATCATATCGTGTAACAAATGAACATCATATTTCTAATTTTGAAAGGATGCATCGTCCATACAAATGGTCGAACTATAGCCCAATAAGATTTTGGCACACCCAAAACTCGTTCAATGTCCTTTATTATTGTTTCTTGTGTTGCCTTGAACGGGTTTCATTAAACATCGTATCTATGCATAAGGAATGATTTATCAATAGTTGATCAGTTAGGATATACTTATCACCAAAGCTAATACTACTTTGTATTGTACTTTGTTTACCCCAAATCAATACTCAGCAGATCCATGTATAACATTGTTGATTGATGACGATTGATTTAAAACGTTGATATCGTTATTAGAACCACGTACAGACATCAAAAAAATGCATGAAAAACAATATATATATATAATGCGAGGCTAATGCTTGGAGCATAATGGTTGGATATCGATTGTCACCTCTCATACATTGACATTTTCGTGATGTTGGACAATTCTTCCGAGTCTAATATGTACACTCAATGTTTCCAAGTATTATTAGAAATCCTTGTTTGGTTTTATGACCTTTGAGTGTGAGGATGGACAGGGGCGAAGTATTGTGAGGGTCCAACCGGGACCAGACCCAAGCCTTACCCGTTTTTTACTCATAAGTGGAAATTTATATTAAACATTAAAATATACTAATAAACCTAACCGGACCCGTGACTTCATACTAATAACATTAATCTAATAATAATAATCTAATGTCTAATAATTTATAAATGTCCGGTTCGAAAAAAAATTATATACTTAGTCAGGCCCTATGTCATGTTCGTGAAAACTAAAAGATTTATCATCTATCATTCTTATACTTAGTACTCACTATCATTTTAGTGAGAAGTTTGTGAGGTGACCTCTTCTTTGTGAAAGATTGGTGACGTTTGTAAAGGTGATCAATTTCCTATAAAAGAGCGAGACAAGTGAAACTTGTAAAGGCCATCAGCATCTTGATATAGTGATCGATGAAGAAGGTGATCATAACTTTGGACTAGTTAAACAAAGAAGGTGATCATTTCATTTGAAGAGTGAGACATTTATAAAGGCGGACACTATATTGATATAGTGAGTAAAGAAGGCGATCACTATCTTAGATTAGTAAGAAGAACTTTATAAACTGAAACGTTGTGTACATTATCCCTATCATTTTAGAGAAAGATTTAATGGGTCAAACTCGATCAAAGCACCAAGGAGAGGATGTATAGTAAATTTGTTAATATTCACTTCAACCTCTATAAATCGATTGTGTGGGAATAGAAATTCAGATGGTTTGAAATAGAAGGCCCTTTAATTTAGGAAAATTGGATTTTAATAATCCAAATTATTATCAATTGGTCAATATTAATCCCAATTTCAAAATTGGCCTACATTAATCCCAATTATTAAGGTGTTGGATTTCATTGGACCCCCGTTAAGTTTTTCTTAACTCCGTTAGTTTTTTGCTGACGTGGCACTGTTTAATAAAAGCCACGTGGCTGCCACGTCAGCAAAAAACTAACGGAGTTAAGGAAAACTTAACGAGGGGCCAATGAAATCCAACTCCTTAATAATTGGGATTAATGTAGGCCAATTTTGAAATTGGGATTAATATTGGCCAATTGGTAATAACTTGGATTATTAAAATCCAATTTTCCTTTAATTTATTGTCGTGTTTAGCTTCATTTAAATAAACTAACATGATTGTTATGCGATATAAGGGGACGAATGAAAGAAATAATTTTAATAATCTTGGCCATTTATGTGAAAGGCAATTTTGAACTAATGTCAATATTGTGTGGGGCGATTGTACCCTACAAATTCATAATATTAATTAACATTATTCACTTTTATCGTGGTCCCAAATGGATGACAAATTGATTCTTTTGATATGACGAAACAATCAGTTTTGCTATAAAACAAAAAAAATGTCACGTTTATAATTAAACTTATAAACATGACAATTTATAAGATATTATAAACTTATATGAAATAATTGTACAAAGTCACATGTGTAACTCCTTTTATTAAATAAGACCATTAATGACTTAAGTTAGGTTACTCATTCAATGGTCATTCTAATTTGTGCAAATCATTATATGATGTTACTATACCCTTTTTTTCTTCTTTTCTTTGAACGGTCAACGAATGCCCTGAAAAATCCGGGGACTATTTATATCAGTTGAGCTCATTTCAAGGAAAATCCACCTCCACGAGCGGCCGGGTGGTAAAACCTGGGAGCTCAGGGATCGAACTTGTGATCTTTTAGCCCCAAGTCTCCACTCATCGCCAATGCCTCTTTCAAAGTGTTGTTCGTAAGAATCGAACCTGTGTCTCAAATAGAGAACACATGCTTCCTACCACTACACCACAATGAAAGTCACAACTATACAAATGTTTTTTTTTTGAACGACAAACTTCTCATTAAAGCAAAAAAACACTCCCACAGCAAGCAGCTGGGAGAGACTACACAAGCAAACACCGAAAAGGAATCATTACAAATTAAAAGCAGCCCAATCACCCCACCGGATGTCTTTGTCCTTAAACCTATTCGCAAACCAAAGGAAACTCCAAGCTTTAATTTTCTTGATAACGTTATGCACCGACGGGGGCCAACCTCGATCTGAAAATAGACATGTTTCTCTCGTTCCACAGGACCCAGCAGCTTGTAAGAACCACCACCTTCAGCGCCTTATCTTTCTTCGTAGCGGACGAGCAATCCCCAAACTTGGTAAAAGTATCATTGGTAGAGAAGATAAGAGGCTGAACCTTACACCATTGACCGACCACTGTCCACACGATGTTAGAGAACGAACACCCCGTGAGAAGATGTTCCAAACTCTCCTCCACCTCCCCACAGAAGGTGCACATCGTATCCGGAATCAACACCTTCCTACGAACCAACTCCGTCTTTGTTGGCAACCTTCCCAACATAGCACGCCAAGCAAACAAGTTCACCTTACTGGGAACCCACGGACACCACTGAAACGACTTCATATCACCCTGCGAGCCGCTAAAACGGGCCATCTCCTACAACCTTTAATTGAGAAAACCCCGTCCGCCGTACCCATCCAAACCCACCCAAACCCACCTCCCATTAACCACATTAAACAGATTACACAAAGAGATCTCCCAACCCCTCAGATCTGCCTCGCATTTATAAATTGCTTTCCAACCCCCGGCAGATTTGGACCTCTCGGGACCGAAAAAAACACCGCACGCAACCCATGGATGCTGTCCACCACTCTTCTCCAAAGATGAGAAGGCTCCGAGAAATACCTCCAAACCCACTTAGCCAAAAAAAAACAAGAATTGTCCAAACCCAACGAAACAAGGCCAAGCCCACCTTCCTTAACCGGTTTGAGAATATTATCACGGGCCACCCAGTGAATCTTCCGAGAGGAACACCCCCCCCCCCCCCCCCCCACAAAGAAAATTAAACCGGATCTTCTCCAAGCGATTAATCACCTTTTTCGGCGCCCGATATAGAGAAAAATAAAAAGACAGGAGACTTTCCAACACTGACTTAACTAGAACCACTCTACCGGCCATGAAATGATTACGGGCTTTCCAAGCCGAAAGCCTCGCATTGAAGACATCGATCACCTTGCTCCAATATTTTGCGATATTCATATTGGCTCCAACCACTACGTCAAGATATTCCAAGGAAAGATCACACACTTTGCAACCCAAAAAGTCAGCCCATCTTCGAGTAACCCCCTCTTCCACATTGACGCCGATGAGACCACATTTACCTAAGTTCACTTGAAGGCCGGAAACCAATATAAAACACCAAAGAAGTCTTCTTAGATTCAAGAAATTGGCACCCGACTACTCCCCAACTACCATGGCGTCGTCCGCAAAAAGCAAGTGAGAAACCACCGGGCCTCCGTTCGGGGTTGAAATACCATGAAAAATCCCAACTTCACACGCCTTAGTAAACATCCAATGAAAAGCATCCATCGCCACAATGAAAAGAAACGGCGATAACGGATCTCTTTGTCTCACTCCTTTGAAGCAATCAAACTCCCCGGTAGGAGACTTTTTAACTGGAACTGAAGCCCTCGAAGCCTACAACACCCCTCTCACCCACCTCCTCCATCTATGCGGGAAATTCATTTGATCCAATATGGAATCCAAGAAATCCCAATCCAAAGAGTCGTAAGCTTTGTTAAAATCAATTTTGAAGACTAAAGCTTCCCGTCTGGGCGTCGGCCAAACAAGCGCTATTGAATTTGGAGAAAACCTGAATGCACGAGCCGTTGTGTTCCCATATTGGTCGCGTCTTAACATAACCACTTAAATAACGTTTTCACAATAGTAACCAGATAAAATGTAATCTAATTACAAAAACAGCTCAATATTGGTGACACATGTCGCCACTATTGCCTGACCCCTATTGACTCCCATGTCGTTGCTAATACCTGGATGTCGCCACTATTGCTCCCAGACCTAAAAACATTTTTTTTCTTTCATATTTTATACATTTCCAATGTGTCAAATACATACACTATCAAAAATAGCAGATTTCCAGAATTACAACATACATACACTATCAATTATATACATCATCAAAATATACATAACCGTTATCTACTTTCCAAGAAGTTTAACAAGTTAATAAACATACGCACAAGCTAACAGTTAGAACATAAAACTAAGAGATGCCATCACTCTTCGTTGTCACGATGGGATCCCTCGTCGACATCGTCGTGGTTTCCCTCGTCGTCTTCTTAGTCACCCAAATTTTGTGTTCCAATATTTAAACTCGTATATTGACAGAGTTGAGATTGAAACGTTGGGTTTTGAAACAAACTTCTAATTTGATCCTAAAAAAATATACAAACATATAAGTTTCGGGTCAAACGGTCATTTTACATGCATACATCTAGATGAATACTACTTTCAGGTTAAACGAGTGAAACTAATAACATTTAACAAATACTAACATCTAAATACTTATTAACTTTACATATCTACTTATATTTACCAATTCTATTAACATTTACCAAATTAATCCAAGACATAAACAAACATACAAGTTTTGGGTCAAAGCGGGTCATTTTACATATTAACTTTACATATCTACTAACATTTACCAATGCTATTAACATTTACCAAATTAATCCAATACATATGCAAACATACAAGTTTCGGTCTAAAACATGTCAATTTACATATGAACTTTACATATCTACTAACATTTACCAAACTAATACCATACATATACAAACATACAAGTTTCGGGTCGTTTTACATATTAACTTTACACATCTACTAACATTTACCAAATTAATCCAATACATATGCAAACATACAAGTTTCGGTTCAAAACGAGTCATTTTACATATAAACTTTACATATCTACTAAAATATACCAAACTAATTTATATATATTACAATAATAATTGAGAGGTTGTGACACAAAAGTCACTATTCATATCTAGGGCCAATGGTTTTATGACACGTGACCACGTGTTAGGCCATGTGTCATATCTAGGCAATGCTTTTGCGACACGTGGTTATGTGTTAGGCCACGTATGGCGACACGTGGTCACGTGTTAGGCCACGTGTCATTCTAGGTCAATGTTTTTGCTACAGATGGTCACGTGTTAGGCCACATGTCATGTACATGTGGTAATTTTTTTCAGACTTAAGCGAGTGGTCAACTTTTAGACCACTTTTAGAGTTTTCGACTTTGGTCACGGCGTTTTGAAAAATGGGTGTTAGGCCACGTGTCATGTACATGTGGTATTTTTTTTCAGGCTTAAGTGCATGTGGTCAACTTTTAGATCACTTTTAGATTTTTCGACTTTGGCCACAGAGTTTTGGAAAGTGGGTGGCCCGCCGCGAAGCGCGGGCGGTCACCATCTTGTACCATACATTTACGAGCATACAAGTTCTAGGTCATACGGGTCATTTTACATATTAACTTTACATATCTTACAAACATTTACAAATTCTACTAACATTTACCAAATTAATACAATACATATGCAAACATACAAGTTTCGGTTCAAAACGGGTCAGTTTACATATGAACTTTATATCTACTAACATTTACCAAATTAATACCATACATATAAAAACATACAAGTTTCGGGTCAAATGGGTCATTTTACATACATGCATATAGATGAATATAAGTTTCGGGTCAAACTACTAACATTTAACAAATACTAACATCAAGATATACTTACTAACTTTACCAATTCTACTAACATTTACCAAATTAATTCGATACATATGCAAACATACAAGTTTCGGTTCAAAACGGGTCAAACAGGTCATAAAATAAACAAAGTTAGTGTTACCTTCGTGAATGTGTTATTGGCGGTGGTTGCCACGAAGTTCCTTCATTAGCGGGTTGAGTTTGGGAAGAAGGTTTATAGCTAATCCCTCGGATCCATCTACACTGGGGTTTCAACACCTTTTCAAATACCACCCAATCCCTCGGATCCATCAGCAATGAAGACATCAAGTAAATATGTGAGCATTAACCCTACAAGCAATTCTATACGTAACTGAAATCAAGTTAGGTCAAACATGAGTTCAAATCAATGAGATGTCCCATCAGCCAAATAAGATTAAGAATCGAATAAAGTTAGGTCAAACTTTAATTTTAGCTTGTTTTAACATTCATTGGTTCATGAAATAATAATAATCATCAATTAACAATCTACTATCATAATTTGTGCTTCACACATCCAAACATCATCCACTGCATCATCAATTACCAAATTAGACCTAATCATACATACTAATCAAACATCCAAACATCACACCTACCTTTAGAAATTGAAGATACAATTATACATACTAATATAGTCCATCAAAACAAACCAAGTTATGTTTCAAAGCAGATAAATAATGTTAAATTTGTAACTGATAATGGCTATCACGGTGGTGAACGAAGGTCAAGAAGAATCTGCCGAGTAGGTGCTGTCGTGAAGCCAAATCATCGTTGAATCTAGAAAGAACAATGTTAGGAGAACCTTAATGGCAACCCATTACACCAATAATCATTCAATGGTTCATATTAACCAAAATAGAAGAAACACAATTTTTGCCCAAAATCTATCTTCACAATAAAATTGACCATGCTCAGTTTTAACCTTTTCTATTTTTTGCCCCTCACTCATAAATTTTTTTGGATCCACCACTGGTCAAGTATGATGATTTTAGACATTTAAGAAATTATGTTAAACATATTAGAATATATAAGTAACTTCAAATGTATACGTACAATAACCATCACTTGCATGTCATGTGCAAAACAATGATTGCTAAACAAATGGTATACATACATACAATAACCATCACATAAAATATTGGAAAATTGGAATTAAATAATCCAAGTTATTGGGTATTGGCGGATAATAATCCGAGTTCCAATATTGGCCTACAATAATCCCAATTATTTGCGTCTTGGAATTCATTGGGCCGCCGTTAATTTTTCACTAACTCCGTTAGTTGTGTGCTGACGTGGCACATGCCACGTCAGCAAGTATGATGCCACATCACCTGCCACGTCAGCAAAAATGATGCCACATCACCTGCCATGTCAGCAAGTACTAGCGGAGTTAGTGAAAAATTAACGGCAGCCCAATGAATTCCAAGACCCAAATAATTGGGATTATTGTAGGCCAATATTGGAACTCGGATTATTATCCGCCAATACCCAATAACTTGGATTATTTAATTCCAATTTTCCTAAAATATTTGTTATTTTGTTCAATTGGTCGTTAAACGGTTATTCTCTCTGGTCACACTCTAGAACTGAAGTAACCCTAATCATCAAGACAGAGGAGCTTGCGTGTTGTGTTCTATTTCAATTCGTCACAGATCCTATTTAGAGGTGGATGCGATCACGATTGTGTACAAGACCTTTCTTCCACAAAATCGTTCCGTTGTAAAAACTTACTAGAATTGAAAACAATTCTTAATATTTAGATCCGCGTGTTTTATGTCGGATATACTTTTAAGACCCGAATTCATAAGGCGGTAAAGTTGGAGAACCAAAGTTGACAACTTGATCAGTCAGAGTTGGTTTATATAACACAATTTGTAATCAAGTTTTGACTTTAAGTACTTGGAGGGTTATTTAATTAGGATTGTCCAAAAAAAGTGTCACTTGAAACTCATTAAAAAAAACTAGCCTTGTTAAAGCTGGCTTATTTCTAAACAAGCCGAGTTCGAATCAAATTTGGTATGCTCGTTGGCTCATTTAAGTAAACCTTATCTTTTAGTTATATAGGCTAAGTAAAATGTTAGTGATTTTAGTGTTATCAAGACCATTTTTGTTTAATTGCATTTTTTTTAATAAAATGTGAAATTATAATAAATCTTGGTACTAGTGTAGGTGTGGATTGCACACTCATTCAAAAATGTTACAACTTCTGGAAGCAAGTATTCTCGGTAGTTAAACAAGGTCTGAGGACGGCGCCTCTTGTATTGGGGTCCTAATAGCAATCGAGTTAAATTTTTATTTTTTAATATTTGTTATATAGTGGAAGTTGTTTTGATATGACTTAACTGGAGAAAAGTTGTATGAAAATAATTTTCAAAGGTAATTGAAAAATAGTAAAAAGTTACAACCGATCGATAAGAATATAAAAAATCGCTAACAACTTAGTGTTTCGATAGAAGCTAAAGCAATAATAGTAATTATGCTTTAGCAGTGAATACCGGGTAACAAATTTATCATTTAATTAGGTAGCAAAGCTCATCAGCAGCAACTTGGATGATTAGTTAACTTTGTTTTTCAACAGCCAGGGGCGGACTTAGGTACAGTCTTTTTTAATCTATGTAGAACCGTATGTACGAGTTTTGCGGATGGATACATATATATTTTTGGAAAGAGATCTGAACTATCAAAGTAGTTTGTCTTGATGGTCAGATACGAAAACAACAGTGCACTTCTCCCTGAAACGAATGGCGCAGGTTCGAAGCTTGCAGGCTGTACCATTTTTTATATGTTTTTTCCTTCAAGTTTTTAGCCTTTGCGCTATTATTCTATCAAGGCAAATTAAGGTCCGGTCATTAAACCGGCCCAAATCTCAATTTGAATATCCAAATCCAATTGAACTTAAAGTATATAAAAAATGAATTATTAGGAATTGCAAATGAGTGAATGACGGACACAAGTCGTCAACCTTCTTCTGCGATTTTCCAACCTTCTGTTCTCTAAGGTGGCGTTTGGTTCGTGGAATTCAATGGAATTGGAATTGCAATGTTTTCCTTTAAAAAGTTGAGCTTAGTTGGGTTATGGACAAGTTTAAATTGGAATGAATTCCTTTAATCAATGGAATTTAAGGCCATGTACTTTCTTTCAACAAAGTGAAGGATTTGAAAGGAATGTTGAAATAGTAGTAAATTTCATTGACTAAATGAATTCATTGCATTTCAAATTCCTTCGTTACCCAATCATTGACAATTTTGAAAGGAAAAAATGTCAATTCCAATTCCATTGATTTCCACGAACCAAACGCCACCTAAGAGTTTTTCTTTTTGATCTAACAAAGCAACAACGGAAATCAAAATTTGAAATTCTGAGTTTCTTCACAATTCTTCAGGGTTACTCTTTAAATCTTTTTCTTTTAATTTGTTTTTTAAGATCTGAAAGGATAATTAGTTTGATTGTTGATTTTAATTCTTATTTGTGATTTGTTTATGCATTATAGTTTATGAATTGATATAATTAGAAAATTTAGTTACTTATTTGTGGAATTTGTAAAGCCCATCATTATATTATGCATTTTTTGAATTCTAATAACGGTGTTTTTTTTTATTATTGTTCGTATTAGTATTATGTGGCCGACTCGATCCCAAACCGTTTTTAATGTATTTTTCTATGAAACTGAAGTTTTTAAAAATAGTGATTACATTGAAAAGAAATCTTCGTTCCGTCACTATCAACAGTAACTTAGTTAATTGGCAACAAGTTTATTCATTAGCATCAGCTTTGTTCATCAGTAGTAACTTTTATCAAAGTTTTCAGTGAAGGTTGCTACTAATGGAATATAATTGTCATTAGTTATGTTTTCACAAATAGTTGAAACGCTTCACACCAACCGCTGTGATGGTTAAATTCCTATATATAGGAACTCAGTTGGTTTGCAAGATATGAGTTTTTGTAATCTTTTTTATAGAAACATCTATTATTTTCGTCTTATCAGATATTTCAAGTCTAGCTCAAACTCGTCCTGACCGACCCCGCTTAACTCGTGAATAACTCTCAAAGGGAAAGCTAAAACAGATCGAACCACCAAGTGTTTGTGTGGGCGCGGAGTCCATACAGGGTCACGTGATGGGCAGTTGTCAAATAGTTATTTGGGCTTTCTTTGGCTTGATGTCTAAAATATTTTTAGGCCTGGCCCCAAATAGATTTAAACCTAATAATTTTACAACTTGGATTCTACAAAAAGGCCGGTTGTTCACAAGTTTTAACCAACAGATTTTTATTTCACAATACTTGGTGGATTCATGGCTTCATGCTAATGTGAATCCGCATTTTGTGGCAAAAAAAAAAAAAAGAAACTAAATGAACTAAGAGGACCATTTGTTAGGGGTGTTTAAAAAGTTCAAATTTGAATCATATACAATATCTATCGAATAAATCTAACCGAGTTTGATTTGGATTTCAGATCAAATTCTAATTATATCGGAATTGGGAATTTGGATATCGATTAAGATATAAGATATAGTTATTATTTAAACGATTTATTTCATGTATTCGGGTTATTTGATAAATAACTTATTCAAATAAAATATAATTTATATTATATATGTGTACTTTTTTTAAACCCATCCAAATAAAATAGGCCCTTAAAGTTTAGCTTCTCAATTTTATTAGGGTTTATTTGCTTAAAGGCACAACAGCCCCCAACTTCAACTCAATCAACTCCACTAGCCACCAAGACAACTAGACCGGTAGCATTCTTTTTGCCATCCGGCACTTCGATACTCCACTTATTTTAAGACATTTTTTTTCATCTTTGGTATTTTATTGTGATCGTGAACTCTTGGTTTAAGAACATGTTGGAAAACTATGTTTCGTTATTTATTTATTTTGTTGCTATTGGGAAGATAAATCGAGTGAGGGGTTCAAATGAGAAGTTTGTTTTAGGTAAGAAGGATAAGAAGGAATTTCAGCCATTGGATCTTGATCTAATAAAAAAGGAAGGAGGGTATTTTATTCTTAGCCACTTTTGTTGACTTTTTATCCACTTCCCCCATTTTTTTTAAACATTCATAACTTTCACATACGGCATTATTTTTTTTAAAAATTACACCATAAAAACGAGGATTTTTTTATCTTTAAAACGCATATAGTGTTGCTATAATAAAAATGAAAAAAAAAATACTCTTTCAATTTTTTGACACAGGTCATTGTGTCATTGTGTCAAAATGTTCAGATCATTGTGTCATTGTGTCGTCGTGTCAAAAGTATATAGTGTTGCTATATATAAAATTAAATACTCTTTCGGTTTTTGGCACAATATGAAACAATGATCTGATCATTTTGACACATCATTGTGTCAAAATGTTCAGATCATTGTGTCATTGTATCGTCGTGTCAAAAGTATATATAGTGTTGCTATATATATAAAATTAATTACCCTTTCGGTTTTTGACATCATATGAAACAATGATCTGAACATTCTGACACATAATTATGTCATTGTGTCAAAATGTTCAGATCATTGTGTCATTGTGTCATCGTGTCAAAAGTATATATATTGTGCTGCTATATATAAAATTAAAAAAAAATTACTCTTTCGGTTTTTAACACCATATGACACAATGATCTGAACATTTTGACACAATATGACACAATGATCTAACATTTTGACACAACGACACAATGACACAATGATCTGAACATTTTGATACAATCGAAAGAGTAAAAAAATTAATTTTTTATATAGCAACACTATACGCGTTTTAAAGATAAAAACCGCTCGTTTTTATGGTGTAACTTTTAAAAAAAAATAATGTCGTATCTAAAAGTTATGAAGGTTTAAAAATTGAGGGGAATTTGATAAAAAGTCAAAAATACTCTTCTATCTTTTATTTTCTTTAGTTTTTTTTCTAATTTACCAGGAAAATTTTAAGCCATAGATCTTCATTTAATTGAAGATCTAATGGCTATGATTACTTCTTATCCTTCTTATCCTTCTTATCCAAACTAAACTTCTCACAATAATCTCACCCGATAAATCGAATCCGATTTATTTGATTTATCCGAATTAAAGCGATTTATTTGGATATATTCAAATTCGATCTGAACTGAATTCGGATAGATTCGGATCGATTAGAGAAGTTTTCAATTCGAATTTAGGATATGCCAAAAAATTAATCATATTCGAATAAATGGATATCTGATCCGATGAACACCTCTACCATCTGTGTATACTCTCATATTGAAAGTGAAATATAGTTACACCTCATCTTCCTTTTTTAAATTTAACCTCACATTTATACAAACATATTTTTAAAGCATATTGTATGGCAAATTTTATTCAATAAAAAAGAGGAGATTACAAAAAAAGTGCCCCCATCCCCCCCCCCCCCCCGGCATTTTTACCATAGAATGGGGAACCAGAAGCAAAAAAGTAGAACCAAATACATGATAAAACACTAAGATGCCATAAATCTAGTTGTCTCGCTCTCATCGGATAAGACTTCACCATCCTCCTTGATATGAAGAGGATACACAAGAAGAGGCTTCGGGTCCATATCATTGCCGATACATAAATCAGAGAAATATTTTCCAAGTTGGAGTAACAATTTATAAAAAAACTAAGGGAGCTGGGAGCTTCATCACTTTAACCAAGTTATAGGTCATCTCTTTTTCATTGTCCCATAGCTTAGGTGTTGTTTGTTTTTTAAGAGGTAAAACGTCTGCAGTCTGCGGACCATATCTGCAGAAATCTGTAGAAGAAGAGCTGGACTAAACCTCTGCAGTCTGTAAGAAGAAGACTGTTTGTTTTTTAGATTCCGCAAACTGCTAAAATAAACTGAAATTTAAATAAACTGTTTTTTGAACTTATATTTAATTACTATTCAAACCTTTTGATTTTCTTTCTGTATATTTTAACAAATAATTATTTTTAAAACATCTTTCGCTTAAATAAAGTTATAAAGATGTTTTATAAAAAGTGTTTAAAAAACATTTTTTAACAATTTAAAAACTTTTTTTTGATAAATAACTGTTTAAAAACGTTTTTATAAATAACTGTTTAAAGTGTTTTAAAACTTTTTTTTAATAAATAACTGTTTAAAGTGTTTTAAAAAATTGTTTAAAAAACGTTTTTTAGAAATTGTATACAAAAGTTTTTTAAAAACTATTTAAAATATTCTTTTTTGAAAATAACTATTAAAAACATTTTTTTAAAATAAAAATTTATAAGAAACGTTTTCTAAAAATAAAATTTTATGAAACACATTTTTTAAAAATAAAACTTTATAAAAAACGTTCTTAAAAAACTAACGTTTTTAATTAAACCTTTTTAAAAAACGTTTTTATAAAAACTGTTTACAAAGGTTCTTTTAAAAAACAATTTAAAAACGTTTTTTTTAAACTGTTTAACACGTTTTTTTTTTACTTTTTAAAAGGCTTTTTTTTATAAAAAAAATTGTTTAAAGAAGTTTTTTAAAAGTTGTTTAAAATACTGAAGAAATTTTTTAAAAGGTTTTTTAGAAAAAAAATAAAAAAAAAACGTTTTTTATAAAAAAAATTGTTTAAAAATGTTTGTTTTTTTTAAAAAAAACTTTCTTAAAAAATATTTGTTTATGAAAAAACAGTTTAAAGAGAATGTTAGCAGATGTAGAAGATGTCAAAAGTGGCTGGACCACATCTGCACCAAAAAGAGGCCGTGCAGACATTTTTTAATGAAATGTCTTCGAAAAAACAAACAGTCTGCAGACCTAAATGTCTGCGCGTGGTCTGCGGGTCGCAGACATAAGAGGACAGAAGAGCTTTTTCAGAAAAAACAAACACCACTTTAGTCTCATCATCCCAATAGTCTTTTGGCATGTCTTGATTATCATTTGCCAAAGCATCAAACGCATTTGAGAACATAATAGAAGCCTCTTTTCACCTTTATCACCATCAGTGAACTAAAGCCTTATGGATGACTTAATGTTTGGTATGAGGTAATGGAATGAATGGGGGAATGGAATGAACGAAAGAATGGAATGGTCGAGGGAATGAAATGGTCCAGGAAATGAAAATGCACCACCAATTCCACAGTCCTGTTTGATTACCATGTGGGAATTAAATAAATCATTATTTAATATTTTTTGATAGTTAGCAGAAACGAGTAATCATATACAATTTTATCAACTTTTCCATTTCAAATTAATATATATATGTTTATATTTGTATTTTTAAAATTTTTAAACCTTTTTAATTTTAATTTTTTACTTTTTATTATTTTATTTCTTATTAAATATTTTAATTTTTATATTTTAATTTTTATGTTTTAATTTTTATGTTTTTATGTTTTAATTTTTTATTCTTTTTTTTGTTTTTATTTTATATTTACATTGTTGTTCCTATTTTATTTTAATTTTTATTTTTAAACTTGATTTTTATTTTTTTATTCATAAAATAAAAGAAAAAAATCAAATTGAATAAAAAAAATTCCATTCTATTATTCGGAGGAATTGAAAAAAAAAAGCACTTCTCCCCTAGATAATTAAAACTTTAAAAATGAAAGGAATTGCGTTACTTATGTAATGTCGACTCGATTTGAATTGGCTATCAAACATGTCATTTTTTATTCTAACACAAAGACTAATTCCATTCCATCATTTATTCCTGCATATCAAAAACTACCCAAAACTTTAACGATTATTGCATCTATATCAAAATTAATTTTGAACATCAAATAGCTTGTATTTAAACATAAACGATTCAAATCATTGATTAATTAATTACAATTAATCATTAGACCGCTCCTATTTAGATGCAATTTGTCTTCTATATGAGACCAGATCATTCTACATGACTCCACATTACAACTGGTTTTTAAAAATAAAAATTATGTTTGTCCGGTATAAAACTATTTAATTGTACAATCAACTACATAATAATAATAATAAAAAAAAAATCACCAAGGTCATTTAGCTTAATGGCATGGGATGATAGGTAGTGTTTGGGATTTTTGAGGTCTCAAGTTTCTTCTTGATGGTTTTCATAGGTGAGTCAAGCCTGAGGTATCAAATTCAATATGGATTGTTGTAATCTCGTCTCACTCGGGTATTGGAGATTTGAGGTAGTTACAAAAGTCGTTCGAAAAATAAATAAAATAAACCAAAACTTTTAACGCCACATGCTATCCTCACATTCACCTTTATCAAAATTTGCTCGCCCATCTATCTTATTAAATTGTGGCGAAGCTTTGGATGAAAGGCAACTGGTGGAAAGTCATGGAGCCAAAAAGAATGGTGCCAGACTAAGTATATATATATTTTTTTCAAACTAAACGGACATAAATTTACATTACGGAGAGAAAAAACAGATAGGGCCCAGACCCTTTCTGGTCCGTGCTAAGCTTCGTTCCTGTTATTAGATACCAACCTCTTTTCTATTTATAATAATAATTTTAAATAATTAAATTATATAACTTAATATCAAAAATAAAAATCTTCTTATTATAATAATTGTCTAAAACTTAATAAATTATATAAGATTTTAATTATATCTTATCCTAAAATATTATTTTATAATTATAAAATCTTTATAATTTGTTATTTATAATTTTAAATAATTATTATTTTTTATGTGTATGCTTAAAAAGTTTATTATTTCTTAGACATTAACATTTAAACTTAATAAATTATATAAGATTTTAATTATATCTTATCCTAAAATATAATTTTATAACTATAAAATCTTTATAATTTGTTATTTATAATTTTAAATAATTATTATTTTTTATGTGTATGCTTAAAAAGTTTATTATTTCTTAGACATTAACATTTAAACTTATAATTTAAAAGTATAATAATCATTATATATGACATTTTTAATTATACCATTTTTAAAACATACCGTGTAATAGTCAATGTTTTAAAAACCGGGTTTTTAGTTGAATCGGAAAATCTTCCGGGACCGGTTCGACCGGTCGGACCGGTTAGACCGGGTGGTTGAACCGGTTAGAAGATTTATATATATTTTTTTATAAAATGCTAATAAACTTGTACACCCCAACAAAAGTAGTTAAAATACAATTATAATCCACTCAAAAATAATATCAAATATGTATTTCATAAGAAAATATAAGTTTTAAACTTTAAAAAATAATTAAAAAAAATATTAAAAAAATTAAAAAAATAAAAAAAAAATCAGAAAACCGGTTGAACCGGAAAAAACCGGAAAAAACCGGAAAATCGGCCGGTCTAACCCGGTCCAGTTAAACCCATAAAACCGGATGTTAAAAAACCGGCTAGGTGGCCGGGTGACGGTTGAACCGGTCGAACCGGCCGGTTCGAACCGGTTTTTAAAACCTTGGTAATAGTAATACACATATTACACAGATTGGTATAACAAATTTATAATTTATATACAATGAACTAATCAACGATTTTACTAAACCTTAATATATGCTAAAACGCTTGAGACACTACAAACGTGGGAAAATATTAACCACATGAATCCGTTAAACGTGGAGATGTGGCGTTCACTAAACTTGATGCACATATTTCTTTGATTTGGCTACCAAAGTACATAAAACCTTATTCTCTCGAAAATTTTTGTCAACTCCTTGAAAGCCTACATTATATATGTGAAACTTTAGATTTTTCAATATAAATCTATTAAATCTTCGAGGGTATTTTGTATACGGTAGTTTATGCCTATGAGAAGTTAAGCGAAAATATCAGCTTACTTCTTAAAGATTGTATCATATGTTAAAAAAGATGTAATTACTTAAAATTATATATAATTACCATATTGTTCATCTCAAAAGTATTAATTAAAAGAGTCGGTTCGGGCTCGATCAGTTAATCATTTATAGGCTATTCAAAATAAACACATGACGGAACCAAAAAAACTAATAAACCCAAAGTTTTTCTTTTTTTGAACGGCAAAGTTAACTTGAAAACTAAGAATAATGAATTCCCAATAAATACTTCCATACTTCACGTATCTTTCATTCGTTTTCTTCCAT
Organism: Deinandra increscens subsp. villosa; assembly: GCA_039602395.1. Classification (NCBI taxonomy): domain Eukaryota; kingdom Viridiplantae; phylum Streptophyta; class Magnoliopsida; order Asterales; family Asteraceae; genus Deinandra; species Deinandra increscens. The sequence continues at coordinate 20,954,458 of JBCNJP010000019.1, forward strand.
CTTTATTTATAGTAAAATGTTTGTGTTTGTTTCTTCATCCAACCTACATAATATTAGATGAAGAAATGAAATAAGTTCAAAATTGTAAAAGATTGTACTAAATGTTTTAATTACTTAAAATTACTTAGATTGTATAAAATTGGTATATTATTCGTCTCAAATGTATTATAATTATAATATATAGTATAGATAATATAGATTTTTACTTTTATTTAATGTAATAATCATTTTTATTAAATGGCCAACAAAATATATATTAACAAAAGTACCTAGACGGTAGTTAAATGTTTACAACGTCAAAAGGAAAAAAAAAGAGACTACAACACCATTAATGATATAAGTTCATAATGCAATTAAGCAACAAAGTGAGTTGGGTTAGTGCCGTTAATTCCATTTGTGTTGCAGGAGTACGTTTCCAACAGAAGTTCCAATAAAAGCCATTATTCCTGTGTTATATCCTATCAACAACAAAGCATAGTTTCTTTGCTTCCAACACAAATAAACCAGGGAACAAGTTGCGCATGGATGAGCCATTAATCCAAACAGCAAGCCAAAAACGAATAGAAGAGCCACTACCAAGAACCCCTTGAATTAACTGCCCAAGTTCAATGCCAAAGCGTTCTAGATCTAATGATGTTTTATGTATTTACTTCCAGTTATACGACAAAGAGATTTGGGCTAGTAAACCAAACCCATCAACACACTTTAGGTCCTGTTTGGTTCACTAGAATCCGTAGGAATTGGAATTGAATTGAAACTAATTCCTTTGAAATGTGCATTTGGTTGGCACATAGTAGAAAAAAAACTGGAATTAATTCTAAGGAATTTATCATTCATTCCATCTATGGATGGAATCTTTAACTTTCCATAGGAATGTTAACATTTTACAAAAGGAGCTTCTTATCTTTAAAAAAATATATTCCGTCATCCATCCACATCATCATCTGGATCGAACCCCAACACGGTTCTTCTTCATCTGTTCATGACCCAACAAAAAACACAACCAATATTGAACCCGAAAATCATTCTTCTTCATCACATCATCGAAATCAAAAATCAAATACCAAAATAGCAATATCCCTGTCCAGATTTGTTAATCAAAACCAAAAAATTACATAGTAAGAACTAACATTGACGATCTGATTGGAGGATTAAGGAAGAAATAAAAGAAACCCAGAGCCCAAAACCAAGAGATCGGTGATGGTGCTGCTTCTCATGGTGTCGATCAGAAGTCATGGGATGCAGATGGTGGCGAATGAACTGTATAGTAATTTAGGTTTAGGTAGATAGAAATGCGATTTCGGTTTTTTCTTTTTGAACGATGAAGAAGAATTAAGAGAGGTGGTCGGGGATGATGTTAGTTTGATAATTTTATATTTTATAAATTCTGATTCAATCCACACATGTGCAAACCAAACACAAGTTGAATAAATATTTGAATTAATTCCAATTCCAATTCAAATTCTTTTTAAGAACATTCTCGATTAAAACCACACGAGTAGCTAGCCCAACTAGTTAGGGCCACGTGAGATTAGGACGCCACCTAAAGATAGTAAAAATAAAATTAATTATCCAAACCCGGCATTTAATAACCGAAAACCGAACCTGTTAATATCCGAAACAATAAAAAGCGCATCTTAACCGGTCCAACCTGGTTTCAAAAACGCGCCTACCTAGCTTAAAAATCTAGTTAAAATTATGAATGATACATATTTCAGTATTATTTCCTCCAATCTTCCTCAAAAGTCAACATATATATACTATTCTTTGTCATATCTCTTCATTGACTATATAACCATTCACAAACAATATACGACTATTTGATTTATTCTACATCTACTTTGAGGAAAATCAAATGGGTCGGCTGAGTTACACAAGGTTTCCCCGGAGAAGTTATGGAACCACCGGATTCCGGGTACGCTCCAAAAGATTTCGCGTCCAAGGACTACGTTCAAAGCTCTTCAATTTCTTCCGGATGGTTATGAAAACTTGGAAGTCACGTTTGTTTTGGACGGGGAGGATGGCAACGAGTTGCAGCGAATCAAGCGATGGAAGTTGCCGCAGAGAGCTGTTAGCTAAAACGCGTCCTGCTCGGCTAAAGTCTTTCACAAGAACAAATTCTTTCTACTCCGAAGCCATCGCAGATTGTTTGGAGTTTATAAAACGTTCATCTGTTTCTTATTCGGATGATATGTCCGATGATAAATAGAATATCAATATGATCAAATTAAGGTGAGTTTTTGTTTTAAGCGTGTATATAATATAGTGAAGTTCAACAAGAAGATTTTGTCTATTAGCCGCCCTTTAATTTTCTTTCTATTGCGTCATCATGTTTTGATGGTTAAAAATAAGGAATTAATCTTATAAGTAGCAAGTCTCGTGTATTTATTCTAGAAAAATATAGGAATTGTTGTTCGTAAAAAACAAGTAACATTTCGCATTTATATTAATACCTAGAAGGCTACAACGATTGATTATATAAAGCTTAACAAGACTATTTGGGGGTGAATATATACTAAACATAATTAAGAACGTTTTATTTTATATTTAAACTTTATAAAATAAACTTTTGAGGCCTTTTTAATTATGCTTTAGAATTCGATTCCAAGCGAAAATGATCGTATGAATTGAAGTTTGAATCGGTTATATGATTCTAGCTAGTTCTAGGTACAATAACGGCTAGCTAGATGGCTTAAATGACGTAATTTGACGATTCAAACAATATATATATTCTATTTTGCGACGCAAAGTAGTTTGAATGCATGGGTAATTCATTCGTTGAATATAAAGTGTGAATCATCTATTAATTGGTTATTTCATTGTTTGTTTCAAAATATAAATTTTTTAAATGAACTATTTTCTTCAAAAATTTCAATCCTATACAACTTAAATAACTATTGTGATTGTTAAGTCATTATTTCACAATGTTTACAACTAAAATGTAATAAAGTGTTTGTAACAATTAGGTGATATTTTTAAAAGAATTAGAATTTGTAAAAGAATTATAGTTTGAAAGTATTTGATTTAAATTAATATATATATTAAATAAATTGAAATTTGTTAAAAAAGAAGTTAGATTTTTTTTTGTATCTTACACATTTCAGTTTCTTTAATATATATTTTAATTTAATATTTCATATATAAATTAAATATATATTAAAAATATTTAACTGGGATGAAATTGAATTGGAGAAAGTTTCAATTCATCATTTGTTTCGATTCACACAGAAAAAGGAGAATTGAAATGAGTCATCATTAATTCCTCTTCATCGTCTGCCTTTGGTCCAAGCAAAAAATCCAAAATATTTTAACGGAAATCAAATGGAGTTAAACAATTTTAATAAAGGACTATTGAGAGAAAATAGTTAGAAAGTTGAGATCAGTGACAATAATATTCTCAGTTGGATTTATTAGCATTAAGATTTTAAAATCCAATTCTCCTTTAAAAATGCCCCAAAATTTAAAAAAAAAAATTACATTAAAAATTAAAAAAGATCCTAAAATTATATTTCATATTTTTTTTATTATTTCTTTTTCCCCTCCATTAGCTTACGATCTCGCATGTCCATTTTGTATGTATCAAATACGAGTAGACGCATATCATTAAACATTTGTTTGTCTTTTTTAAGTTTCACATTCTGCGCCAAAATCATCGTCCTCTCCTCCTAAATGTTATTGAAACGATCGAACTTTTACGAGATGTCGGTCAAATTATCCTTGTAGTCAACCCTTGATGACAACGACACCTTACGTTATTTAACTTTGCTTTTAGTTCGGCCGGGTGGTCGAATCTGTTCAACGGCAGGACTTTCATCATCGTCTTCAAAGAGGTTAACATAATCACTGTTTTCCGACGTCTTGGTGTGTTTAGAGGAGGACGAACCCAATTTCTCCATCGGGAGGACCAATATCCACTTCATGCTACTTTTCATAACGCTCCAAGCGGAGATATGACCAAAGGCTGACCCATGTGTATTTATATACTCATTCGTTGCATCATTCATGACAATAGTTTCGTTATCGCCATGACGATGAGCATTGAGCCGTTTATTGTAGATGGCGATAAACTTCTAGCATTTGCGGCGAAGATCCCTCCATTTAATGTCAACATGTCGGTGGAGCGTGGTGGGTGATCTTTACCCTACTCAAAGACAAGTGAAAATGATCACTCACTCATTGCCAAAATTCACTAAACGGTTGGTCAGTCGCTAAAAAAAGACGTTTAAGATATTGTAAAAAAAATAAAGTAAGTTTAAAGATATTGTAGAAAAAGAACAAAAATAGTATAGAATTTTTAATGACACTTACAAACCGTCGTGTCCTCGTAGACGTCGATCCAATCTTCAGCAACCGCCTTTTCTTCATCGGGTGTCCACTTTGATTTTGGCTTTCGGATCGGTTCGTCGGTGATTTTTTTCTTTTGTTTTGTTTTAGTCAGGGGTGTCACTTGCGGCTCGAGTTCGACTTGAGTTTCCAGGACAAACTCTTCGAAGTCGGGTTGCGTTTGGGTTGTTGAGAAAAAAGATTAAACCCTGGTGCCCAATTGCAAACGAAGGCATTGGGCGATAGCACTCGTTCCAATATCGGGTATTGGTTCGGGTATATCAGTGGTGAAGCTTGACCTAAAATTTTATGGTGGCGATAAGTCACGGGGCGATCATCCAAGGTGACGATTCTCAATATATATAAAAAAATTTGAAAAAAGCACAATAATTAGTACTACAGACGAAAAAACTATAGGGGCGGTCGCCCGCGCAAAACATCACTAAGCTGTGCCAATGGGTACATGGCTTGTTGGTTGTGGTTATACATAACTTGTTGGTTGGGGTTCATATCTCGTTGGTAGCTCCTTGGTGGAGGCTGAAATGATTCATGATAAAAAAAGGTTAAATTTTTTACAAAAGTACTATAGAAGAGAGTAGAAGAATGTTATGAGTTTTGGATTTAATAATATGCACATGTATATGTATATAGAGATGTAAAATAAATTAATATTTTATTTATTATTTTTAAAATTCGAACCTTGGACAAGGAGACCCACCACAACAGCTACACACCCGTTGTGGCATTCACAGAAGGCTAGAAGCCCTCCCACCCCCATGAAACGCTTAGGGGGTGTGTTCTTAGCGTTTTCGCCTCTAAAACGTCCTTCCACAAACTTATTACATACAACCTTAAAGAAAATGGCATTCTGCGAAAAAGGAAGGGGAGGTGAATCAGGTGATGTGGACACATACACTAGCTATCGAATTAGTTATCAAACAAATCGGCTTATACGGTCGTGGGATTCAGATCTCGAAGTCAACAACTCCACCATCCGATTTTTAACTCTGATACAACCGGTTCTATATGTGTATATAACTTGCTACTAGATGATATGTTGAGCTTAACTTCAATTTTGTTTTCAATTTCAAATTAATTGTCGGCTTAGTTCTCTGTGTTATACCAAATTTTCCTGTCATACAGATTATTTTTTGTTGGTAACTAGGATAATCTCGAAAGCGTGATACATTTTCAGATTGAATATTCACGTGGTTCACTCGAGAAAATCAATCGGATACGATCGAGACGAACATGATGAATTCGAGAATTTTTGCAGAGATAGAAAATTTAAACCGTCTTGTTTTCTGATGATCATCGATCTTTTAGGAGGAGGAATTCGACCCCAGCCAGGGGCTCTGCCCCTGGACCCGCCAGGGGCTGCCGCCCCTTGAACCCCACTCTCTCGGGGGCGCTGCCCCCGAACCCCCGCCAAGGGTGCGTTGCCCCCTTGGATCCCCCTTAACTTTATCGATACGGGCGTGCACTACCCCGCACCACCAAACCCGACCAATATAAGTTAAAAGTCCGATCAATCAATAGTCAATCCCTAATTATACTAAATTAGCAACATTTTTTACTTTTGCTAGATTCTTATTCCAATTAACGTTTGATCATGTAAACAAATTAACTTAAACCACATTCTTCTTCAAACGGTTAACCCTCATTGTCAACCGCAGTAACACGCCTCTTTTTCTCCAACACGTCTATAAGGTCGTCCGTATACTTCTTTTGCAGCTTCATGTCGCCAAATATACGACCCAACTCCATCGCATTCGCCTTGAATCTCTTCCCTTCATCATCGACAACAACCGCCCTCACCGATCTGGCCACCGACTCCTTGGTGAACGAGCCATCTTCTTCATTTCTAGCCACCTCAACTCCCACTTGTTTCTCCACCATTGCTCGAGCATTCAGACCTTGGTCCACCAAAAACGGTAGCATTATTAGCGGGTGCCCGAACATTAGCCCTTCCACAATCGAACCCCAACCGCAATGAGTCAAGAAGCCACCCACAGACTCATGGCCCAGTATCCCCAACTGAGGTACCCAACTTGTCCACACCACACCACGGTTACGGGTTCGTTCCAAGAACCCGTCTGGCAACTCCAACTCCATCGAGTTGCCAGACTCCGCCGGTTTTCGAACAGCCCAAAAGAACGGCAACCCGGAGAGCTCGAGACCCAAAGCTAACTCACCCAGCTCGGTTTTGCTCACCGTAACCTCACTTCCTAACGCCACATATACCACATGACCTTTCTGTTGACCATCGAGCCACTTCTTGACCGTCGTCCAAGCCTCATCTTCATCATTGTTGGGTGTTTCGGGCGGCATTAGTCCCACCGGAACAACCGGTAACCCGTGAAGCTCCTTTAAAAGGGTTAGCCATTGGGGTTCAAATTCGTAACAATGTCTTATAAACACACAATCAGACCCCTTCAAAACCATCCCCGAACGATAAGCATCCGAAACACCAGAAGCGTTAACCGAAACGTTTCCCACCATCCAACTCGCCTCATGCCTCCGGTGGCATATTTCGGTAGGAAACGGGACCCACCTCGGCGGTTTCAAGAAATCCTCAACCGTAGTCCGATAGTCTGAACCGTTGATCAGATCATCGGGCGACGATCCCATAAAAGCGACGAACCATGCGTTGACCATCAAGAAAAAGGCTCGCGAGATTCCGAGGTCAGCGGCAACCGAGGGCAGCCAGTAGGGGGCAAAGTCGTAAATAATCCAGTCCGGAGATTCTTCTTCGAGAAACCGGGTGACCTGCGGTTGAAGACCGTCGAAAGCGGTCTTTAGATGAGGAATATCATCGGTTTGGACGTCCATGGTGGCCTCTGCATTGTGGGGGAGTTGTTGAACCGGTGGAAGTGTGAGTTTAACGAGATTTATGAGTGGCGAGATCAGGTGAGAAGGTGGGAGGCGTTGTATGTTTCTGGTGGTGGAAAGAAAAGAGACTTTGTGGCCCTTTTGGGCGATAAGTTTGGAAAGTTGGAGGAAAGGGATGATGTGACCGAAAGCTAGCCATGGGAACATGGCTATATGAAGCTGCTTATGGTCGTCGGAGGTAGCCATTGTTGTAAATGATATCGGCGGTTTGGCATGCCTTTGGTTTGGATTTATAGGAATAAAACAGCAATAAATATATATACCATTTACAGTTTTCTTTTTAAGGTTAATAAATATAACGCGTGTATGGTTTTTTTCTTTTTCTTTTTAGAGCTAACGTTTGGGGTGCATTCAATTCATGTAAATTCTTAATTTCAAATAAAAATATTAAAAAAATATAATTTTAAATTTGTAATCACTTACATAGAAAAAGGAAAATATAAAAAACTAAGTAAGGGCATTAAAGTTAAAAATCAAACGTTAAAAGTAACAAATCTGAACATAAAAGTTATGATACATAACTATAAATTCGTTGGTGGGTTTCCTTTGGAATGGGTTCACCAACTGTTACTGGCTCGGACTCTTGTAGAGAGTTCTATTTGCCCCGTGGACTTCCTGCGAGGGTTAACGTCTCAGTGCTTTGTTTGTTAGTCGTTAAAAAGATAAAATATAAGAAAATTTAAATTAAATATAGGGATGTTTGCCTGCAAAAGGAATACAATCTCCACATGTCAATGTGGAAGTAACCCATTTGATAGAGACTTTGTCCTCTTAGATGAAAGTTTTGTGTTCAAACGTAGACAGTGATATAATTTGAAGTTAATATTAGTTTGTCGTTAAAAAAAAATTACAATCTCCACAATAAATTCATTTTCCTTTGTAATTAATAGTTAAAATGTTCCAAAGTTCATTGGATTTTAAAACCTTGACATAATTAAATTATTAATTATGACAATATTAAATAATTAATTATCATATCATATATCATATATATGCGTATCATATCATGATAAATCATATCATATTGTAATGTATATACATTATGAGATTTGTGTCACATCCTCTCCTTTGGTTGAATCATGGATATATCCATTATGAGATTTGTGTCTCATCCTCTCCTTTGGTTGAATCATGGATATATCCATGATAAAGTAGTTTTTAACTCACACGCGTATTATGACATAACACTGCGGATAAAAAAATAGATTGAGAAAAAAAAAATCTATATGATTTCAATAAAAAAATTATACCGTAACATTAATAGCGAAATAGTAGAAAAAAAAATATGACAAAATTTACTTTAATAAAAATAGCAACGTGACTAAAATAAAATAAAAACTAATGTGACAGATAAAAGAATAAAAAAAACTTAAAAAGTAAACTTGCATTTCTTTTAAGTTTGTTCTTGTTTTGATTGTTATTTTAATGTCTCATATTTACAAACGTTTATATGCAAATAATAGATGTTTAGCTGATATTTTAAGTATTGCACTCTTTGTAATTAATTACGTGCTTAGGGTTTATCTTAATTTCTAGAAGGGAATAAAATGTTTGTAGATTTCATAACGAAAATTGGAATTTTATAATACAAGTTTTAAGTGATTGGCGGATAATAATATGAGTTTCATATTTGCATCACAATAATACGAATTAAACATGTTGGTGATTATAATGATACGCCGTTAGTTTTTTTATTCTTTCGATTAGGGTTCGAATCAACTCTAATCGAAAGATAAGAGAAAGAAACAAAAAGAAAATGAATAAATCTCATATTATTATCCTAATTTAACCCTAATCGAAAGATAAAAAATAACGACGTATCATTATAATCACCAACATGTTTAATTCGTATTATTGTGGTGCAAATGTAAAACTCATATTATTATCCGTCAATCACTTAAAACTTATATTATTAAATTCCAATTTTCTATTTCATAACAGTTATCAGTATTAGTATTCAGTAGGCGCCTAGTTACCACATATTAAAAAAACAGTTACATGTACAGAAGATTTAATTGACAAAAACATGAATCTAAAAACATATGATGACTCGACATTATTTCATACATACACATAACAAATACATATACATAACAAACGACACTTTAACTATTCATAACAACATATAATAACATTTATCATGCAACCTCACGCCCTTTCTTTTCCAAGTAGTTTATGAAATGGTTTATATACTCTTTTTCAACCTTAGAGTCGCCCAATGTTCGACTCAACTCCATCGCGTTCGCCTTATAGATCTTCCCTTCTTCATCGACAACAACCGACCTCAATGATCTGGCCACCGAGTCCTTGGTGAAGGAGCCATCTTCGTCATTTCTTGGAACCTCGATTCCCACCTGTTTGTCCGCTAGTACTCGAGCATTCGGACCTTGATCCACCAAAAACGGTAGCATTATTAGTGGGTGACCGAACCTTAGCCCTTCCACAATTGACCCCCAACCACAGTGAGTCAAGAAACCACCTACTGACTCATGGCTCAGTATTTGTAACTGAGGCACCCAACTCGTCCACACCACCCCACGGTCACTAGTTCGTTCCAAGAACCCGTTTGGCAACTCCATCGAGTTCGACTCGGTGGACCCTACCGGTTTTCTAAGCGCCCAAAAGAATGACAACCCGGAGAGCTCGAGACCCAGAGCTAACTCACCGAGCAGGCTTTCGCTCACCATAACTTCACTTCCTAATGCAACGTACACCACATGACCTTTTTGTTGGCCATCGAGCCACTTCTTGACTGTCTTCCAAACCTCGTCTTTCTCATCTCCAAGATTGATGGGTGTTTCGGGTGGCATTAATCCCACCGGAATAACCGGTAATCGGTGTAGCTCCTCTAAAAGGGTTAGCCATTGGGGTTCAAGTTCATAGCAATATCTTATAAACATACACTCAGATCCCTTCAAAATCATGCCCATACGATATGCATCCGAAACGCCAGAAGCGTTAACCGAAACGGTTCCCGCCATCCAAATCGCCTCATATTTCCGGTAGCATACTTTGCTCGGAAAGGGGACCCACCTTGGCGACGTCATGAAATCCTCATCCGTAGTTCGCTCATCTGAACCGTTTATCAAGCTGTCAGGCGATGATCCCATAAAAGCGATGAACCATGCGCTGACGATCGAGAAGAAGGCTCGCGAGATTCTGAGGTCAGCGGCAACCGAGGGCAACCAGTAGGGGGCAAAGTCGTAAATAATCCAGTCCGGAGATTCTTCCTCGAGAAACCGGGTGACCTGCGGTTGAAGACCGTCGTAAGCCTTCTTTAGATAAGGAATATCATCAGTTTGGACGTCCATGGTGGCCTCTGCGTCATGGGGGAGTTGTTGAACAGGTGGAAGTGTGAGTTTAACGAGATTTATGAGCGGCGATATGAGGTGAGAAGCTGGGAGGCGCTGTATGTTTCTGGTGGTCGAAAGAAAAGAGACTTTGTGGCCCTTTTGGGCTATAAGTTGGGAAAGTTGGAGGAAAGGGATGATGTGACCGAAAGCCAGCCATGGGAACATGGCTACGTGAAGCTGCTTATGGTCGTCGGAGGTAGGCATCGCTGTAAACGATATCAAAGGTTCGAAATGACTTGGGTTTTGGATTTTATAGCTACAGAGCAATATTGGAGTGCCATTTACATTTTGCATTCGAGAGTAAAACAGAAACCTTGTGGTTGGGATTCGGGAATTGTCTCGATTCAGTTCATGTTTATCACATTATCGATCTTTCTACACTTTGGTAGAAAAATCATGTTTATCCGCGGCGCACTTTATACGTGTAATCTGACGTGTTTCATAAAGGAAAATCCAAAGCGCATCAACTAAAATTTAACAAAAGGTGCCCTACGTACCAACAAAACGAATAAAGCACTAACACGCGTGTAGACCAACCAACCAGAATGAACTGACGCATGACTGCATCCGATTGACCAACTTGCATCGTCTCGCAACCTGATCCCAACTGGGTGATGTGCTTTGACGCCCGAGCCGATGTGCACTGTCTATCGGTCCGACATCCGACATGCATCGCACACCCATCCCGTTTTCACAAGCCCGAATCGACCTGATCGTGCACATCAGTGAGCTTTGGTAAATTCAGGCGGCTTGCATCGGTTTGACATTAATGCACAACCGGACAGTTGTGGGCAGCTCGAGGAGGGACAGGTGGAGACGTTGACCATATGTGAGGCAGTAGTGATGGCGATGGTGACTGATGAAGTGGTTGCAAGAATGATATATTTTGTTTTTGTCGCTTAAATTTCTTTGATAGATTTCAAATTTCATTAATGAATACAGATTCCATTAAATTCCAATTCCAAAATCGATTTCTTTAAATAATAATTCTAATTAAAAATTCCAATCCCAATGTTCTATTAAAGTTTTCATAAGGTATATACTTCCTTAATTCCTAAACACTTAAGTTAGTGAAGACTAAAATACATAACAAAAGTTATGGAACTGATTTACCAAACAATACAGCAAAACACCTCTACTTCAATAAAAAAACGAGTTCTGTAAAACATCCTGTTTCAGTTGTCAAACAAAAACGAAACTGTTTACATACAACGGAGTACACATGGACAATATGGGTATATAGATCCAAACTGGGGCGAGGAAATCATCAAATGCCATCTCATGATCAAGTACAACAGTTGACAAGCAAAGCTCAATTAGAAAAGGATTAGAACTAGACATGGACCTGCTTGTATTACTACATATGCCGAGTTCTTTTATAAAAAAAATTGAAAAAATGTGTACAGTAAGTAGAAACATATTGAAGCCTGTAAACTTACCAACTTATGGTTCAGTATTTGATGACTGAATGGCGTAACCACAGATCATACATGACCATATGGAAAGCATCATATGGGATGGGAGGTGTGTTCCATTGGAAATGTTTCTGAACCTGCCAGGGAAGACAAATTTTGTTTTTCTGTTTATTTGCAAAATTAGAGTAATATATATATGACATGAAAGAAGAATAAGAGAGTGTTACCTTCACTAAATTGTTGTGGAGGGTGACAAATTGTTCATTGGATATGTCCTTGAGGATTTGCTTTAGGTCATACACATCTTTCTCCTTGAGTATGACCGAAAATTTACTCCAATCAAGAATATCGTTGAATGGCAGATCATAGTAATTAGAGAGAATTACTGCAAAATATTCACACCTCCTACCATTTAGACTAACTTGGAAAAAACATATAACAAAATGCATAGATGAATAAATGTTTTTGTGTGGTCATACTATTGCAAAAGATTAAGGGGTGGACATTGGAGCAACAGTAAGGTTGATGACATATGAACCGGAGGTCACGGGTTCAAGTCATGAGAACAGCATCGTGCACAAGGTACTGTTGCTAAAGGTGATGATTCATTCGCTCGGCCAGAATGCCGTGCTAGCATAATTGCCACTTGACTTAAAGAAGCTAATATATAGTTACAATCCAAAAATATTATTGTAATACTTATATTTGTTCGTTCAGTGTCAAAAAATAAACAGCTATTCCTATAAAGGGTAAAATGGTCATTTTCTATAAAGGGTAAAATGGTCATTTTCTATAAAGGGTAAAATGGTCATTTTGGTCATTCAGGCTGTTCATTGAACACAAGAAAGTAACACCAATTATTCATTTATATATTATTACATACATCCATTCCTGATATATATACAGCCTTCTATAATGCATACAGGACTTGATGGAAAAAGGCTACCTCAAAAGGCTACCTCAATCCCATAGTAAAATCATGTGCTTGGAAAACAACTAAGTGAGCAGTGAGCTATCTAAAAAGACCCTTAATTGGACTTGAGTTTATTACCTTCATAACGAGCTAGGCACGATTATCATCTATGTTCCATCGAGGTACTGAAGGTAGTTGAATAGTTCTAACTATTAGGCTTGCTTTGGGGGCTCATAAAGGATAGTCGATTATTTAATTGACTATGAATTTCCTGTATCAGGTTCATTTTTGCAGGTTTTCTTGCATTGTTAATTGTTCTGTATATGATTGCCTGGTTGCTAATTTTTTCTTTCCTTTTTTGAACAATAAACTCACACGCACCCTACACCCTCGTTCCAGATGGCCTGTTTGTGGGGGGAATCTTATCTACAGATTGGTAGTGCTAGGCCAAAGGCTCATTGGTATTAATTGGTTCCTATGGATGTTAAACTAAATAAGAGCTAGGCTTTGGAAAGTTCTAATACGGTCCACGAAGCTATAATCATTCATGTTTTGATCCTCAAGTATGATATACTTTGATATGGTAGCTTTCTGCTTTATTCTATATAGTTTCATTATCTCAGACTTCACTCCTGATTCCTTTTTGTTTTTTTCGGTATTATACTATTATATTAGTCCGTATCTGTATCACTTATTATCAGGGAACTCTCAATAGGGCTATTTATTGTTTTGTAGGTTTTTGTAGGGTATACAGTGACACCATACAAAAAGATCTGCTTTTTTGCCTAAAATATGTTGTGATCTCTACTGCACTAGATCGCGAGATAGGAAATAAAATTATTCTATCAATAAAGTTACTAACAAGTAATGACTTCAAATGTTGCAGGTTTTTTTTTTGGACATTGAGATTAGAAGATTCTAAATCGCTGCAAGGCACTTCCCATTTATTGTTGTCATTTAGTTTGCAATAGTTATAGTACTCTTAAGTAGATAAAACAAAGAATCTAAGGGGAATGTGGGTGTCAGAACTAAAACCTATGTTTTAGCATGAATGATCGATGCAATCAAATATTACAAAGGGGGTCAATTTGCAAGAATTCTGTAATAGTATAAGGAGCAACATATCATTCAAATGTATCACATACAGAAAGAAGATGCAAGTACCTACCTGGAATACAACCATAATGGATTGAATCTGCTATGCGGGCACTGTTCACCTGTGAACCACCAGGGCATATGCAGAATTTGGTTCTATAAAATCTCTTTTGATATACAAGATGCCCAGTGGCCCTATTTATTCTGTTGTTTGATATATCAAGTTCTGTGTCATTCTCCCATGTGCGTGCCAAGATCACTCTAATTTTTGAATTCCTATGACCTGCCCAGAAACCAAGTGTCGTCCTGCATTGCATCATTAGTCCTGATTAGATTAATACACCTGCCGGCAAGGTTTTATTACAAATAATCAAAAAGAAAATACAGAATCTATTGTAAGCATCAGAACCTGTTTTCAACATCATTTCCACCACGTGGAAGAGCAAAAGGTTGCAAAATTTGAGGAAGAGCAATATCTTTGTGGGGGATAAATCCAACATCATAACTTGGTGAACATACAGCCCGTATTGAATTCTTAACAAGTAATGGAAGTCCCTCTGTTGCCCTTACACCAACATCATGGCACGTGACAAAAAAATGATCAGCACCGAGTGTTCTGTTCCAATAAGGATACTTTGATATCAATCCATCTACATAATTTTGTACGATGATGGTCATATTTTCATATGAAGTTCCCTGCAGTCATTGTAAAAGATCACTAAAAGTGAAATGTATCATTAATTTCAACAGAAGTGGATTTGAAAAATAAAAGCTAGAGCATAATGGCAACATGTAAATGTTGTTGACTTACAATGTTCTTTTTTTATGCATGTATGACGTATCGAGATATAGATGGAGTTCACTTGCATTTTTTTAAATTAGTTATATGACATCTCACATGAAGTTATTGACACGTTAAGAATATTTTGAAATCCTATTGTAAGGATGAACCTAGCTGGCTACGCTACACCTGGTTTTAAGAAAACTCTCTTGCCTATGACCTTTCATCCTATCAGCTGTCCTGGCACCCGAAATCTTGTTTGAAACAAAAAAAGTTTACTTTGAACTCTTCATCTACCAAAACAAATTAAAATGGCTTGCAATTATGCTCAATAATCATGTGTCAAGTATAGATTTAGTGCAAATAAACTCCTACGTTTTCTCAATTCGTTCTTACACTACAAACGATTCACAATATCTGATCCGCTATTAGTAATCCAGTTTAACTGTACTTGTAATACTCAAGTATGGTAAACAATCAACATTATAAGGGATTAGCTGTTTCGTGTTCTTTGATTTGCCAGAGTTTAAGCTACATAAATTTTGGTATGCAGGTACATACAATCTCACATGTATTTTCTGTATGTTATCTCTTACTAAGCAATAAACACAGCAGATGCACAAAAGGAAGAACATCATGTACCTTGCCTCTCATCTTGTGACAAGAAATTGGTATGAAAAACAAGTGAGCTTCATCTGGATCTTCTGTCCTAAACCGACTCTCTCTGATATTCTGGAAAAAGTACCCCTCACTGGCATACTTCCCGGTGAGCTTCCTCGGCGTTTGATAAAACGTTTTCGGATCTCCATCCGGATATATGTAAACCTTAAATCTCTTCTCCATCTCCGCGTAATTCAACTTAAACACATCCGGAGTATGATACACATCCGAAAACTCATCCGATTTTCGATATGCACCATTCTCCAAATCCAGATCCTCCTGTTTACCAATTCAATGTCCAGAAAAGTAAGAACAATTGCGTGTAATACAAAGATCTGAACGAATAAACGTTTCTAAGTTGCGAGTACCTTGAATGAAGAAGCAATAGGTATTGTTGTTGTCGGTGGAGCGTAAGAATATGTGTATTGGAGAGTGGAGCCTAAGGAACTTAAGGAGACGTAACTGAATGTAAGTAGCGTTAGGGTTGAAAGGATTAGGATCAATCCTTGTTTTGTAGAGATGGCGGTGAAGGGCATTGGTGATTGCGTTGGAGGAGGCTTCGCCGCCGACATATGTGGACGAGGAATCAGCAGAAGAAGTTGTGTAGGGCTCCGGCACCGGTGAGGATTTTCCGGGATATTATCAACGGGGATGTAGATCGAGGGAGATGAAAGGGAGCAGGGTTGAGTGTGTTCTGAAACTGATCCGGTTTCTAATCGTACTAAAAATTAAAAAATGTATATTGAAAAAGGTTATTGTTATTGTTTTTGAACGATTAATAAACGGAAATTGCTTAGGTACTCTTTATGGGGTGATTTGATGGTAAAAAGTTATCGTCAGCTGGCCAAACTAACTATACTGAGCCCTTAAACGTTCAATGTTACACTAGCTCCGGGGAAAACCTGTTAACACGTCCGCACGTAGATACAACGACGAATTAACGGTAAACCCGATTGCCTCAAAGATCGAACATGTGTCTCCTATCACTGGTCAGCATGCCTCTGACCAGTTGAGCTGGACTTCAGTGGCAAAAAAAAATATACTTTTCAACATTTATTATTATTATTATTTTAGTGGCAAATTTATATTAAAAACGCTAAAAAGAAATTAGATTACGTTTGAAAAGTAAAAGAAAAGTTACACCAATGCTTTCATTCAAGATTAAACAACTTGCTCTTATTTTTAATCCAAATGAAAGACAAGGATTTAATGTC
Organism: Deinandra increscens subsp. villosa; assembly: GCA_039602395.1. NCBI lineage: Eukaryota > Viridiplantae > Streptophyta > Magnoliopsida > Asterales > Asteraceae > Deinandra > Deinandra increscens. Next base: position 20,971,104 of record JBCNJP010000019.1, read on the forward strand.
CCAAGATTGACTTCGCCTCATGATTGCCACTCTTGAACATCATATTGTTTCGCGCTTTTCAAATGCACCAAAGAGATTTAAGAAGAATGCCGCAAACAGCTTTCTTGATTTACTTCTCTATCAACCATCTGTCCGAGTAACCAAAAAGGTCTTGAACCGAAGAGAAGTTCATCACGGAGCTTTACACCATCTAAGCACAAGAGACCAAACTAGTCTAGCCACACTACATTTAAACAACATGTGAGACGGAAATTCTTCAACGGCCTGGTAGCCGTCACAAAGAGTGTTGATGTCCATTCCACGTATCTAAAGATTCATCTTAGACGGTATACGGTTCATACTGGCTCTCCATAAGTAGGCACACACTTTTAATGGGATCCAGTTGTTCCAATAAAAGAGAGAGTCACTATGGCCCAAGATCTTTAAATGAAGAATTTGTTTGTTTTTTTTAGCAAATTAGTTATTTTAAGTTTACAATTTTTTTCATAAACAGCTAAAATCACCTCTTATGCATTTTACATAACTAGTTAGGTGTTCGTGCGATTCAATGAGAAACACAGCTACTAACACACTGGTAAAATGTTTCTATAATTAATTGATAAAGTATCATACGTATTTAAAGGTTTAATGAAAATTTATAATAAACATTGTTACATAATTAAATCTCTAAAGTAATTTTGTTATTAAACGTTTATTCAGTTATTTTTTATATTAATAACATAATATACAAAGAGGATTGTACTCTTTTTAAACTCTTAATTAAAAAAAACAAGTTTATCCTACTAAAATATATTATAATATAGTATAGATTCAAATCTATAACTTTTTAATATTTTACTACCACTCTATACTCTTAAGGACTAAAATTTCACTTGTTGATTGGCATGTTTTCATCCATGTTAATTCACAATTACAGCTTAATATAGACACCCAAATATTTTCTCATTATATTTTATATTATGATAACTTTTATGCCATTTTGATGTATTAAGGTTTCACATGAGAATTAACTAAAGCAGCAGATTTGAGAAGAAAAATAATCAGATGGAAATATTTTTTGGAGTCAACCGTAAAATCTCATGTCACATTTTTATAGTTTATCATTAGTTTATTCATAACCCTTTGGTTATAAATTAGTGAGAGCAGGGAATAAGAATGTCATACAATTTAATGGAGCATCTGAGAGCTGAATTTATGATTCATCAATTTAATTGGTTGTGAATTGCCATTTGCTACACAGGAACGAGGAAACTAATATACTAGATGGGCCATGTGGGCTGGAACAAAGGAAAAAAAAAATTAAAAGGGCATGGAGAATGGGCTACGGATAAACCGAATGGACGGGAGCGGACGAGCTGTTACCGAAATTTAGTTGAGAACGAGTTTGTGATCTGCCCGTGCGTTGCGGCGGGCCACCTACGTATTACCGTAAAATGATAGGTATTGTACATTGACGTGTAAGATAATGTCATTTACACTATACCTCTTTTGTCATTTTAACATGTTAATCATGTGTAACTTTACTTGTTTTTAATATTTTTTGGGAGTGAGCCTCTATGTATGAATTCCGGTTTGTGTTTGTGGCCCGACCTTTGAAAATCCCCTATGTTTGTTTGTTAGTACTCAAAATTCAAGAATCCCCTATCTTTATGTTTTCTGAAATTTGTTTCATATGCGAATTTTGAAATCATATTTTTGGCCCCCCTTTGTGTTAATCACCCTTTGTTTTGGGTGGACAAAGTTTGTGTAAAGAAATACATAAATCATAACCAGTCTATTACTGTAAAGTTTGTAGGGATGCTGGCATGTTGCACCTGTAATAGTTAAGTTCTAAAATTAAAGTTTGTAGGGACGCTGGCATGTTGCACCTGTAATAGTTAAGTTCTAAAATTTTCACAGGTTGACTGCATATGAAACACCAAAAAATAACATATGCATAATAGACAACCATTTAATTTTGCTATTTAATTTTCATTCATATTCATTAACACTTAAGTTCATACTGACCTTGTAAACGAAAACGAATCAAACACATTTTGGAACCTTTACAAATTTGAAAACCGAATGCCATTTGAACATTTAGAATAAAATCCATAATACTGTAAAACTTAAAAATGAACGCTATTTAATAACATTTAGAGCGAATTGTACAACACTTTAAAACTTTAAAAAAATCTATTGATTAGCTTTCATCGAGCACAAATGTCTTCATCAAAGAAACCATAATCCGATCCTCTTCATATGGAGCCATCATCCGATCCTTTTCTTATCGAGAATACAAAATGAAGCCATCATCTTATCTTTTTTCTGGTAAATTAAACATTTGTTCTCTTCAAATATAAAAATACAAAAGCATTCTCTAAGAGTACCTAATCATTGTCTGCAAACTGAATAGCATCAGCTTCAAACACACGCAAACACAACAAAATGAAGACCTGCATTATATGTATCATTAAAAAAGTAACCAAGTTGTTACCTAACCCAAGCAAGACCTACAATACATAATCTTGAACTAAAGTTATTCATGTAGATAAAAGCAACTAAAAGTTGACATAGCCTTATATAGTTGAAGAACATATGTTATTAATGCTGGGATTCATATAATTATTATAATAATCCATTTAACAACAGAAAATGTAAACCAAAGAGATTTCAAAATCTATATGGGGTGAAGCGTTTTTATATGGTTGGGACTTAGGAGTAAAAAAAGTTGATAAAATGTAACATCAAAACAGATTAAAACAAAGCAAAATTTATAAATCAATGTCTTTTTAAAACCTGGTTTTGTATTAAAAAAAACATCCCTAACCTGGCTCCAAGAGCTTTGCAAAGGGGCGATCCTCGAAGTCCATGATATGACTACTTGACAGGAATCAAGAGCAACCTTCTCTATCGTTGGCTCTGAGAATATGACCATAACCGTTCATGTGGACTACACCATGTAAAAGATGATTGATGTAATCCAACCGGTTATACATCTAATCCTCAAGATCTTTAGTAGTCATGACATGGTCACATGACTTGTACCTGCAAATGTCCAATATGCAAATGACATCAAATCCATACTTTCTATTTCTAAATGACAACTGCATATGATTTAAAATGACTTTAGATCACCATCTTTCTAAAGCCAATTACTTAGACAAAAAATGAGAACAACTATTCAGAACTGCGTCCTAACAATTACACTAACTTGGTGTTTATTTAGTTTGTAGGTCACAAAATATGAGTAAAATCCCTCCTGAGTTGAATAAAAGAAACATACATGCTGCAGAAAATATACACACAATAAAACCCAGAAACCTGAAAAGGAAAACCCAAACCTTCGAATGAGGCTAAAGAAAATTGACATATTTTAATGTTTGGTTTCCCTCATCCCCTTCCCAATCTTTAATCTCCTTTGCCCCTAATCTTCAGAACTTTCGTACCGAATAATCGTAAACAAAAACCCTATGTAAAACTCACAAAACAAAAACTCGTAAGTAAATTGCTGGAAACAACAAATCGATGTTACGTAAAGTGTGCCTTGTTTGAAACTGTTTGAAATTGAAATATTTTTAATCGAAGCCAACAAACATAAACTGTACCAGAATAAGAAACCCTAGCCGAAAGATCCATCGTTGGAGACAACAGCTGCAACAGCATCAAAATCACCGTCAGACGCCAAAATCAGAGCAAATCCAACCCTAAACCACAAATAGATAAGTTAGAACCAACGATAAACTTCACAATCACTGGGGAGAAGATGAAACACAAAATATGAGAGAATCGCGTGTTCAATCGTAGATGGTGATACCCGGCCGCCCTCAAAAAACGCCTTTATCACCGAAACATATACAACAACGGTAAGACTCATCTAGGGTTTCGATTAGAAGACAAATGGGGATAGACAGTTCTAGAGAGAGAGAGAGAGAGTTGTAGTAGAGTGATGAGATGCAGAGACCATTTTGATAAAGAAAGCGTGAGACAGGGGTGTGGTGGGCCATGCAAATACGTGTGACGTGACTGAAGAAGGCGAGGTAAGGTAAGATGTGCACGCCTTCTCTTTTCTTAGTGAAAGGGAAAGGACATTATTGAGAGAGGAGGTAAGGTGTGGGTATTGCAGGTACTGAAACCTAAATTCTCCTTCCTCTCATTTTAATATACACAAAACGTCTTTCGTTTTCTTTTTCCTTTTTTCTAATATATAGAAGTTATCCTTGCTGCCACGTGTCAAGAGGTTACTGGATTATAAGTTATGAATAGTTATTTCTTGGCTAGGATTTGTGTTTTGTATAATATATAATACTTCGAGATAGATTGAATATATGGTGAATGAATGAAATAAAAATCAAGTGGGAAGGTTTTAAGGGGCCAGACAGGGCCCCGGCCCGGTCATTTTCTTCGTTCCGTAGTGTAAATTTATACTTGTTCAGTCCGAAAAAATTTTATATACTTAGTCCGACCCTATCCGTCTTTAGTCCGGCCCTATCCGTCTTTAGTCCGGCCCTATCCTCATTTTGGCCCAAGCTTCATCCCTGATTAAGATAATGTCTCATGATATTGCTCACTTGAAAGAAACAATAAATAAATGACGAGATGGATTCTATTTATCGAAAATCGACTAATCTCCTTAGTGGTTGTAAACCATTGGGTTAGGGGGGATGATATGGAGCTCGGCTCCTCCCCCTCGGGGGTTCTTCGGCTCCGGTGGCTCTCCCTGCTTCCACACCTACTCCATCGGCTTCATGTCCAACAACTTCTTTTTTAGTAGTTTTCGGCTTAAACAAACCGAAAGAAACCGATGATTTTGGATGGAATTTTGGACCGTTGGAACTCAAGAAACTGAAAGGAAGCCTATGCTTCAAATGTTAAACCACCCCTACCAAAAATGAAGCCTAAAGCTTTAATTTTTCTTTTTATCATCTATCTCATGTGACACGTTTTTATTGGTCTTCCAATTTGAATAGCAAAAGATCTAGACGATTAATAACCAATTTGGTTAAAGTCAAAGAGGTCATAACCAAATTGTTCAATAAACGATTTGGTTCATTACTAATTGGGGGTGTGATGGACACCTTACTCGGTGAACTAAATCTGTTAACCAGACAAATCAGAGTAACAACAAATTACTTTAAAATTATATAAATATAATTTTTCCAAAACATAATCAAATACTAAATACATCAAATGCACTTAAATAAAGTATTTTTATGTATTTTCTAAATTTTAGAAGTTTTAAAACATTATTTTGTTACAAAAACTTTTTTTTTTTACGATTTCACTCTCAAACCTTAAATGTTACTTTACCATACTATGTTTCTAGTCACAAGTTTAGCTTAAGTAACTTGTAGTATATTTTTTTTTTCCCAAAAAATAATCAAATACTAAATACATCAAATAAATTTAAATAAAGTATTTTTATTTATTTTTTACATTTTAGTAATTTTAAAATATGATTTTGTTACAAAAACTTTTTCACGCTTTCACTCCCTAAGGTAAAATCTTAAATGTATTATATAAATGTACAAGAAATGATAACTCGCCCGCGCGTTACGACGAGCACCATCTCCTGCATACATAAGTTTTAATCATAGAATAAACAAACAAAACTTTTAATAATTATAACTTTTTTTTCATCTTTAATTATATAGTTTACTTGTCACGATTTGTCCAAATATGACATTTTCTTTAAGAATCACAATTACGTTTTTCTCCGGGACTCAAGACAACGTTTCATGTGTTTCATGAAGACAAATAAAGACAAATAACTTTTGAATGATTTAAATTTATAGCAACAGTTGGCTCAGATCGTTTTCTTAGTAAAACCATGACTGCAACAAATACATAGTGCCTCGCCAATGTTAACACAACAATCATAAAATCATCATTGCCGAATAACATATCAAAGGCAAATGAAGCATATGAGAAGCCACATATCTATCAAAAAGGAGGAAGAAAACGTGGCATAACCCCATTGGTTCTCGCTAGTAAAGTAAAAATTGCGTATATGATATCCAATTGTAATTGTACTATTATATAATATAATATATCACAAACGAACATGGTCTAAACACTATGGTTTAAGTGATTTTTTTTAAGTTTAGGATTTATGATTCATAATTTATTTAAAATGTAGTCTTATTTGGGTCAATTAATTTACTATTTTGTGTATCGACTTTTTTCCTTTCTAACTCTCTCTCTCTCTCTGATTTTACCAACGGTTTCAATTATCTTATTGTTTAAAACTCGAGTGCCGAAACAATACTTTGCTTTTATTAGGCAGTGCCGGTCACGTGGTATTGTCTGCTTAGGTATTCTTCTTGTTTGTTTTTGAAATACTTTATGTATTAATAACTTTTTTTACCACAAATAACCAGGTTGGGGGCAATCCGACTGGTTAGTGCTTGTTGCGATAGTGATTCAACCTCGCTTCTAGTTGTATAACCATGATCGATTCTTGGGCCTGCTAACAATATTAGAAAAAACATTTCTCAACGATTTTTTTAATTTGTTCTTATGTCTCGTATCTTTAATTTTTAAATTAAAAAAATAGGCAAATTGGATTTTAATAATCCAAATTACGACTCATTGGCCGATAATAATTCAAACTATCAGTTTGGCCAGTAGTAGTCCCAACTTTCATTTTCGTTATCAGGAGCAATCCCTGTAGCATAATCATCATACATTTACACTTGAATTTGGGCTCGTAATAATGAATCTGAACAAAATAAGGAAGCATAAAAGCAAAAACAAACGAAAAACAAGTGTAAATCATGTGTAAATGTATGATGTTTCAGGACTAGACTGCCCCTGATAACGAAAATAAAAATTGAGACTGCTACTGATCAAACTGATAGTTTGGATTATTATCTGTTAATAAGTTATAGTTTGAATTATTAAATTTTAATTTGCATTAAAAAAAAAAAAAAAAAAACAACCGTGACTTTAAGAGTTGATTGTGTCGGATTTTATTAACTTTTCGTGTATTCCTTCGGGAGCAATATTTACCGATTTTTAAGATAAAATTAAAATGAAATGATCCTCGCCTTTATGCTTTTGACAAAAGTTGACTATTTTAATCTCCCATAACGCAATGAGCAACGGTCGTCTGTTTAACGGTCAAGATTGAAATTCTCACCATCCAAATTTCAAACCCAAAAGAGCGAACGTAACCCCCAAATCCCCTTCTCTTGTAAAAACCCTCAAGATCTTCCCCTTTTCAAACACTCAGATACCCTAATTTCTCATGGAAGGCAAAACAACAACTTTCGACACGATAGAAGAAAGCCAGATCGGCGATTCCATGGCCTCCGAAGTTCCTAATTCCAGTAACACCCCTTCGAATCCGGAGAACATTACACCCGCTGTAACATCAGATCTTCCTACTGGCGGATTTGATTGGAACAAACCGTTTGAGCAACAGGATGATTGCAAAATGGAGGTAGACGCCGGAACCCTAATTGCTACTGACATCTTTTCTCCGGCGGATGTTGTTGATTGGGACAAAACGTCAGCTAGGGTTTCAATGGTTAACGAAGATGACGAATCCTCTTTTGAGTCTATGGTCTGTGATTCCGGTGCAAGGCTAATTCCAAAGGGATTTATGAAATCAAACTGTACAGGTTAATTTTTTTTGGCTAATTTCCACTTTATGTTACCGTATTTGTATAAATCGTGCATTTTCTGTCTAAATCGAACCTAATTATAGCTTTCATCCACCTGAAAATGATATAGAATTAATCGCATTTAGGTCTGTGATTTGAAAATAAAACCTAACTTGTGAAATTAGTACTTCATAGTACCATAGAGTATTGACATTGTGACATGGTTTTATCTCCATTTAGAATCAGATGAAATTGTTATGTTTGTGAATGCTGGAGCCCAAATGAAAGTGGAATCCGATTCAGATATAAACTTGGTGGCAGACAAGTATTTTGAAGGGGGTGATGTGTTTCAAACGAATGAGTGTATAACCGAGGGTGGTGATGTGTCATTCATTTACCACACAGCAAGACTAGGGAATTTTCAGTATCGGTTTGACAATTTTCTCGAGGGTGATTACTATGTTGACCTTCATTTCGTTGAGATGATAAACACATTTGGTCCTAAAGGAATGAGAGTGTTCAATGTATACTTGCAGGAAGAGAAGGCAAGTACAATCTTCCCTATGCTTTACAATATCTTTAAAAAGTTACCACAAAGTTTAAATTTGAAATTTCATATTGTTGGTTAACAGATTCTTGCGGATTTTGACATCTTCTCTGTCGTCGGAGCCAATAAGCCGCTACAGTTGGTTGACTCGAGAGTCAAAGTCAAGATGGGTGAGGCTATTGTAGTTAGGTTTGAAGGGATAATTGGTAGCCCTTTGGTCAGTGGAATATGTATAAGAAGGGCGCCTCATCTTCTTGGTAGTTACATTTTATTTTGAAACTAAATCATTGTTGTAATTGTGACAAGTGAAAACCGACTTCAATTTGACTTCCCTTTTGTTTTGATTTGACTCACAGATGATGATGTAAAACATGATTTTTTAAAATGTCAAAACTGTTCCGCTGAAATAGAAGTCCTTTCTGCTCAGGTATGGTTCTTGTTAATGCATATATGGGCTATATGCTACTGAATGGAGTATAATTGTTGTTGAATATATAATATTCCAGAAGAAAGTAATGAGGAAGAAATCTGTAGAGAAATACGAGAAAAGGATACAAGAGCTGACCGGTCAGTGTCAACGTAAGACTGATGAATGTTATCAAGCTTGGATGTCTTTGACTGCAGCAAATGAGCAGCTGGAGAAGGTCCGTATGGAACTCGATAATAGGTTCTTTCAGACATCCTCTCTTGGTAAGTTTGTGAAGTCAAACATTGCATTTATTTTTCGTCAAAGGGAACATTTTTTGTTTTAGCTTTGTATATTTATCTTTGAACTTATTGAATTTTTTTAACAGACCAAAAAATGGAGAAACAATCTGAAATGCTGAGGGAAATATCTAGTAGATATGAACATGACAAGAAGGTCTGGGTTGCTGCAGTTAAGGAATTATCACACAGAATAATGGTAATTAGTTAGCATAATTGTTACAAAAATTATAATTAAAACATATTATATATTTAATATCTATCATAAACCATTAATCAGGTCTTAAAAAAAGATCACTCCGAGCTCTCCCTTCAAGCACACCAATGTGTTGACTCCATTCCTGATTTAAATAGCATGACTTCTGCAGTTCAAGCATTGGGTAAATCTCTAAGTTTATACTTAATAAATCATTTTATAACAGTTATGTAAGTTAATCATTTTTACTTCTTACCTATGAATTTGCAGTTGCTCAGTGTGAGGATCTTAAAATGAAGTACAATGAAGAACAAGCAAAGAGAAGAAAGCTTCATAATCAGGTCGAGGATGCAAAAGGTCTGCTAACATTATTTTACATAACAATTAGTTATAAAGAACACTATAAGTCATTGCATATCTAATTTTTCTTGTAATTATCAGGAAACATAAGGGTATTTTGCCGATGTCGCCCACTAAGCAAGGTAGAATCCTCAACCGGGTGCTCAACAGTTGTTGACTTTGATACAGCATCAAATGGTGAACTTGGGATCTTAAATAGTGGTTCCACTAAAAAAACCTTCAGATTTGATAGAGTCTTCACACCAAATGACAATCAAGGTTCCTTTGTAATTATCAATTTAACTTGAAACAATTTAATTGTATAGATTATATTCTCATTAACCATTTGTTACTTTACACAGTTGATGTTTACTCTCAAGCTTCACCATTGGTAACCTCAGTTTTGGATGGCTACAATGTATGCATATTTGCATACGGACAAACAGGGACGGGAAAGACATTTACCATGGAGGGTACTGAGGGAAACCGTGGAGTTAATTACCGAACACTTGAAGAATTGTTTAAAATTGCAAAAGAAAGAAAAGACACTTATACCTATGATATATCAGTTAGTGTGCTTGAAGTCTATAATGAACAAATAAGGGATCTACTAGCATCATCTTCATCGTCAAAGAAGTAAATATCAGTTACTCACTTAGCTTCATGAACTAAATGTATACAATATAATATATGATTTTTTCCCCCCCAAAATTTAGGTTGGAAGTAAAACAAGCTGCTGAAGGGCTTCACAATATTCCCGGGCTAGTTGAAGCAAAAGTTGAAAACATACAAGAAGTTTGGAATGTATTGAGAGCTGGCAGTAGTGCTCGAGCTGTGGGGTCCAATAACGTGAATGAACATAGCAGTCGCTCTCATTGGTAAAGAATTAATTTTGTTCTTATAATATTTCTGATCATGTTTTATGATACTGATCATTTTCAATCCATTACTCATGAATGGGTCGATTCAGGTTATGTTTTATCTCTAGGATAATAGCTAAAAAGGAAACAACTCTGAACTAACTAAAGTGTATTTTTAATTTTAAGTACATAAAACCTCCTAAATCATTTTACCAAAAAATTGATCATTCATTAATATATTTTTTGTAATCACATATAACACTAATTGTTCATCTATATAATTTTTTTTTGCCTAAACAGCGTTTTGGATCTACCTAAACTAACCCATTTTGATATGTTACCCAATCCTCCCATTATACCATCTATATTCTAAAACGTTTACTGAAAATAATAAATTTTCTTAAGATGGTTTATAATAGTTATCAATTTATGTCTCATTTTTTTGGCTTATAGTATGCTTAGTATTATGGTAAGAGCAAAGAACTTGTTAAATGGGGAGTGCACCAAAAGCAAGCTATGGCTTGTGGATTTGGCAGGCAGTGAGCGGCTTGCAAAGACAGACGCTCAAGGTGAACGGCTCAAGGAAGCTCAAAACATTAACCGCTCTCTTTCTGCTCTTGGTGATGTAATATCTGCTTTAGCAAATAAAAGCAGTCACATTCCATACAGAAACTCAAAACTCACTCATTTACTTCAAGATTCGTTAGGTAAATTCAATTCTGGGAACCCATTTGTCTATATTTTTTCTAACATTATTAATGTAAGTTGTTTTGTTTTTGTTGTAGGGGGTGACTCGAAAACATTAATGTTTGTGCAAATCAGTCCTTCAGAACATGATCTGAGTGAGACTTTGAGTTCACTAAACTTTGCAACGAGGGCAAGAGGGGTTGAGTTGGGCCCCGCTAGAAAGCAAATTGATACAAGCGAGCTTCAGAAAATGAAATTGATGGTAAGTATGACAAATTATTATTTAAGTTACAATTTTTCTTGAAGTAATGTTTGACTTTTGTTTTGTTTGGTATTCATCATGAAGCTTGAAAAAGCAAAGCAAGAATCACGTTTAAAAGATGAATCTTTAAGGAAGTTGGAAGAGAGTTTACAGAACGTAGAAGGCAAGATTAAAGGTAAAGATCAAGTACATAAAAACCACATGGAAAAGATTAAGGAACTCGAAAACCAAATCGAGTGCAAAAAAGGACTACACTCACAGTTAGAAAAACAAGTTTCGCATCTTTCTGATAAGTTGAGGGCAAAAGAGGAATTCAACAGTGGCCTTCAACAAAAGGTAGTAATTTCATCATTTTTGTCCATTATGATTGTCAAATGTACCCAACTTCAGTCCTAGTTGAAAACATATTTATATGACATGATGAAGGTCAAGGAGCTCGAGAACAAGCTTACAGAGCGACAACAGTTGGAGGATATAACAAACCAACAGAAGGTATTTGGATATATTTTGTGAATAAATTATTTTTCCAAAAAGTCATACTAAACTCGAGTTTTGAAAGCAGGTAAAGGACCTCGAAGAGAAACTGAAAGAGCAAGTCAAGGAGTCAAAGTCCTACACCATAACCCTTCAAGATAAGGTAGATACAGTTTACAAAGATTATCTTTCTTTATCTTAAGATTGAGCAGAACGGGAAATAAAGATTGATTTTTTTTTTCCAGATTGAGGAACTTGAAATGAAACTGAAAGAACAGGAACAATATTCTGATTCAACTTCACTCCATCTAAAGGTCATGCTTTTACTGTTACCCTTTTCAATCCTACTATCATTTTAGTTACTCTTTATGCTGATAGTGCACGTGTTTTTGTGAAAATATAGATTAAGGAGCTTGAGGAGAAGCTTAAAGAGAAAGAAAGGCGGATGTCTATTGTTACAATCGCAGATTCCTCTAGTTCTATGAAGTCAACACCCAGACACATTGCTAGTGGTTCAAGGGACAACAAATTCATAAACGAGGCTGAACCACATATTTTAAGGGGTTCAAATCTAATGAACCGGGGGCAAGTGGCTGCTGGCTATAACAGGTCAAAGAGAAATGACTCTCTTGGTAGTATTGGGGGTGAAGTAACAAGAAAGAGGTTGTCAAGAAATAGTGAAGTAGAGAATGGTGATAACAACAACCAGAACAAGTCAAGGAAGTCTGACCCGCCTAGACCCGTCAGGGGTCCAACAAGAATGGTTAAACCGGCAGCGGCGGCAGCAGCAACAACCACCCAGAGACAGGTCCATCAAAGTAGACCAAGTAATCCAACTCAAGGGGCCAAAGATCGAGAAAACAAGAAAAGGATGTGGGCTTGATCGTATGTCGAATGCAATTCGCGTTTAGTCTTCTTGGATAGATCATGAAGATAGTATGCAAGCCAATTTGCATGGATTCTTATTTATAGTAGTTGAGAATGTCATTGGATGACTTGACTATCTCGAAATGCCGTTTTCTTTTATAATATGTTCATCTTGTGGTTTTATTACACATGCTTTAAGTTTTCTGATTAGGTTAGTAACCCGGGGTTAAATAAGGTATACAATGTTAAGTAAAAAAAAATGCTCATAACGTGATCTAACAACATGTGATATAGGTATTTGATGTATTATATAAATTAGGTTAGTAACCAATGTTAAGTAAACAAAATATGCTCATAACGTGATCTAACAACATGTGATATAGGTATTTGATGTATTATATAAATTAGGTTAATAACCCATGTACTATACGGGTTAAATAAAGGTATACAATGTTAAGTAAAAAAATGCTCATAATGTGATCTAAGAACATGTGATATATACAAAACAAACATGAAATATATAACAAAATATCAAACTATTACATATCTGCCAAATAGACGAATATTAAAAACAAATAAAAAATGTCCATATAATTTTTTAATCTATAACTACTTCTCATAGATCATATTAATATATTACATCAAATATAATAAGGAAAAAAATAAAAGTTACAATAATGGTTCATAAACCTCAGATACTTTTGATCTATCCCCTCGTCAAAAAGTGGGATGAACTTTTGTCAAAAGGAGGCCCCCGTGAACTTACTAATGTATCTACTTGAAGGGAGGTCTACTTTACAGCTAGCTGATATTCGTGTGTTTGGGTGGGTAGAGGAAACACACATGTGTGTACCTTACTCGAGTGTCACCGCTTGTTCGGCTTGCAGCAAACTCTACTAGTTGAGAAACCCTAAAAGGGATAAAGCTTTTAAAAATTTATAACTTACAAAAAGCGATGAACCAGTAACGTATTATGAATACGGAGCTAGATTTAATCAATCGAAACAATACGCGGATGCTTGTCGAGTTACCTAAGGGGGCTAAAGACACTAGTCTCAAGTGGTAGTACAAGATAAAAAACATGGATCCGTTAATAAGTATAAAGCACCTCTAGTTGGGAAGGGGTATGTCCAACAAGCTGGGGTTGATTATGACGAAGTATTCGCACCGGTTGCTCGACTTGAAACCGTAGGTACTCATAAAATTGGCGGCGATTGAAGGGTGGGTTTTGCATCACCTTGATATGAAATCTGCATTCTTATATGGCGAATTAAAGGAGGAGGTATTTTTTTGCCAACCCGAAGGGTATGTGAAGAAAGGTGAAGAACACAGGGTGTACAAGTTGTTAAAGGTCTTAATTATAAGATTTAAAACAAGCTCCCAAGGTGTGGAATCAAAAGTTAGATGGATATCTTAAACAACTTGGTTTTCAAAGATGCCTTCATCATGAATAAGCCGTATATAAGAAGACTTGGTACGTACCTTCTCATCGTTGGGGTCTATGTTGATAACATAGATAATAGTCACGGGTTCTCAAAGCAAGGATGTATAGACTTCAAACAACAAATGTTTAAGTGATTTAGGAAAGCTCACCTACTACCTTGGCATTGAAGTGGATCAATAAAAAAAATCATTTCAATAAACAAGAACTCAACAAAGATTCCTTTGGACCTCGGAATTGTCATTACGAAGAATGAAAAAGGCAAAGTAGTTGTACTACTTTAATATAGGCGGTTAATTGAGGGTCTAAGGTATCTCTTGCACTCAAGACCCAATCTCTCGTATTGGGTAGATGTTGTGAGTGGATATATGTAAACACCAAGAGAAAGTCACTATGCGACAATCAAAGAAATCATTCGCTACATTCGTGGTACGTACTATAGGATATAGGATTAAGTATGCGTGAGGTGGAGAAAGTGTCCTAAGTGGGTAAAGCGATAGTTCATACAATATAGATAAAGATGATGACCATAGTACTACGAGTCATATCTTTTATCTCGGGTCCTCACCGGTAACATGGTGCTCGCAAAAGCAAACGATAGTTGCACTCTCATCACGTGAAACATAATTTATGGCGACTACGAAACCAAGCATGCTCTGTGGCTACAAGAGATGATTAGTCCAATCATGGGACGAAAGGTAGAAAAGGTTTAGCTAAGGGTTGACAACAAGTCTACAATTGCTCTCACAAAGAACCCCGTGTTCCATGGCAAGAGTAAGCATATCCACACTCGGTACCACTCGTTCGGGAATGTGTGGAAAACAGACAAATAGAAGTTGATTACATTAGTGGAAGCGAGCGACGAGCTGACATACTTACGAAGCCGCTGGCAAGACTGAAGATGGTGTCGAAGATCTCTCTAATTTGGGTTTCGAATTAGGGGGATGAATGTTAGCCGACTAATACTAATTCTAAATCCCGAGTCCTTACAAGTACTCCTTATGATCGGGTTCCTCACTTAAGCAAGTCGGTTTGGTGAGGGGTTATTATTAAACATATTAGATAAAAAAAAGGGGGTTTATTTAATAGAGTTTGATTCGTATTAGGATTCTACAAATACTTCTTCTCCAAGTTATGTGAGTCTTATAAGTACTAAATGCCAAGTAGGGTTTCTTGTATCGTAACAAATCAATAAAGATTTTAAACTATTTTTCTTATATCGTGTGCGTAAATAATCTCTGATATCAATCCTTAATAAATAATGTAAAAGTACATGTTAATTTAAGTATTTAAATGAAAATTTATCTAAAATAATATGAAATGAATTTATTACTATCATGTGGTGTGATAAGCTTGGCCAGCCAAATATATCCCTCATCCAGCGACTCTATCACGTTAATCACGCCTCATCACCACCCGCTTTCTTTCTCTCTCTGGATTAAAGAGTTTCAGTAAAATAATAACTAAACAGCAAACAAGCAAAAAGTAGATTGCAGAGGGTGTGCAGGTTAATTTTGAGGAACAATAATGAATTGAAAGGCAGGCAGGCAAGCAGGCATACGACGTCGTCCTTCCATGAACATTATTTGTTGTCTGATATCGATCAATGCGTTTCTGCACGTTCCCACAGTACGCCATTGGCATGTTCAAATACGTACAGTGAATTAGCAGCTTAATGATCTCAACTTCTGAATCAACATTAGTACGTACGTGCTTCTTTTCATCCACCCAAAAAAAACACACACAAACATGCATGCATGAACAAGTGTGTGTGACAGAGTCACAGAGAGAAGGAGGGTAGCTCTAGTTTATGTTTCATAAAAACATCAACTACTAAGACTGAGTGATGCAGTAAGTTACTGGATTAATTGGGAAGAATTGAATTTTTAGAGTAGGTTGGAGCCACTTATGACTTATGTAAATATAAATGATTATAAGGATATTAGGTGAAAATACGCCACTTCTAATAGGCCACGAACTAGACCAGAATCATTCTCAATGAGTCCATAAGGAGTGATCCCATTTTTTTCATCGGGTCTGGGTAGAGACCAAAGATCTTGAGTGACTGATCCGGCAGAACAACTCAAAAGATAAAGAAGTATCGTTAATTTCTTCATGCTCGTTCCAAGTTCGAAGTACCAATCGTACAAATAATAATTCACTTCGTTACATGATTTATTTTTCATATAGATAGATATAGGATCTATGGGCCAATTACTTAAAAGTACATTTTGTGCTACAGCCCTTCCTATCTGATAGAAGAGTATCCCATGATCCTGGACTGATCTTGGGAACGCAAATCCCAAATTCCATAATTGAATTCTGAAGGGGTTTCCCTCTTTTTTTTAGGATTCTGTCAAAGAAAGAGCAAACCCTAAACTAAAATGAAAATAATAAAAAAAATATAGTTAAGTTGATAGAATATTCCATCTTACTTCCGCGACACATCTTTCTCATACTTCTTTGTCTTCCAAATAAATTTAGATCATTAAAATTTAGAACCTAATTCTTCTCTTTTTCCACTTCGCTTGTGTGGTTTGTTGGGGTTTTGTAGTTCGGACGGGTGGTTATGGTGTAACTATATATTCATATGTTAATGAATGAGAAATCGAGGTATTGAATCGTAACGGAATTGAAGTAATATGAGTGAGATTTCATGATCAACACTATAAAACAAATCAAACACATGCATGTTCAGCGTACTCTTCATCTTTTCAAATCCATAACGGTGCTCCTTCACTAAGATCGAAGGGCATTTGGCCCAATGGAACATGGTATGGGGATGATGGTTAGAGCTTAGAATCCTTGAGGTCCAAGTTCAAACCTGACTCTAGAAGGTTTTTCTTAAGTAGTGAGTTTTCTTCTTGATGGTGTTCCTGGGTGAGTCTCAAGACTGAAGCGTCAAATCCAATTGAATGGTTACAATCTCGTCTAAGAAAAGTTCAGTCGAATATTGAAGATATGTGGTAATTTCAAACGCCATTAAAAAAGCAGTACTCTTTCTCACATCCCAAAGCAAGTTTCAATTCTACCCTATATATTTGTTGTTTATTGATATAAAAATAAAAGTGTTACTCGTGTAGTGGTATTTGGTAAAGCGTAAAACCTACAGAGGTGAGATCCGGGTTTGATTCTTAGTATTTTTGTTTTTTTTTTTCACGTTCGTTAGCAACAAAACAAAAATTAAGGTGTTCTTTTTATAAATTTGTGCTTTATATATCTGCTAAGCAGAATAACTCTTTATTTTAGTGGTAAAGTGTGTAGAATGAGGAAGAGGGACTTGTGTTCTATCCCTGTTGGTCATATTTTATCTTTTTTCTTTTCAGTTTTCTATATTGCGTTATAGCGTGTAATGCAACTTAATTAATTGTACGCATATTTATGTTAGCCTCAAGATAACACGCGACTAATTAAAAACTAGTTAAAAGACATGTATCAAAATAACGTTGATTAATATTTCTTTTTGGAACAAATTAGTGAGTTCTCAAATAGAAGTTACAAAAGCAATTACAGTAACATAGGTTCCATTGCAGACAAATTATTGACCCTCATAGTACATGGTTAAAAACCAACACAGAATAAGACAAGATAATATAATACAATAAAAGTTAATTAATGTTAAAATAAACTACATTATTTATAAGGTTATTTTTTCCTAATTAATCTGCCCATGAAACTATGGAACTCATGAGCTGTATTGATTCAAGTGATTCCAAACTTGAATCCCGTTCCAGTTGTTCAAGCTTCCATTTTGATCATCCCCTGCACCATTTCCATTCTTTGACATATCTGGATCCAAATTCTCCTGTGCATAGCTATTGTCAAAGAAATTTCTTTGATCACCATCCATAGAGGATTGTGCTGGTTTTGAAGTCTCAAGATTCTCAAACAAAATAGGTTGTAATTTCTGTTCATGCGGTTGAAGAAGAACTCGGTTGCCAACACTACCTTTACTGCCATTATCACCGCCACCACCACCACCAAACAACATAGCCAGTCTTTGTTGCTGAAGCTTCCAATGCAAATCTTGGTTTATAGAACTCAAAGACTCTATGAAAGAAGCAAGATGATGGTTACTTGTACCCATTTCTTGGAAACTTCCTAACTCCCCTCCATTTTGATTATGTTGTTGTTCTTCATAATGATGGTTTCCTTGTTTCATCACAATATGAGATGATTCAGCTGGGAGATTATATCCTAATGGATCAAGATTGACCATAGAGTGATTAGTTGACTTAATGTCACCATATGAAACCCTAGAAGGGAAGTTTAAGCCTCCAAGGTGAAAATCCAGTGTAGAAAGACCGAAACACTTCGTCCCTCCGATATCCGAAGATGAACATTTTGAGGAAGACTTTGTTTTCTTCTTGTTCTTCCTGCAACTGCCTCCCATTGGGATGTTACGAAAGGTCCCGCCTTTAGTCCAATATCTTCTACAAGCCTTGCAAAAATACCTGGGTTGAGCCAGGCTATAGTTGTTGTAGTAGCAAAACTTCGTATTGGAGGAACCGCATCTTGGGCAATTCAGAATTTGATCGGGTGGCCTCAACGAAGATGTATTCCGTCCACCGCCACCACCACCACCCATGTTTTGGCCTTCATCTTTGCGAGACAACATAGAGATTGGTTAATTAATGGTGTATATATGATAGCAAACCCTAGTAACAATTTGAGAGAGAGAGAGAGAGAGAGAGGAAGTGTATATTATATGGGGTGTTTCAATTTCCTTTGGAAGAGGCAAAGATGCACTCAATTGAATGGATTCATGGATGATCTTGATAGATGGAAAAGGGTTCTTGTGAACTTCATCAATGACTCAGAGGCTTCTAATTCTATTATCTTTTAGGTGTCTATATATGTTATCTTTGGACGTGTTAGATTTGAATAAATATAAGAGTATGGAAACGGATGATATCTAAATAAAAAAGAAAGAATAGAAAGCATATGATACGTCCGCTTATTTCGAACCTGGCCCAAATAGTGCAGTCCATAGCTCAATGGGAACAGGTTATAGGCCCAAGGAATCGGCCCAAGAGAATACCGGCAAAGTTATAGCTACGCTACTCAACTATTGATATATAAAAGACGGTGATGGCAATATAGTCTCATTATATTACTATAAGTAGCCACTTACCCGGGTAAATACCCGGGTCTAAAACGTAAAAAAAAAGTTATAGATATATAGTATTAAAAAAATTCTTATCGGTAAAACAATATTCAATAATAATAAATAAAATTCAATAACAATTACAAATTTGAGAAGATAGATTTATACACTATATTTCTTGTTACATTGGTTGGACGACCGTCTTCATCCAAAATCAAGATCTTTAGACCTTTCTTGCTCTTCACTCTTGATAAATTAAAGCAACATATAATTGACCATGAGAGAAGACGGGATCTTTCAAGTACAATCCAACTCTCGAAAAAGATTGACCTTAGCGAGTGAAGCTAGCCTACCGTAAAATTCTAGAAAAATACAATATTAATTTAATTTGTGAACTATGGTTACACATTATATCGTCGGTACCTTAAAATATTCCATTTTTTTAAACTGACGAACCATTTATATGGTAAACCCTTGGCCTGTGAACACCTATACTAACCAGCAACAGCAATCTCAAGTAAATCATAATCGAGGCTGGGTAGGTGGCCTGATTGACCACCCACTCTTATATAACGCATATTTAAGAAAAAACAATTTTATTTCATAATCAGATAACAAATGCATACATTAATCTTAAACTCACACCCTCACTCTCGTATTACAACATGGCCACACACATATATTAAACATACAAAAATTACTAAAAGCAGAGACCATTCATCAAGAGGTCACAAACCCAACCTATTCAGCCTTGAGTGAGTTGGCTACATCGATCACGAATCGGTACCTTACATCGGATTTCAACAGCCGGTCCATGGCCGTGTTCACATAATCAATGGGAATTAGCTCTATATCTGCAGTTATCCCATGCTTTGCTGAAAAATCAAGCATCTCTTGAGTCTCTTTTAAACCTCCAATCGCACTACCCGCCACAATCTTCCTCCCTATAACAACCCGAGAGTAAGTTATATCAGGCATGCGAAAGCTAAAAGCAAAACAGAAATAATCAACTGTAGAAAACCTAGCTTACCCAAAATCAAAGCAAATGCGGCGAGTTCAACTGGTTTCTCTGGTGCACCAAGAAGAACAAGCTTTCCATTTGGTTTCAGTGCACCGAGCAATGGCACAATCGGATGGTTTCCGGATACTGTATCAATGATGCCATCAAGTGTGCTCGCAGCAGCCTGTTAAAATAATCAAATAGAACTCGGATCAAATCTCGAAACTTTGGCCATATATTGTGAAGGGGTGACAAATGGTTTGAAAATTATCAAACAACAACTGGCCGTCTGATTTTTTCAAACTTTTAAAAAAGCAAACGGCTGTTTGACTTTTTCAAGCTTTTTTAAGCAAACGGCCATAAATATGAAGGTTTGTTTGAAAATGACAAACGGCCGTTTGACTTTTTAAAAAGCCAAATGATCGTTTGACTTTTGGGTTGGTTTGTGAATAAAAACCACTCACCTTCATCTCTTCTTCATCTCTGCTGTTTATGAAATGATCAGCCTTAAGTCCTTCAATTGCTTCTTGCTTCTTAGCAGCAGTGGTGCTGAAAACGGTAACATCCGCCCCAAATGCCTTAGCCATCTTGACAGCAACATGACCGAGCCCACCGAGACCCACCACACCCACTTTCATACCCGGCTTGTCCAGCCCAAAGTACCTGAGAGGGCTGTAAGTTGTGATCCCGGCACATAGCAACGGTGCACCGGAATCAAGTGGCAAATTCTCCGGCCACCGCAGTACAAAGTGCTCATCTGAAATCATGTGATCGGAGTACCCGCCGTATGCTTGAGTTCCGTCGAAGTTCGGAACACCATAAGTGAGAGTCTGTGTAGGGCAAAACTGTTCACAATCACTAGAACAAGATTCACATGATCTACAAGATCCAACCAAGCATCCAACACCAACTTTGTCCCCAACTTTGAATTTCTCTACTTTGCTGCCTACTTCTGTCACCACACCAACAATCTCATGTCTGTATTACACAATCAAAATAAAGATGTCATCAATCAGTAAAAGTTGGGGTAGTAAGTTCCTGACTCCTAAGACTCAAAGATTTGTTTTTATTAGGATCGGTATTGCTCCAAAAAAGAAGAAACTGGAAAAGGAAATTGATGAAATATGGATCTATCTATATACAATAAAACTTGTAGTGTTGTGATGATTTTATTCTAGAAAATATAGATGTTACCGTTAAAAAAAAGGAATACATACCCGGGTATAACGGGGTAAGTGGTAACGCCCCATTCGTTCTTGGCGTAGTGAAGATCTGAATGGCAAACCCCGCAGTAAAGAACTTTGAACCTCACATCTTTCTCCCCGGTAACCCTGTAAATCAGATGATGATCATCATAACTCTGAAACGAATCAATTTATAGTTATAAGCAGTTAATTAAAGAGATCGAGAAAGAAACGTACCTTCTTGAGAAGGTGACCGGAGAAAATGTTCCAGTGGTGTCGTGAGCAGCATAACCGTAGGCCTTGATAGGATGCTCAGATTCCAGTGATTTCGCCATTGATATCGAAGCTAGCTTGTTTTTGATGTAGAAGAGAGAGAGAGAGAGAGTTGCGTTTTTAATTGAAATATTAAATATATAAATGTAGATATTATGGTGCTATATCAGTGGTGGCTATCGGTGTTTATATATATAGGCAAAAGGGATCGACGTAAGCAATGGCATAAGGGAGACGCTGGTTCTTGTGTGCATATGCATTTTTTAATAGCCACTACGTGTATGTGCATTCATATTGGAATATTTTTGGAGTTTCCGCGACGGTTGGACGGTCAACTATGACCAGCTTCATTCCTATGTTCATTACGTTTTTAATCTAGAACGACTTTGGGTAGTATACTGATCGACGTCGAAGTGTCGATCAAAAATAGAAGAGAGTTTGTGTTCCAAATATCCTCACTTGAACAACTAGCAAGGGTAAGTGGGTTGTCGAATCCATGAGGAGTTAGTGGTTGATTTATAGTTCAGTTTGATTACTATTGCTAACATAATGTAAAATTGATGATTGGATTGATGATTAAGACTAAATTGCATAAACAAAATAGTTGCTCCCGGGTTCAAAGTTCAATCGATCACAAATAAAACTTAACACACGTTTAAAACTAGGATAAGTTACATAGACATAACTCAAATTACATTCATATCAATCTAACAATGAAATGCGATTACAACTATAGCACATATACACAACACTAGAGTATCTCTAGGTGGAATGGTACCAATGTGTAACCTCAAGCATTTCACAACAATTCATGACGAATCTTAGCAATGGAAACATATACGACACATCTAGAGTATCTCTAGGGTGGAATGCAACCAACGTAGATTTCTACACATAAAGTGTTTTGCACATCGACATAAACGTAATACTACTAAACAAACTCATAAACATTCACGTGACATGATTACAAGTAGCAAAGTATTCCCAAAATCAAACACAAGTTTAGTCTTACAAGTTGAATGAACTCCTACACCCGGTTGCAACTACGAATTGATTAGCCGAACATGATCTTCATACCGAAACGTGGATTGATTTGATGAAATAGATGATTGAACATCAATTGATTGACCAAAAATCGCCCCAATATGTCTCCTCTAAGTCCCCAAATCGCCATCTCTGAAGAAATTGCGAAAAAACCCTCAAAAACACGTTCTGGCCGAGAATTTGGGAGCACAAAAACTGCCGTCACCGTATAATACGGTGGATTTCACCGTATCATACGGTGACCAGAAATTCTTTACAGTGGAATAATTCTGTGCTACAGTGGAAATATATCAGCAGCAATACAGTGGAGTCACTGTATTATACGGCCAATCCCACCGTATCATACGGTGGACCTTGTTTCTTCTCAACATCTTTTATTTTCCAACCTTTCCATCCAAATGAGCTCGAGACTTGATTTTTCCACTATAATTGTATCATTTCTTCATCATCAACCTACAACATATAAACCACTCAAAGTAGTATGTTTTGAAAGAAATCCAATGTAAATCTAATGCAATTACATGATTACTAACCACACTAAAATTGATCACATCAAACCTTCCCAACTTAATTCTTTTTCGTCCCGAAAAAGGTTTTGCAATGGGATCATCATCAACATGTTAGTTAGAATACATTCATTCCATTTGGGGAACTACTACTATGCCAAACTCGGTTGCTAATATATTGGTCCACTTTAAACTCAACCTTGTTCTTCTCAACCACTATACATGCTCAATTAAACTATTTACCAAATAGATTAAAGGTTTCCCACATTCAAATGCTTTTAGTAAGCTTTACCAATCCTCAAGGTTTATTGAGGACTCACAAACCCACACTTGATGAACCATGCACCACAATTTGACACATAAAGGTAACACTTTGTTAGCAAAGCTAAAAATGTTTCAAGCATCTAATATACATGTGTTCACACCTCCTCACAATTCATCACTCCCCTCGGTTTATTTCATGGACTAGCAAGGATGCGCTAGTATTTCTGGACACTCAAGATCAATAATGCAACATCATTATCATAAGCTCGTATGCAAATCAAATCTCCACCAATTAACACAAAACATAACACAAATCAGGAGGTCTTTAACGGGTTGTAATGTTGGGCTAGGGTTAAAGGTGTGGAAAAGGAACTTTTGAAGTGGCTAATGTGGTTGAAATCCAATATAGGTAATCAAAACTTCAAACTAACAAGATACCGAGCAACGAATAGAGTCACTTTGGCCCGGAGCAAAACAAGGGTTTATTTTCTTTTTGGCGCAGCATACATTGGTCATTTTGACCTGATACATAGCTGGATATTCTGAGTTTTTTTTTTCTTCTTTTTTTTTTTTTTTTTTTTTTTACTAAATTTTCCGCTACTAAACTAAACATAATCAAATATCATAATCTAAACAGGATTGGATTTCATCCCACACGGGTTAAAAATGAAAAAGGCTAAAGGCTAATTGGCAAATTATGTGGGGTTGAACAACAAAAGGTGAAAGGCTCAAAGTGGTATCTAAAGGATGATGTTAAAGGTGAGAGTTTTCCTAAAATGGCTTTAACTAGGGTTATCCTAATGCCTCCATCATGTTTGTGTCAGTTTCGGTTCATGATCTTGAAATGCATAAACACACGAGTTCTAAAATGAATATCACATTATGATCATCACTCAATCAATGAAAGTATATCTAAACAATGTGCAATTTGGGCTCAAATTCTCACGGAAACGACAGGGATAAGGGTAAAGGTGTGAAACATGTATATTATCAACTCTCAAGTTTGTCACCCCTTGATTACATGCCAAATTAATAGAACATGGTGTGCGAGAAAGGACTACACTCTCAACCTATATTGAAAAGGCTCCGCTTTTAACACTTACTTGCAAGAGGTGGTAACCAAGCACATAATTTTATCAAGATGGTTAAGTTGTATAATGGAGATCTAAACCGGTCAAGCCTATCAACACACCAAAATCTAACATAGGTTCATCCCCATTCATTTCTTTTCATGCATAACTTAACATGTTGATTTCTATCATTTCCCATAAATTGCAAACTCTCATAATAAAGGGGACATGAGTTGTTTAATGCTTTCTCAACTTCACAAATTCTTCCTATTCATCTAAATCAACCATGCTTAGCAATTCAATCAATTGTTCAACTTGCCCCAAAACCACCCAACCAATCATGTTGCAACCGAGAATTACTTAAAACTAAACACTCATTTCCAAAACAAAAAGAAATAAAAATCACACCACCAAAACGAAAACACACTAAAATAACACACAAAACGAAAATGAACTAAAGTCACAAATCAAAAGAGAAAGGAAAGACGACATGCACCTGATCAAAAAAGAGTTGCGACGCCCTTTGTCTCGCTTCTCCTCTAGCTGTCTCTGCTCCTCTCTAAACTTTTCAGCAGCTTCTTCTTGCTCTTTCCTCCATCTCTCCTGAAAGGCTTGTTGTTCTTGTCTCCATTGGGTAACTGTTGCCTCTTGCCTCTCTTTCCACCTCCTATCTTCCTCAAAAAATCCTTGGATAATCCTGTAGATCCCTTGCTCACCTAACGACCACCTTTGAAAACCCGATGGATGCTTACGACCTGATGGATCCATCAATGCTCTCCTTTGCACATTTGATTCCGGATGGCTACTTGGTCCTACATGATCACTTCTTTAAAAACAATTATTTTTATCTTAGGAGAATCACCAACAACGCCACACCCCCTCCCCAACTTAATCGTGTATTGTCCCAATACACCTTGACATGAACTTTTTGAACAATGAAACCCCTCTCCCCAACTTAATGACTTGCTAAGGGAGGACAAATGGAGACTAAAACTTGTGACTTTAGCATGTGTGTACAAAAAAACGTAAACAAAAATAAAAATAAAAACACATAACGAAGATAAACAAACAAAAGCAAAACGGGTTGCCTCCCGGGTAGCGCTACGTTTAAAGTCCGCAGCCCGACTTTACCTCACTTGGTTTTCAAGGTGGCAAGTACGATGGTGAATCAACCAAGAAATTCACCACATCAATTTTGGTTCCCGAGATGTCCATCGCGCTTAAATATGGCTTCAACCGATGACCATTGACCACTTGACTTTGGCCGTCCTTCTCATCCACAATCTCTATCTCACCGAAATTACCAATCCTTTTCACCACATATGGGCCCATCCATTTGCTCTTTAGCTTGCCCGGAAAGAACTTGATGCGTGAGTTGTAAAGCCAAACTTTTTGGTCTACCTCAAATGTTTTCTTTCGGATCTTAGCATCATGCCGCCTTCATTTTCAACTTATATGCTTCTGAACATTCATATGCTTCACTTCGTAATTCCTCCAACTCACACAGTTGAAGCTTCCTCTCCTTACCTGCCACATCAAAGTCAAGGTTAACATTTTTCACCGCCCAAAGAGCACGGTGTGCCAATTCCATAGGCAAATGGCATCCTTTACCGTATACCAATCGGTAAGGGGTCGTTCCAATCGGTATTTTGTACGCGGTTCGGTAGGCCCATAAGGCATCATTTAAACGTAAAGACCAATCCTTACGGTCCGGCCGAACCGTTTTTTGCAAAATTTCTTTTAATTGCCGATTAGACACCTCCACTTGCCCACTAGTTTGTGGGTGATAAGGTGTGGCAACACGGTGGTGGACTCCATATTGTTTGAGCAATTTTCCAAACTGAAAATGTTTGAAATGGGATCCCCCATCGCTTATGATAGCGCGAGGAACACCATGACGACTAAAAATGTTGGTTTGGACAAATTGGCAAACAACCTTGTGATCATTTGTTCTTGTGGCTATTGCCTCAACCCATTTTGACACATAGTCAACGGCCACAAGAATATAGTAATTTCCAAACGAGTTGATAAATGGACCCATAAAATCAATTCCCCAAACGTCAAATATTTCAACAACAAAAATAGGGGACATTGGCATCTCATCCCGTTTGGAAATTCCACCCACTTGTTGACAACGGACACATCGTTTGCTAAATTCAATTGCATCTTTAAAAACACTTGGCCAATAGAAGCCACAATCAAAAACCCGATGACCCGTTTTCCTTCCACTAAAATGCCCACCACACGCATATGAATGCGCATGAGCTAACACACTTGGTACTTCCTCATCGGGAATACACCGCCTTATGATTTGATCGGGTCCGATCTTGAAGAGATCCGGATCATCCCAAATGTAGTGCTTCGCTTGAGAAGCGAAGTGCTTCTTCTTTTGTAATGACCAAAATTCTGGAATTTTTCCTGCACTCAAATAGTTTACCAAGTTAGCAAACCATGGTAACTTAGAAACACCAAATAAACACTCATCGGGAAATTTATCATGTATAGCATCAAAATCATTATCACAAACAGAAGGAATGCGAGAAAGGTGGTCCGCTACTACATTTTCAGTTCCTTTCTTATCTTTCACCTCAAAATCAAATTCTTGTAGTAGCAAGACCCATCTAATTAGTCTAGGTTTAGCATCCTTCTTTTCCATCAAATATTTAATGGCACTATGATCCGAATAGATAATAACCTTACCCCCCCAAATATATGACCGGAATTTATCAAGGGCATATACAACCGCTAATAACTCTTTTTCCGTTGTAGTGTAATGTAATTGAGCATCGGAAAGAGTTTTACTAGCATAATAAATGGCAACGGGCTTTTTATTCACCCGTTGCCCCAATACCGCCCCCACGGTATGATCACTTGCATCGCACATGATCTCAAATGGAAGAGACCAATCGGGGGCTTGTAGTATTGGAGAGGAAATGAGTTTTTCCTTCAAAGTGTTGTAGGCTTTTAGACAAGCTTCATCAAAGACAAAAGGTGCGTCTTTTAAAAGCAAATTGCACAAGGGTTTAGAAATAGCACTAAAGTCTTTGATGAACCGTCTATAAAAACCTGCATGTCCTAGAAAAGAACGAACTCCCTTGACATTGGTTGGAGCGGGTAGTGTGGAAATGACTTGAACTTTTGCGGGATCTACTTCAATGCCACGCTCCGAAATGATATGCCCAAGAACCACTCCTTCCTTCACCATGAAGTGGCTTTTCTCCCAACTTAGCACTAAATTTGTTTCCGCACACCGCTTGAGTACCTGTTCAAGTTGAGACAAACATAAGTCAAATGTGGTTCCAAAAATGCTAAAATCATCCATAAAAATTTCCAATGAATCTCCTATCAAGTCAGAAAAAATACTCATCATGCAATGTTGAAACGTTGCGGGTGCATTGCATAAGCCAAATGGCATCCGGCGAAATGCAAATGTACCGTAAGGACAAGTGAATGTTGTCTTTTGTTGGTCTTCGGGGTGAATAGCAATTTGATTATACCCCGAATAACCATCTAAGAAACAATAAAATTTCTGACCTGAAAGTTTATCAAGGATTTGATCAATAAAAGGTAATGGAAAGTGATCCTTTGATGTTGCCGCATTGAGTTTTCTATAATCAATGCACACTCGCCACCCGGTGACGGGGCGAGTGGCGACTTCCTCACCATTTTCACCACGAACAACTTGGATTCCCGCTTTCTTTGGAACTGTTTGGGTCGGGCTTACCCAAGTGCTATCAGAAATGGGGTAAATAATACCCGCATCAAGCCACTTTAGAACCTCCTTCTTGACCACTTCTCGCATATTTGGATTCAACCTTCTTTGAGCATCCCTTGAAGGCTTCACATTCTCCTCCGTGATGATTTTATGCATTACAATCGATGGACTTACTCCTTTCAAATCGGCAATCGTCCACCCAATTGCTGCCTTGTTTCTTTTCAACACTTTCATCAACTCTTCTTCTTGTTCCGGTTGCAAATTGGATGAAATGATGACCGGTAACGTTTCTTCTTCTCCCAAGAATGCATATTTTAGATGCTTAGGCAACTCTTTCAACTCCACCTTGGGTGGCTCTTCTAAAGATGGCTTCAACTTTGAATCAATATGATCCGGTAGACTTTCCACTTGATAGGTCCATGGTGGCCTTCCATTCTCAATTGCCATTGACTCCTTGACATTGCCATCCATTATGTCCCTAATATCTTCCATCTCCGACCTGTCATACACAAAAAGATTCCCTATGGTGTTTTCTTCACTTACACATGAAGTGTAAGGTTCAATACACCCGTCGACTATGTCCGCCATAAAGCAATCATGGTCGACTAGAGAGTTAGAATTACTTGAAAACACATTTAATCGCATCTTTCGGTTCCCAAATGTAACATCAACTGACCCATCCCTACAACCGATTTGAGCATTGATTGTTGCTAAGAATGGTCTACCCAAAATAACATTTGGTTGTTTTTCTTTGTAGCTTGATTCAGAATCAAGAACTAAGAAATCAACCGGGTAATAAAACTCTTCCACCTTCACAATCACATCGGTTAACACCCCCCTCGGAAGTTTAAGTGATAAATCTGCCAACACCACGGTGGTGTCGGTTTTTTGTAAAGGACCAAAATCATGTTGATCATATAAACTTCCGGGAAGAATGTTAACACTTGCCCCAAGATCCAAAAGTGCACGGTTTATTTTAAAATCACCAATTTGAATAGAAATCAATGGTGCACCCGGATCCTTAAGCTTTGGTGGGAGAGTACTTGACAACACGGCACTCACGTGAGCAGTAAGATCAAGCTTTTTAGGAAGCTTTTGTTGTCGCTTTTGGGTGCAAAGGTCTTTGAGAAAACGAGCATAAGATGGAACTTGTTTAATTGCATCAAGTAAAGGCAAGTTAATTTTTACTTGCTTAAATGTTTCCCAAATTTCATCTTGTTGTGGGCTTTTCTTTGATGATGATGTTTTAGGTTGTTCTAGCAATGCCGAGGGGTAAGGGATGGCATTGTCCTCCACACCCTTTTCCTTAACATAACTAGAATCTTGCAAAATTGATTTTTCATCTTTAAATTTTTCACAATCTTTACTTGATGTACATTTTTTAAAATCTTGTTCCACCTCAATTTCCTCCTCGGAACTCTCATCTTCCACCACCCCTTCAATGAATGGTGGTGGAGGAACAACTTTGTTGTCATATGCTTTACCACTTCGAAGAAGACTTACAGCGTTGATTGGTACATGTCTTGTGGATTTTGAACTGGACCCTTGATGTTGAGGGTTGAGCTTTGTGTCACTTGGTAGTCGTCCGGGATCTCGTGTGGATACCTCCTCGGCTAATTGACCCATTTGCTTTGTCAATGCACCCACCGTCTTGTCCGAGATCTCTTGCTTTTGAACTACCCCTTTCAAAATTCCCATGATTTCATCCAACTTTGTATTCACTGTTGGATCACTAGATGAAGAGCCTCCTTGTTGAGCAGTTTGAAATTGGCCTTGATTTTGAGGGGCTCCTTGTTGATAGTTTCTTTGTTGATTCCCTTGAAAACCCCCTTGGTTGCCTTGAAAATTTCCTTGATTGCTTTGGTAATTGCCTTGGAATTGATTTCCTTGATTGTAAGGCCTTTGGAAATTTCCTTGAAAATTTTGTTGACGGTTTTGGTATTGTTGTTGACCGCCTTGTTGACTTGACCCTTGAAAGTTAGGATTCATTTGATTTGAAGCATTTCCATAGCTGAAAAGTGGATGATTTCTCAGCCCTGAGTGATAGGTGTTCGAGTTTATGTTAAAATGTTTCTTGTCACCGTACACTTGATTCACCTCTTCACTTTTTCCCAAGTTCATAGGACATGTCAACGCCACATGTCCCATGTCCCCACAAGCAGCACACAATTCGTATTCCTGCGAAACAGAAGAAACATCCTTTCCCAAACTTTGGCATATTAAATCCATTTTCTGCTCTAAAGAGTTAAATCTATCATTTTGAGCATGATCATTTACCGACTTGACACTAGCCGGTTTTGCTCTCCGATTTGCGGATGCTTGAGTTTTTGAGCCTTTGCTTAGATTTTCTAAAAAGTCCCATGCATAATCTTCATGGTGGGTTAGAAAATTTCCACCACTACTTGAGAAAACCATTTGATTTGAATCGGGAAGCAAACCATCATAAAAAGTTTTGACCAATTCCCATTTCTCAATCCCGTGATGTGGACACAATCGGAGCATTTCTTTAAAACGGGTAAAAGCCTCATGAAAGGCTTCACCGGATTGTTGAGCAAAAGATTTGATTGCAATCCGAGCATCACTAGTTTTTCCCATCGGGTAGTACTCATCAAGAAATGCTTGTTGCATCTCATCCCAAGTACGGATACTACCCGGTGGAAGTGTCAAAAACCATTGTTTAGCCCTATCTTTTAGTGAAAATTGAAAAAGGTTAAGCTTTACCTCATCATGTGTGAAACCTTGGCTTCCAATGGTGCTACAAATAGCTGCAAACTCGTAGAGGTGAGAGTAAGGTTCATCGGATGCAAAACCTTTAAACGTTGGAATGATGGAAAGGTATTGAGGACGGATCTCGAATTGCCTTCCATTTTGGTGAGGTGGCACTACCGGTGATGGATTCCGGTGAATAGCCGGTCGAAAATGGCTATCAACACCCATAACTCTTTGACCTTGTCCTTGTCCTCCTTGGAATCCCTGTTGACCTTGTCCACCTTGGACCCCATGATTGAAAACCCCAAATTGTTGGTTTTGTGGTTGTGCTTGAAAGACGGGATTATAATTCCATTGTGGTTGACCTTGGCCTTGCCCCCCACCTTGATTGAGATGGTGATCCCAATTGTTTTGTTGTCCTCCACCATCTCCAGCACCACCATTGTCTCCTTCAAACCAACCCCCATCATGGTTTGTTCCATGAGGGCTACCTTGGCTACCATTAACTGAATTATTATCTGGGTCATTCTCGAAATTTATATATTCTTGATATCCATATTGACCTGCCCCTTGAAATGGGCCTTGATTACCCGGATTTGCCATGCTTGACCTTGATGAACTTGATGAGCTGCTACTATTGCTTTGAGCTTGAACAACTGGTTGTGATGTAGATGCTCGCAAACTAGATCTATGGAGAATTCTGTTGTTCCTTGCTAATCTTTCAATTTCTGGCTCAAAAACTAAAGGTGATGTTCTTCCGGAAAACCGAGTGTGCATGCAATAACCTATTACCTGCACAAATAACACACCTCGCGTAGCAGAGAAATAACAAGCAATAAACTTTATGATTTTTTTTTTAAATTAATTGAAAACAAAGAACAAGTACAAACAACTAAAACTACAAACCAAGCGCACCGACTCCCCGGCAACGGCGCCAAAATTTGATCGACGTCGAAGTGTCGATCAAAAATAGAAGAGAGTTTGTGTTCCAAATATCCTCACTTGAACAACTAGCAAGGGTAAGTGGGTTGTCGAATCCATGAGGAGTTAGTGGTTGATTTATAGTTCAGTTTGATTACTATTGCTAACATAATGTAAAATTGATGATTGGATTGATGATTAAGACTAAATTGCATAAACCAAATGAAAAGAGAATTTACTTATAATAAACAAAATAGTTGCTCCCGGGTTCAAAGTTCAATCGATCACAAATAAAACTTAACACACGTTTAAAACTAGGATAAGTTACATAGACATAACTCAAATTACATTCATATCAATCTAACAATGAAATGCGATTACAACTATAGCACATATACACAACACTAGAGTATCTCTAGGTGGAATGGTACCAATGTGTAACCTCAAGCATTTCACAACAATTCATGACGAATCTTAGCAATGGAAACATATACGACACATCTAGAGTATCTCTAGGGTGGAATGCAACCAACGTAGATTTCTACACATAAAGTGTTTTGCACATCGACATAAACGTAATACTACTAAACAAACTCATAAACATTCACGTGACATGATTACAAGTAGCAAAGTATTCCCAAAATCAAACACAAGTTTAGTCTTACAAGTTGAATGAACTCCTACACCCGGTTGCAACTACGAATTGATTAGCCGAACATGATCTTCATACCGAAACGTGGATTGATTTGATGAAATAGATGATTGAACATCAATTGATTGACCAAAAATCGCCCCAATATGTCTCCTCTAAGTCCCCAAATCGCCATCTCTGAAGAAATTGCGAAAAAACCCTCAAAAACACGTTCTGGCCGAGAATTTGGGAGCACAAAAACTGCCGTCACCGTATAATACGGTGGATTTCACCGTATCATACGGTGACCAGAAATTCTTTACAGTGGAATAATTCTGTGCTACAGTGGAAATATATCAGCAGCAATACAGTGGAGTCACTGTATTATACGGCCAATCCCACCGTATCATACGGTGGACCTTGTTTCTTCTCAACATCTTTTATTTTCCAACCTTTCCATCCAAATGAGCTCGAGACTTGATTTTTCCACTATAATTGTATCATTTCTTCATCATCAACCTACAACATATAAACCACTCAAAGTAGTATGTTTTGAAAGAAATCCAATGTAAATCTAATGCAATTACATGATTACTAACCACACTAAAATTGATCACATCATATACGATATTAGCATGTGATGTTAAAGTGATTAAAATATAATTAGTAATTTTGAAGAAAAAAAAACATTTACTAATTTTATTATTTTTGCTAAACTCAAAAGAAAATTAAAATGCAAAGTTGTCAGCTTAACCTAACTAAACTTGCATTTTAGCTTTACAGAAATGGAATGAATATAAGCGGTTGCGAACTCAAGAATTTTTTTTATGGGGTTCGGAATTTTTCAATGGTTGATTATTTTTCAATAAATATTATTTTTTTCTTGGTTCGATTCAGATCAAATCATATTAACATATTTAAATCCAAATCAAGTAATTGACCGCCAAATTAATATAAAATCAATAAAATATTTGACTAACAATCTAGTATTCCGGCAAACAACCAACATTCTAACATTCTAAAAATTTAGCAATTAATCAAATTATTAAATAATAAAGTAAAACTTTAAAAAAGTTACATAATCAAAAGACTTGAGGCTCTTTAGAATCTGATTCGGAAGAGGGGCAACACCGATAACAACTATGATTTCGCTAATATAATTGTATGAAATAAGTTTGTTTAAAAAACTAATGATTAGGCTGAAATCTAAACGTGACCGTAAAATTTTTAATAATTATGAGTATTTTAATAATTGAGTTTTGTGTAATGAATTTAATCATTGGACTAAAATATAAATACGTACTTAAAATATATTCGGTTTATCTTTGTAAAAATTTAAAGTTTTAAATTACTTTTTATTTGTGTCGGTCTGATTAAAATTTCATTGGGTCTCTGATCAAAATTTCATTGGGTCGGTCTGAAAATTTCATGGGGGTCGGTCGGGATCGAATCGTACATATCCTATTAAAAAAAATCACGGGGTGTGACCGAACCCCATCTCACATTAGTGGGTACGCCACTGAATATAAGGGTGGGAGGAGTGTAGCCGGGCGGAGGAAGCATCTAGCTGACCTGCCGACATTCCACCGCACATAACACCGCCCCACCTGCTCAGGGAGGGGACGGGGTTGGAGAGAGCAGCCTTTCATCACCAAACAGTGAGTTTTTTGTGAGAGAAAGAAGGTCGTAAGGGAGCTTGGCGGCGACTTTGTCAGAGATTGTGGGGGCACTCCCTTCGTCGTAAGGGTGGACCTTGTGCATGTTCACACCCTTCTAAACCCCGTGAAATTAGAAATGTTTCAGTATTCATCTGAGGACAACTTTACTCCAGCCCTTAGTGGCACCAGTACTTCAAGCTATGGTGGCGAGTCTTAATAGTTTGTTTTGTAAAGTAATTTACTTTTTTTGTAACTACAGTAGTGCCTTGGGCGTTTATATTAATAGAAGAGCTAAGACACACTTTTGTATGGTGTACGTATTGTATGATTGTATTGGAAAGTTAATACCAAAATTAGCAGCTTGCTAATACTACAGGGACTGAAATGTAAAGTCTTGAAAGAGGGGCAACGGCTATAAACAGATTTGGTGATTATGTTAGTTTCAGGTTAGTTAATTAGGGCACATTTGTATTATAGTTCTTGTAGTATAAATTGAGCTAATTCCTTATATTGTAATAAGAGATTGCATCTTCTCTTCTCAATGAAAGTGTGAATTCAAGAATTCGATCCAAATTTTTGTTTAATTTGGTATCAGAGCTTCAAGGAGCTCTTGATTCACGATCGCAATCGATTTTCTTTCCCGATTGCTTCTCTACCTCGTTTCCTGAAGGGGATTTGAGATCCCTTTCAATTAACTCGCAAAAATTCATCGATTTCTCGTATCTTCTCCTCGGAGATCATCCCCCCGTCGCGTCGCCTCACCGGATTTCAGACCTACCATGGGAGATACTAATGCCGGAAGACATACAATTAGGGAGAACTACACAACCATCCCTCTCCAGTGCCCCGTTTTGAATCAGTCGAATTATTCAATCTGGGCGATCAAAATGAAAGCCATATTTAATGTTCATGGCTTATGGGAAACAATTGAAGTTGCAGAGGGTGCTGTGGTGGATGCAAAGAAAAACAGTGCTGCAATCGCGTATCTCTTCCAATCTCTCCCTGAAGATCTGATTATACAAGTTGCAGATCTTGATACGGCAAAGGGAATATGGGATGCTGTAAAGACAAGATTTGTGGGAGTAGACAGAGTTAAAAAGGCAAGACTCCAGACCCTAAAAACTGAGTATAATGCTTTAAAGATGAAGGAGGATGAGGGAATTGATGAGTTTGCTGGGAGATTAAGTGCTTTAGCAACAAGATCCTCAAATTTAGGGTCACCAATTGAAGATTCAGTATTGGTAAGAAAGTTGCTTGATAGTGTCCCAGAAAAGTTCTTGCACATAGTGGCATCAATAGAGCAATTTGTTGACATGGACACTGCCCCATATCAAGAGATAGTTGGCAGACTAAAAGCTTTTGAAGAAAGGATCCAATCAAAAGGGAAATCTGCTGGAGTAAAGGAAGAGAAACTCCTCTTGTCATATGGAGAATGGCAGGCTAAGTTCAAAGAGAATCAACAAAAGAAAAAGAAGTGGGAGAAGGGAAACAAAAATGGGAATGGAAATCAAGACAGGAACAAAAACTCTCAAAAGGGAAAAGAGAGAGGTCAAGCTGGTGGGAAAAATGGCACAAAAGGAAAAAAGGATAAGTCAAGCATAAAGTGCTTCAAATGTGACAACTATGGTCATTTTGCCAGTGAATGTCCATCAAGAAAAGGAAACCAGAATGAAGCCAACCTTGCAGAAATAGAAGAGGATGATGAGCCAGAATTGCTATTCATCACAGAAGAAAAAGGTAAAAGTGAAGTGTTCTTGAATGAGAAGAATATTGACCCTACCAAGTACAAATCAGAAGAAGGAAAAGAGCTGTGGTATCTTGACAATGGTGCCTCCAATCACATGACAGGTAACCCCTCCTTCTTCTCCTTCCTTGACAAAAAGGTAACTGGTAAGGTTAGATTTGGTGATGATTCTAGTGTAGCAATAAAAGGAAAGGGTTCTATTATTCTAGAAGGTCAATTTGGGAATCAAAAAGTGTTAACTAATGTGTATTACATACCTAGTCTGAAAAGTAATATTCTGAGCCTAGGACAAGCCACTGAAAATGGCTGTGACATTAGAATGAAACATTCATACTTGTGGTTTTATGATAAGAAAGGAAACTTGCTTATGAAGGTAAAGAGATCTCCTAATAGGCTATACAAAGTTATGCTAGGCATAGGAAGTTCAATATGCTATTTGTCAAAAGTGAATGATCAAAATTGGTTGTGGCATGGCAGACTAGGGCATGTAAGTTTCAACACTTTGGAAACCATAACAAGGAATGGACTGGTTTTAGGTGTCCCTAAGATTAAGACAGTTGACCATATTTGTGATGATTGCTTGGCAGGAAAACAAACTAGGATAAGCTTCCCCAAAAAATCCAAGTTTAGATCTAAAGAACCTTTAGAAATGATATCTATGGACTTATGTGGTCCAATAAGCCCTGAAACTAGTTCAGGAAATAGATATTTTTTCCTTCTTGTAGATGACTACTCTAGGTTCATGTGGGTTTACATGCTGAGTAGTAAAGATCAAGCTTTTGTATGCTTTCAGAAGTTTAAGACCATAGTGGAAGGGAGGTATAGTAAGAAAATAAGGTCATTGAGGTCTGACAGAGGGGGGGGGAGTTTATGTCACAGGATTTAGTCAACTATTGTGAGCAACATGGGATAGTTAGGCTCCTAACTGCTCCCTACTCTCCACAGCAAAATGGTGCTGTGGAAAGAAGGAATGGGACTATCATGGAAATGACTAGGAGCTTAATGAAGTCCATGAAAGTTGAAGATAAACTGTGGGGCTGAAGGAGTAAGACATGCAGTTTATTTGCTAAATAGACTTCCTACAAAGGCTCTAGATAACATGACACCCTATGAAGCTATTAGAAAACAGAAACCTAACTTAGCTCACCTTAAGACATTTGGGTGTGTGGGTCATGTTAAAATGGTGAAACCTGGACTTAAGAAACTTGATGACAGGAGTGAACCAATGATGTATTTAGGGGTCCAGGAGGGATCAAAGGCTCATAGGATGTTGGATATGAAGGGTCAGAAGATTGTAGTTAGTAGGGATGTCATTTTTGAGGAAAATAGAACCTGGAAAGACCTACAAGAATCACAAGGAAAGGGTAGTCAAACTCAGGTCATTGATGGTCATAGTGATTCAAGTGTCACTCAGAATGAGTCTAGAGTCATATGGGATAATGTGGTCAGTGAGAGTGAGGGGAACTCAGGGGATGAATCTGATCTTGATACTGATGAGATAGTAGGAACTCAATATTTTGATGACCCAGTAGGAGATCTTGATCAACATGTAACCCAAAATGACAGAACTGTAGGAGAAACTAGTACTAGAACACTAAGAAGGACTCAAACTGTGCCTACTAGACTACAGGATTATGTTCTTGATAATAGGCTTAAGCAAAGACAGCAGAGGCAAGAAGAATTGGATCTTGTAGAACTGTTATTGGCTCAAGAAGATGAGCCCACTTGTTTTACTGAGGCTAGAACTGAGAAGAAATGGGTTAAAGCAATGCAGGATGAATTAGATTCTATAAATAGAAACAAAACCTGGCAGTTAGTTGATCCCCCTAAGGACTGTAAACCCATAGGTCTAAAGTGGTTGTTTAAAATTAAGAAGGATGAAAAAGGAGAAATAACCAAGTATAAGGCCAGACTTGTAGCTAAGGGATATGTTCAAAAGTTTGGGATTGACTATGAGGAGGTATTTGCTCCTATTGCTAGAATAGATACTATAAGGTTGATCATTGCATATGCTGCTAGAATGAGATGGAAAATATATCATCTAGATGTGAAAACTGTCTTTCTTCATGGGGAATTAAAGGAACAGGTTTATGTAGAGCAGCCAGATGGGTTCCAGGTTAAAGGACAGGAGTATAAAGTTTATAAACTTGATAAAGCCCTTTATGGGTTGAAACAGGCTCCTAGAGCCTGGAATCAGAAATTAAACAAAGTTCTTAAGGAAAATGGCTTTGTAAGATGTAAACATGAACAGGCTGTGTATACTAGAATTAAAGGGGAGTCTAGTTTAATAGTTGCTGTCTATGTTGATGACCTGTTAGTTACTGGTAGTGATCTGGCTGAAGTTCAAGTTTTTAAGGAACAAATGAAAACTAGTTTTGAGATGACTGACCTTGGGCTATTAAAGTACTACTTAGGAATAGAAGTGGTTCAATCTAATGAGGAAATTCAGATAAGACAATCTTCATATGCTAGGAAAGTAGTTGAATTAGCTGGTTTGAGTGAGGGTAATGAGTCAAAAATACCAATGGAACCAGGCTTGAGGTTAAGGAATGAAGAGGGTGGAGAGGCTGTGGATCCTACAAGCTACAGGAGGTTAATTGGGTCATTAAGATACCTGACTCAAACTAGGCCAGATATCACTTTTGCAGTGGGTTATACCAGCAGGTTCATGCAAGAACCAAGAAAAGAACACTTGTTGGCAGTTAAGAATATTGTGAGATATGTAAAGGGAACAATGGATCATGGATTATCTTATAAGAAGGGTGTAAAAGGTGATCTGGTTGGTTATTGTGACAGTACACATAGTATGGGTGCTGAAGATGGAAAAAGTACCTCTGGTAATGCTTTTTTCTATAATGGGTCATTGATTTCTTGGTTTTCTCAAAAACAAAAAATAGTGGCTCTTTCTTCATGTGAAGCTGAGTTCATCTCTGCTACACAAGCAGCATGCCAAGCTATATGGCTCACAGGACTACTGAGTGAGTTAACTGGAAAACAGCAAGGTAAAGCTGTTTTAATGGTGGACAATAAGTCTGCAATTTTCATTAATGAAAAATCCTGTATTTCATGGGTGTTCAAAGCAAACAACAAGTGGCAGATGGATTGACAAAGCCACTGGCTAGAAACAAGTTTGCTGAAATGAAGAAATTATTTGATATGAAAATGATGAGATAATTCAACATTTCTCATTGGAATGGGATTTTAATACATCAACACAAGTACGTTCATTGAACCAATGCTGTGTGATGATATTGACTTGTCATTACATTGAAATGGATGGATTTATCTGTGAAAGAGAAGGTTTGAAGAATTTGGTATTAAAAGGGGAGATTATTGGAAAGTTAATACCAAAATTAGCAGCTTGCTAATACTACAGGGACTGAAATGTAAAGTCTTGAAAGAGGGGCAACGGCTATAAACAGATTTGGTGATTATGTTAGTTTCAGGTTAGTTAATTAGGGCATATTTGTATTATAGTTCTTGTAGTATAAATTGAGCTAATTCCTTATATTGTAATAAGAGATTGCATCTTCTCTTCTCAATGAAAGTGTGAATTCAAGAATTCGATCCAAATTTTTGTTTAAGATTGTAGCTAGGGTGATTTTCATAAGTGTTTGTATGCTTTTGTTTTAGCATGGTGACGTACTTGTCTTTCAAGATAGCGCGGGTTAGCTATGAGTGTTTGCCTTTTGCATGTGCACAGTGGCATAGCTTTTAAGGGGCGGGAGGGGGCGTCTGACCCCCCCCCCCCCCGAATTTTCTTTTTGCGATGTAGGAGGTATATAATTTTCGTGTATAAAATTTTGATATACTCCGGTTTCGACCCCCCATTTACCTAAAAATTGGCGTTAGAAAAAAAAAATTAGATCTCGACCCCCACTTGATATTTTCAAGCTTCGCCACTGCATGTGCAGACGTGCACGCACTTCATGACGGCAACGCCACGTATAGTCAGGGATGTGTTGCTGGTGTCTCTTGCGCATGACTTGTTTCTTAGGCGAGGCGCGTCAAAAAGGAAAGCTTGTACTAGTCCGCATCTAGCAAGTTGGGGCATTGTGCTAATAAAGAATCTTCGCAGCGGATGAAGTATCTCGAACCTACGCTAAACCTTTTTTGTTTATATATTATTGTGTACCGAGAAGTGAATTTATTTATGGGTTTCACAAGGTCTCGTGCGCGGCCTGTTTTTTAAGTAGGGCACAAAGGGGGGAAGGATGCTTATTTGTGTACTATGTACCCCCAGAACCATGTGTGTCTATGTGACGTGTGTGATCGGTTTTAGTCATGTACGTAATTCATCATGGTCCCGCGTGACTTATTTCTCAAGCGCGACCCCTAGTAGATTCTAGCTTTTTGGCGTAATCTGTCGCATATTTTTCTGTATATGTTTTGTTTAAGTCTTTTTGTGATTACTAGTACATTTGTGTGTATTTATCAAGAACGTATTTCAAGAGAATGCATACGAGTGAATTTTATTAATGAAAAGATCTCATGGAAATTCAGTTACATATAACACTTTCTAAGTTGCGCTCCATTCCAAATGCATGGGAAAACTTTCCCATCTAACTAAGATAACTCATATGTGCCTTTGCCAAGTACCATGCGGACGAGGTACGGTCCCTCCCATACTGTACCTAACTTTCCTTGTGGTTTAGCGCGAATGGGTTCGTTGCTTTTAAGCACGTACTCTCCTTCAGTAAAAGCTTGTTGGCAGACGTGCTTGTCATAGTACTTTTGCATTTGCTTCTTTTACTGGTCTTCCCTTATTTTCGCTAACTCACGCCGCTCCTCTAGGAGGTCCAAGTTACTTCGCAGTTCGTCATCATTATTAATTTCATGATTGTTGAGGTGGCTATGTGACAAGATGCCTATCTCGGCGGGGATCATAGCCTCAGAGCCATATGTGAGGCTGAAAGGCATTTAACCATTGCTTATTTTCTTCATGGTAAGAAGCGCCCATAGTATGTGTGGGACCTCGTTCACCCAAGATGTGCATTCGTTGTCCACGAGGGTCTTGATCCCTTCAAATAGGCTTATTTTGATTCTTTCCACCTGCCCATTCCCCTGCGGGTGTGCAACCTCGGTGAAGATCTATTTGATTTGAAGCTCGAAGCAACATTCTTTCATTGC
Organism: Deinandra increscens subsp. villosa; assembly: GCA_039602395.1. Classification (NCBI taxonomy): domain Eukaryota; kingdom Viridiplantae; phylum Streptophyta; class Magnoliopsida; order Asterales; family Asteraceae; genus Deinandra; species Deinandra increscens. The sequence continues at coordinate 21,012,024 of JBCNJP010000019.1, forward strand.
TCTGTTTGTAAACTGCGCATTGATTCTTTCCAACTAGCCATTCCAATACGGGTGTGCAACCGTAGTGAAGATCTGTTTGATTCGGAGCTTGGTGCACCATTCTTTCATTGCTAGTGATGATGCTAGGGGCTTGACCTCTACCCATTTTGTGAAGTAATCAACCACTATGACTAAAAACTTAAAGTGGCTCGTGGCTTTAGGGAACAGTCTAACTATGTCAATTGCCTATTTTTGACAAGGCCACACCACTGTTACAGGAATAAGATTGTTCTTTGGGCGAGTAATTGCTGGAGCGTGCATCTAATAACTCTTTCACTTACGGAGTTCTTCTACTGCCATTGTACGCATTGCGGTCCAGTAGTATCTTGCACTTTAAGGTTTTACCACTACTGCCTTCGGGCCAACATGTATCCCGCAGATCCCCATGTGCACCTCCCACAATAGATAAGTAGCTTGATCGGCGTCAGCATAGCGGAGGAGGGGACCCATATATGACATGCGGTAGAGAATATCGTGGACCACCTGGTAGTGATCATGTGTCTTTAATTACACTTCTTTTATGCCGTCGAACACCTTTACTTATTAATAGTTCATGCTATATTTTGATCGGATTACCTTTGTTTTGGCTAGTTTGTCATAAACAAGAGTTTGAACGATGATCATAACGCATATTTAAGAAAACAGTTTTATTCCATAATTATATAACAAATGCATACAATCTTAAACTCACACCCTCACTCTTGTATTACAACATGGCCACACATACATATTACACATACAAAATTACTAAAAGCAGAGACCATTACTTCATAAAGATGTCACAGAACCAACCTATTCAGCCTTGAGTGAGTTGGCTACATCGATCACAAATCGGTACCTTACATCGGATTTCAACAGCCTGTCCATGGCCGTGTTCACATAATCAATGGGAATTAGCTCTATATCCGCAGTTATCCCATGCTTTGCTGAAAAATCAAGCATCTCTTGAGTCTCTTTCAAACCTCCAATCGCACTACCAGCGACAATCTTCCTCCCTGTAACAACCCGATAGTAAGTTAGATCAGGTTGCGAAAGCTAAAAGCAAAACAAAAACAATTAAATGTCGAAAACCTAGCTTACCCAAAATCAAAGCAAATGCGGCGAGTTCAACTGGTTTCTCTGGTGCACCAAGAAGAACAAGCTTTCCATTGGGTTTCAGTGCACCGAGCAATGGCACAATCGGATGGTTTCCGGATACTGTATCGATGATGCCATCAAGTGTGCTCGCAGCAGCCTGTTAAAATAATCAAATAGAACTCCGATCAAATCTTGAAACTTTGGCCATAAATGTGAAGGGTTGTTTGAAAATGACAAACGGCCGTTTGACTTTTTAAAAAGCCAAACGGCCGTTTGACTTTTGGGTTGGTTTGGGAATAGAAACTACTCACCTTCATCTCTTCTTCATCTCTGCTGTTTATGAAATGATCAGCTTTAAGTCCTTCAATTGCTTCTTGCTTCTTAGCCGCAGTGGTGCTGAAAACCGTAACATCTGCACCGAAAGCCTTGGCCATCTTGACAGCAACATGACCGAGCCCACCAAGACCCACCACGCCCACTTTCATACCCGGCTTGTCGAGTCCAAAGTACCTGAGAGGGCTGTAAGTTGTGATCCCGGCACATAGCAACGGTGCACCGGAATCAAGTGGCAAATTCTCCGGCCACCGGAGAACAAAATGCTCATCTGAAATCATGTGATCAGAGTACCCGCCATACGCTTGAGTACCATCGAAATTCGGAACACCATAAGTGAGAGTTTGCGTAGGGCAAAACTGTTCACAATCACTAGAACAAGATTCACATGATCTACAAGATCCAACCAAGCATCCAACACCAACTTTGTCCCCAACTTTGAATTTCTCTACTTTACTGCCTACTTCGGTCACCACACCAACAATCTCATGCCTGTATTATACAATTGAAATAAAGATTTCATCGATCAATAAAAGTTGAGGTAGTAATTTCTTGACCCTTAAGACTCAAACATTTGTTTTTGTTAGGATCAGTTTTACTATAAAAAAAAAAAGAAACTGAAAAAGGAAATTGATGAAATATGGATCTATCTATATACACTGAAACTTGTACCGTGTCAGGTTGTGATGATTTTATTCTAGAAAATATAGATCTTACCGTTAAAAAAAGAAAATACTTACCCGGGTATAACGGGGTAAGTGGTAACGCCCCATTCGTTCTTGGCGTAGTGAAGATCTGAATGGCAAACCCCGCAGTAAAGAACTTTGAACCTCACATCTTTCTCCCCGGTAACCCTGTAAATCAGATGATGATCATCATAACTCTGAAACGAATCAATTTATAGTTATAAGCAGTTAATTAAAGAGATCGAGAAAGAAACGTACCTTCTTGAGAAGGTGACCGGAGAAAATGTTCCGGTGGTGTCGTGAGCAGCATAACCGTAGGCCTTGATAGGATGCTCAGATTCCAGTGATTTCGCCGCCATTAATTATTGTAGCTAGCTTGTTTAAAGAGAGAGAGTTGTGCTTTTAATTGAGATATATAAAATGTAGATATTATTGTTCTATATATATATCAGTGGTGGCTATCGGTGTTTATATATATAGGCAAAAGGGATCGACGTAAGCAATGGCATAAGGGAGACGCTGGTTCTTGTGTGCATATGCATATTTTAATAGCCACTACGTGTATGTGCATTCATATTGGAATATTTTTGGAGTTTCCGCGACGGTTGGACGGTCAACTATGACCAGCTTCATTCCTATGTTCATTACGTTTTTAATCTAGAACGACTTTGGGTAGTATACGATATTAGCATGTGATGTTAAAGTGATTAAAATATAATTAGTAATTTTGAAGAAAAAAAAACATTTACTAATTTTATTATTTTTGCTAAACTCAAAAGAAAATTAAAATGATCAAAATTTCATTGGGTCGGTCTGAAAATTTCATGGGGGTCGGTCGAGATCGGATCGTACATATCCTACTATTAAAAAAAATTAATGGGGTGCGACCGAACCCGGCCCATCCCACCTTAGTGGGTACGCCAGTGAATATAAGGGTGGGAGGAGTGTAGCCGGGAGGAGGAAGCATCTAGCTGACCTGCCGACATTCCACCGCACATAACACCGCCCCACCTGCTCAGGGAGGGGACGGGGTTGGAGAGAGCAGTCTTTCATCACCAAAGAGTGAGTTTTGTGTGAGAGAAAGAAGGTCGTAAGGGAGCTTAATTGGCGGCGACTTTGTCAGAGACTGTGGGGGCACTCCCTTCGTCGTAAGGGTGGACCGGCCTTGTGCATGTTCACACCCTTCTAAACCCCGTGAAATTAGAAATGTTTCAGTATTCATCTGAGGACGACTTTACTCCAACCCTTAGAGGCAGCAGTACTTCAGGCTATGGTGGCGAGTCTTAATAGTTTGTTTTGTAAAGTAATTTACTTTTTTTTTGTAACTACAGTAGTGCCTTGGGCGTTTATATTAATAGAAGAGCTAAGACACACTTTTGTATGGTGTACGTATTGTAAGATTGTAGCTAGGGTGATTTTCATAAGTGTTTGTATGCTTTTGTTTTTAGCATGGTGACGTACTTGTCTTTCAAGATAGCGCGGGTTAGCTATGAGTGTTTGCCTTTGCATGTGCATAGTGGCATAGCTTTTAAGGGGCGGGAGGGGGCGTCCGACCCCAACTTGCTAGATGCGGACTAGTACAAGCTTCGCCATTGCATGTGCAGACGTGCACGCACTTCATGACGGCAACGCCACATATAGTCAGGGATGTGTTGCTGGTGTCTCTTGCGCATGACTTGTTTCTTAGGCGAGGCGCATGACTTGTTTTAGTCATTGTGCTAATAAAGAATCTTCGCTGCAGATGAAGTATCTCGAACCTACGCTAAACCTTTTTTGTTTATATGTTATTGTGTACCGAGAAGTGAGTTTATTTATGGGTTTCACAAGGTCTGGTGCGCGGCCTGTTTTTTAAGTAGGGCACAAAGGGGGGAAGGATGCTTATTTGTGTACTATGTACCCACAGAACCATGTATGTCTATGTGACGTGTGTGATCGGTTTTAGTCATGTGACTCATGTACGTACTTGATCATGGTCCCGCGTGACTTATTTCTCAAGCGCAGCCCCTAGTAGATTCTAGTTTTTTGGCGTAATTTGTCATATATTTTTTGTATATGTTTTGTTTAAGTCTTTTTGTGATTACTAGCTAGTACATTTGTGTGTATTTATCAAGAACGTATTTCAAGAGAATGCATACGAGTGAATTTTATTAATGAAAATATCTCATGGAAATTCAGTTACATATAACACTTTCTAAGCTGTGCTCCATTCCAAATGCATGGGAAAACTTTCCCATCTAACTAAGATAACTCATATGTGCCTTTGCCAAGTACCATGCGGACGAGGTACGGTCCCTCCCATACTGTACCTAACTTTCCTTGTGGTTTAGCGCGAATGGGTTCGTTGCTTTTAAGCACGTACTCTCCTTCAGTAAAAGCTTGTTGGCAGACGTGCTTGTCATAGTACTTTTGCATTTGCTTCTTTTACTGGTCTTCCTTTATTTCCGCTAACTCACGCCGCTCCTTTAGGAGGTCCAAGTTACTTCGCAGTTCGTCATCATTATTAATTTCATGATTGTCGAGGTGGCTATGTGACAAGATGCCTATCTCGGCGGGGATCATAGCCTCAGAGCCATATGTGAGGCTGAAAAGCATTTAACCTTTGCTTATTTTCTTCATGGTAAGAAGCGCCCATAGTATGTGTGGGACCTCATTCACCCAAGATGTGCATTCGTTGTCCACGAGGGTCTTGATCCCTTCAAATAGGCTTATTTTGATTCTTTCCACCCGCCCATTCCCCTGCGGGTGTGCAACCTCGGTGAAGATCTATTTGATTTGAAGCTCGAAGCAACATTCTTTCATTGCTCTGTTTGTGAACTGCGCATTGATTCTTTCCAACTAGCCATTCCAATACGGGTGTGCAGCCGTAGTGAAGATCTGTTTGATTCGGAGCTCGGTGCACCATTCTTTCATTGCTAGTGATGTTGCTAGGGGCTTGACCTCTACCCATTTTGTGAAGTAATCAACCACTATGACTAAAAACTTAAAGTGGCTCGTGGCTTTAGGGAACAGTCTAACTATGTCAATTGCCTATTTTTGACAAGGCCACACCACTGTTACAGGAATAAGATTGTTCTTTGGGCGAGTAATTGCTGGAGCGTGCATCTAATAACTCTTTCACTTACGGAGTTCTTCTACTGCCATTGTACGCATTGCGGTCCAGTAGTATCTTGCACTTTAAGGTTTTGCCACTACTGCCTTCGGGCCAACATGTATCCCGCAGATCCCCATGTGCACCTCCCACAATAGATAAGTAGCTTGATCAGCGTCAGCATAGCGGAGGAGGGGACCCATATATGACATGCGGTAGAGAATATCGTGGACCATCTGGTAGTGATCATGTGTCTTTAATTACACTTCTTTTATGCCGTCGAACACCTTTACTTATTAATAGTTCATGCTATATTTTGATCGGATTACCTTTGTTTTGGCTAGTTTGTCATAAACAAGAATTTGAACGATGATCATAACGCATATTTAAGAAAACAGTTTTATTCCATAATTATATAACAAATGCATACAATCTTAAACTCACACCCTCACTCTTGTATTACAACATGGCCACACATACATATTACACATACAAAATTACTAAAAGCAGAGACCATTACTTCATAAAGATGTCACAGAACCAACCTATTCAGCCTTGAGTGAGTTGGCTACATCGATCACAAATCGGTACCTTACATCGGATTTCAACAGCCTGTCCATGGCCGTGTTCACATAATCAATGGGAATTAGCTCTATATCTGCGGTTATCCCATGCTTTGCTGAAAAATCAAGCATCTCTTGAGTCTCTTTCAAACCTCCAATCGCACTACCAGCGACAATCTTCCTCCCTGTAACAACCCGAGAGTAAGTTAGATCAGGTTGCGAAAGCTAAAAGCAAAACAAAAACAATTAAATGTCGAAAACCTAGCTTACCCAAAATCAAAGCAAATGCGGCGAGTTCAACTGGTTTCTCTGGTGCACCGAGAAGAACAAGCTTTCCATTGGGTTTCAGTGCACCGAGCAATGGCACAATCGGATGGTTTCCGGATACTGTATCGATGATGCCATCAAGTGTGCTCGCAGCAGCCTGTTAAAATAATCAAATAGAACTCCGATCAAATCTTGAAACTTTGGCCATAAATGTGAAGGGTTGTTTGAAAATGACAAACGGCCGTTTGACTTTTTAAAAAGCCAAACGACCGTTTGACTTTTGGGTTGGTTTGGGAATAGAAACTACTCACCTTCATCTCTTCTTCATCTCTGCTGTTTATGAAATGATCAGCTTTAAGTCCTTCAATTGCTTCTTGCTTCTTAGCCGCAGTGGTGCTGAAAACCGTAACATCTGCACCGAAAGCCTTGGCCATCTTGACAGCAACATGACCGAGCCCACCGAGACCCACCACACCCACTTTCATACCCGGCTTGTCCAGTCCAAAGTACCTGAGAGGGCTGTAGGTTGTGATCCCGGCACATAGCAACGGTGCACCAGAATCAAGTGGCAAATTCTCCGGCCACCGCAGTACAAAGTGCTCATCTGAAATCATGTGATCGGAGTACCCGCCATACGCTTGAGTACCATCGAAATTCGGAACACCATAAGTGAGAGTCTGAGTAGGGCAAAATTGTTCACAATCACTAGAACAAGATTCACATGATCTACAAGATCCAACCAAGCATCCAACACCAACTTTGTCCCCAACTTTGAATTTCTCTACTTTACTGCCTACTTCGGTCACCACACCAACAATCTCATGCCTGTATTATACAATTGAAAAAAAGATTTCATCGATCAATAAAAGTTGGGGTAGTAATTTCTTGACCCTTAAGACTCAAACATTTGTTTTTGTTAGGATCAGTTTTGCTATCAAAAAAGAAGAAACTGAAAAAGGAAATTGATGAAATATGGATCTATCTATATACAGTGAAACTTGTACCGTGTCAGGTTGTGATGATTTTATTCTAGAAAATATAGATGTTACCGTTAAAAAAAGAAAATACTTACCCGGGTATAACGGGGTAAGTGGTAACGCCCCATTCGTTCTTGGCGTAGTGAAGATCTGAATGGCAAACCCCGCAGTAAAGAACTTTGAACCTCACATCTTTCTCCCCGGTAACCCTGTAAATCAGATGATGATCATCATAACTCTGAAACGAATCAATTTATAGTTATAAGCAGTTAATTAAAGAGATCGAGAAAGAAACGTACCTTCTTGAGAAGGTGACCGGAGAAAATGTTCCAGTGGTGTCGTGAGCAGCATAACCGTAGGCCTTGATAGGATGCTCAGATTCCAGTGATTTCGCCATTGATATCGAAGCTAGCTTGTTTTTGATGTGGAAGAGAGAGAGAGAGAGAGAGTTGCGTTTTTAATTGAAATATTAAATATATAAATGTAGATATTATTGTTCTATATCAGTGGGTGGCTATCGGTGTTTATATATATAGGCAAAAGGGATCGACGTAAGCAATGGCATAAGGGAGACGCTGGTTCTTGTGTGCATATGCATATTTTAATAGCCACTACGTGTATGTGCATTCATATTGGAATATTTTTGGAGTTTCCGCGACGGTTGGACGGTCAACTATGACCAGCTTCATTCCTATGTTCATTACGTTTTTAATCTAGAACTTTGGGTAGTATACGATATTAGCATGTGATGTTAAAGTGATTAAAATATAATTAGTAATTTTGAAGAAAAAAAAATTACTAATTTAATTTTTTTTTGCTAATGACAAAAGAAAATTAACATGCAAAGTTGTCAACTTAACCTAACCAAACTTGCATTTTAGCTTTACAGAAATGGAATGAATATAAGCAGTTGCGAACTCAAGAATTTTTTTTATGGGGTTCGGAATTTTTCAATGGTTGATTAGTATTTATCACTAAATATTATTTTTTTCTTGGTTCGATTCAGATCAAATCATATTAACATATTTAAATCCAAATCAAGTAATTGACCGCCAAATTAATATAAAATCAATAAAATATTTGACTAACAATCTAGTATTCCGGCAAACAACCAACATTCTAACATTCTAAAAATTTAGCAATTAATCAAATTATTAAATAATAAAGTAAAACTTTAAAAAAGTTACATAATCAAAAGACTTGAGGCTCTTTAAAATCTGATTCGGAAGAGGGGCAACACCGATAACAACTATGATTTCGCTAATATAATTGTATGAAATAAGTTTGTTTAAAAAACTAATGATTAGGCTGAAATCTAAACGTGACCGTAAATTTTTTAATAATTATGAGTATTTTAATAATTGAGTTTTGTGTAATGAATTTAATCATTGGACTAAAATATAAATACGTACTTAAAATATATTCGGTTTATATTTGTAAAAATTTAAAGTTTTAAATTATTTTTTATTTGTGTCGGTCTGATCAAAATTTCATTGGGTCGGTCTGAAAATTTCATGGGTGTCGGTCGGGATCGGATCGTACATATCCTACTATTAAAAAAAAATTAACGGGGTGCGACCGAACCCCATCCCACCTTAATTAGTGGGTACGGCACTGAATATAAGGGTGGGAGGAGTGTAGCCGGGAGGAGGAAGCATCTAGCTGACCTGCCGACATTCCACCGCACATAACACCGCCCCACCTGCTCAGGGAGGGGACGGGGTTGGAGAGAGCAGCCTTTCATCACCAAAGAGTGAGTTTTGTGTGAGAGAAAGAAGGTCGTAGGCGGCGACTTTGTCAGAGACTGTGGGGGCACTCCCTTCGTCTTAAGGGTGGACCGGCCTTGTGCATGTTCACACCCTTCTAAACCCCGTGAAATTAGAAATGTTTCAGTATTCATCTGAGGACGACTTTACTCCAGCCCTTAGTAGCACCAGTACTTCAGGCTATGGTGGCGAGTCTTAATAGTTTGTTTTGTAAAGTAATTTACTTTTTTTTTTGTAACTACAGTAGTGCCTTGGGCGTTTATATTAATAGAAGAGCTAAGACACACTTTTGTATGGTGTACGTATTGTATGATTGTAGCTAGGGTGATTTTCATAAGTGTTTGTATGCTTTTGTTTTTAGCATGGTGACGTACTTGTCTTTCAAGATAGCGCGGGTTAGCTATGAGCGTTTGCCTTTGCATGTGCAGACGTGCACGCACTTCATGACGGCAACGCCACATATAGTCAGGGATGTGTTGCTGGTGTCTCTTGCGCATGACTTGTTTTTTAGGCGAGGCGTGTCAAAAAGGAAAGCTTGTATTAGTCCGCATCTAGCAAGTTGGGGCATTGTGCTAATAAAGAATCTTCGATGCGGATGAGGTATCTCGAACCTACGCTAAACCTTTTTTGTTTATATATTATTGTGTACCGAGAAGTGAATTTATTTATGGGTTTCACAAGGTCTCGTGCGCGGCCTGTTTTTTAAGTAGGGCACAAAGGGGGGAAGGATGCTTATTTGTGTACTATGTACCCCCAGAACCATGTGTGTCTATGTGATGTGTGTGATCGGTTTTGGGAACCATGTGATTATTGATCTTGGTCCCGCGTGACTTATTTCTCAAACGCGACCCCTAGTAGATTCTAGCTTTTTGGCGTAATCTGTCATATATTTTTTTATATGTTTTGTTTAAGTCTTCTTGTGATTACTAGTACATTTGTGTGTATTTATCAAGAACATATTTCAAGAGAATGCATACTAGTGAATTTTATTAATGAAAAGATCTCATGGAAGTTCAGTTACATATAACACTTTCTAAGTTGCGCTTCATTCCAAATGCATTTGAAAACTTTCCCATCTAACTAAGATAACTCATATGTGCCTTTACCAAGTACCATGCGGACGAGGTATGGTCCCTCCCATATTGGACCTAACTTTCCTTGTGGTTTAGCGCGAATGGGTTCGTTGCTTTTAAGCACGTACTCTCCTTCAGTAAAAGCTTGTTGGCAGACGTGCTTGTCATAGTACTTTTGCATTTGCTTCTTTTACTGGTCTTCCCTTATTTCCGCTAACTCACGCCGCTCCTCTAGGAGGTCCAAGTTACTTCGCAGTTCGTCATCATTATTAATTTCATGATTGTTGAGGTGGCTATGTGACAAGATGCCTATCTCGGCGGGGATCATAGCCTCAGAGCCATATGTGAGGCTGAAAGGCATTTAACCTTTGCTTATTTTCTTCATGGTAAGAAGCGCCCATAGTATGTGTGGGACCTCATTCACCCAAGATGTGCATTCGTTGTCCACGAGGGTCTTGATCCCTTCAAATAGGCTTATTTTAATTCTTTCCACCTGCCCATTCCCCTGCGGGTGTGCAACCTCGGTGAAGATCTATTTGATTTGAAGCTCGAAGCAACATTCTTTCATTGCTCTGTTTGTGAACTGCGCATTGATTCTTTCCAACTAGCCATTCCAATACGGGTGTGCAACCGTAGTGAAGATCTGTTTGATTCGGACCTCGGTGCACCATTCTTTCATTGCTAGTGATGTTGCTAGGGGCTTGACCTCTACCCATTTTGTGAAGTAATCAACCACTATGACTAAAAACTTAAAGTGGCTCGTGGCTTTAGGGAACAGTCTAACTATGTCAATTGCCTATTTTTGACAAGGCCACACCACTGTTACAGGAATAAGATTGTTCCTTGGGCGAGTAATTGCTGGAGCGTAACTCTTTCACTTACGGAGTTCTTCTACTGCCATTGTATGTCACACCCCGAGAAAATGACTGAATGTGGGCATGTGACTGATTTGGCATCATGGTCATGGTTATGAATGATGACGTCTAATGAACATTTAATTAAACCATTTGTCTTCTGAAAATGTAAGTTTCAAACATTTAATTAAACATCTAAAATCGTGGCAGCGGAAATAAAGTAGTGGTTACATAATAAGTTTTCCAAAAGACAAAGTCATGAGATTTATAAACATAACTACCCTAAGGCGTAATGCGTCTAAATCTCCAAAATGAAATGCATGAACACACAGCAGGCAGACCATGATATGACAAGCAGGATCAGAACAGAAAAACATGGAGTTGCAGTCTTTAATCACCTGAGAATTCAAGAATAAAAAGAGTCAACAGAATTGTTGGTGAGTTTCACAGGTTTAATGACACTGAACTGTTTGAAAACATGTTTGAAAATGTTTGGCTTGTCTTGATATTAGTTTGTTGACACTGTTGTTGTAAAGATCGAGCATGAACCTTGAATTCAAAACTAACTGTTTACCCACTCCTGGTGTCCTTCCCCGAGAACACCGAATGACCAGAATAACAAATGTACCCCTTGACTATAACCATGGAGTCATGACTGGAGCGACCAAGTCAGAGTAGGGTCGTCAACCCAAATAGATCTATTCACAAGCTATCGTTTCGAATGAACTAATTGAATCCAATTAATAGTGGGACTTAGGCATATAACATGAATCAACATGAATACACAAAATGGGGAAATGAAAAGAACATGTAATCATTACGTCGTACAGTTATCATAATATCAGACAGTTTGAAGTTGAAAAGCATTCATTGAATTCTCCCCCAAGTTAGAAAACAGAAATGAAAAAGGGGCCGTGAAGACTCACATGTTTGAAGGTGGATGACAGATATGTTTGGTTGAACTTAGCCTAGCAAACGTCTACAAAGTAATGTTATAACGTATTAGGGTTTGGCTATCTTGAGTTAGTGAATACGTCACTCAATGTTCAAGGTTAAGTCTCGACTGGTTATTACCCAATGATGGTGATGGAAATCCTAGGACTTATTTATTGTCAAATAAATAGTATTGAAGTTGATGGAGTTTATTATTTATTTGAATAAATAAATAATGATTACGTTTGAAAAATAAATATTGAATAATATGGATTATTTTTCATTAAACGTTAGGAAAAATCGTAAATATTTAATTCACTAAATATTTGTAAGGTTTTGGACTTTTCGATTAATAAATATAATCTTCCTTTAATATGAATAAATGTTTCCACAAATATACGAAGTTATATTTTGGTAAAATTAAGCGTAGGTTCGTCCGGTAGTTAACCGGTTTCGCCGGTTTGACTGTTATGACGATGTTATGACGTTTTAGGTTTCCTAACACTTAGGATTTGTTAGTGGACTTGTTCTAATGTGTTTTAGGGTTTTGAGTTGCCAAATTATATAATGGAAGTTTAGCTTGTAAAATCCGACGTTTTCGAGTAATCGAAAGTTACAGTTTTGTCCGGTTTGTTTATAAAACATGTTTTTCTCCATTTGAACTTTATAAAATATTTTTATATGTCAAAACTAACATGTTTCATGTTTTGAACTAGACCCAATTCCAAATTGAAAATAAATTACAATTTTTATCGAATTGTCGCAGTTACGATATTTAACCGTTTCGTTTCCAAGTGTTTAACTTCTCAAATTATTTAGTATGTTTGGGAAAATACCTTTGGCATCCCTAATAATACATCACAAGTCCTAAGTGGTCACAACTTGTCAAAAGTCTTAAACTTAATTTTTCATAAAAATAAATGGCATTTATGTCATAAAAATTCCATGTTTTTATTCTCTTGAAGTTTCATGTTTAAATCCTTGGTGAACACTTTTATGACTCAAAATCACCCTTTAGTAAGTTTTGGTTTTGGTTTGAAGTCAAATTACAAGTGTTTGGAGATTTGGAAAAATATATATATTTTTCTGCATGACAGCAGTTTTATGATACGCAGGAAATGTGTGTCATCTCTGTTCAGTGTTCTTGTTCATATAGTTCACAGATGACAGCAGATTTATGACACGCAGAATGTGTGTCATCTCTGCCCAGTTTCATAAACTTATATTTTTCATGAAATTTTGATTTTTAACACTTTGTATGTCCATTTCTCACCAAGATAAGTGTTCCAAATTATATTTTACATACAATAACCAATATTTTCCAACCTTGGTCATTTAAAGTGATTCTTTTTAACAAATAACAAGTTATTTATATATTTTGTCAAATAATCTTTTTAACACAACTAGTTTCCATCACAAGCACATAACCATACTAACATTCATGTTTGCTAGCAAGTCATACAACAACCAAATCAAGACTTATTCATGAACATGACATGTGACATAAAGAAATGATAGATTTAGAGAAAAATAACCAAAGAAAGTAAGTTTTTCTCACTTAGAGCTTTCCTGATCGGTAATGACGTTAATGGGTTGTTGAACTAGCTTCCAAGTTTAGCTCCAAACCCAACCTTGATCTTGAAATGTGAAAGAAATGGTGATGAAAGTTCAAGGGTTTGTCATGGATTTTGACAAGAAAAACAAAAGATTAGAAAGATTTGTTTATGAAGAAAATCAAGAAAGAAATGAAGGAATAATGGAGTTCTTGGTATTGTTTTTTAATATGTTTACGTTTATTTAGTATGTAACAGTTAATACATACTAAATAACAATTGGTTGCATTTGGTACAGATTTTTCTTTTGGATATTTGAACTTAGGTTGTTTCATATAATGTTTGGGTGGATGATTGTTTTGTGCCTTTATGCTTCATAATGGTTGTGTTCCTCTGTTAGTTGTTCGAGCACATGGTATGATTTTTTGATGCATTTACTATAGACTTTGATTTTGGCAATTCGAGATGATGGCGTGGGTTTAGAATCTGGTTTGTTTCTGTTTGAATTACCTTAATAAACATTACACAACTTTGTAGAATATGAAACAGCTCCATTTACTTTGAAAATAAGTAGATGGAATGAATTTCTAATAATTTTGTTCTTTACATTGGCTTTGGTAATATGATGTTGTAATGTTATGGTTTAAATCATTAGTTACCAGTTATTTAGTAGGTGTATGACAATTGGTTTTTTGGCTTTAAGATATGAAATTGACTTTATATTCTTATGTTGGTGTCTTGCAGGGCTGCTGAGCTGTTTGCAACTGGACTGCTTTTAGGTATTGTTCACTTATTTTGCATGTACTTTAGATGATATGGTATACTTAGTTTATATTTTTCAAAATTATAAAGAGCTGGGGTTGGTGTTTTTTTTATTCTATTTTGTTAGTAGTTAACTGTTGATGGTTAATTGAAGTGGCCAACTAAGTTCTAAATAGTTTGTTGGCAATTTAAAGTTTAATATTCTGAAACTGAGCAGACCCTTATGCATGTAACATAGTACCCTTTTAAATAAAGTCTTCAGATGGGGGAAATTGGATCCAAAGGTCAGGTGTCACAATGTCAATCATCTTATGCCACTTTTATCCATGTTTTAATGCCCTGTAACTCCGAATGGATCAAAATTGGGTTCCAGATAAGGGAATATGAATCCAAAACCAGGCAAATTGCCTATTTCCCTATGTCATAAGGTCAGGCCTATTACACAACTTTTGTCCATATTTTACTTGCCAAGTAACTTCATCTAGATCAAAAAGACCCATTTTTAGTTGGATTACTTCTGTATCACGTAACCATGACTATCTTGATGTTATGTACCCTTTAATGATAAGTTCTTTCTGATAGGTTATATGCAAGCATTACACCATGTAATTAATTAATGCCTTAGATACTCGTTGTGTCACACCCTGTAAGATTTGTGTCGGGATGCGAGAAAGGTTATCACAGTCAAGGTTACGAACGTACTCTGGATGGTTCAACAACTAGAGCCGTTTTGGAAATTGTTAAATTGTTGGAGTAAATAGGAAATTTTCCAAATATCATTACGCAGCGGATTAATTGTAATGAGAAAAGTAAATAGTTTTAAGTTTACAACACATAAGTTTCAAAAGATTTTTAGGACATGACACCGTTAGGCGTTATGTCAGGAAAATCTCCAAAAGCTAAACCATACTCCAGAAACAAATGATAAATCCTAAGATGCAAAGGCAGGAAACAAGCAAGCAGGTCCGATGCATGCACAGCAATTATGTTTAAGTACCTGAGAATTCATACGAGAAAACGGTCAACAAATAATTGTTGGTGAGTTTCACAGGTTTAAAGTGCTAGCAGTTAAAGGTTGTATGAAAACAGTAATTGGAAATAGTTCATGTTAATAGTTGACAATATTTGATAAGACTAGTTGATAATGTTACCATGTACTCTGAATACCGAAACTGACTGTTTACCCACTCTTGGTACCTATTGTCCGGTTGGTACCGCATAGATATGACATAACAATTTGTACTCTTTGACATAAGACGGAGTCACGATTGGAGCTACCAATCAGAGCAGGGGCGTTAACCCAATAGATCTATTCAAACGTTACCGTTTGCAAATGATAATTAATCGGATTCAGTTAATAGTGGGGTTTGGGTTATAGCATGAATGAACATGAGATAACAAGTGTGGACAATGGAAAAGCACATGAAACAGTTATGATAACAAGGTCCAATTGTCTAACATGGAAAATTGTATGTATGAATTCTCCCCCAAAGATTAAATAGTTAAAGGAAAAAGGGGCCGTGAAAACTCACATGATTCAGTGATGGAAATCGGTAGCACGATCAATGAAAATGCAAGCCTAGATAATTATAAGACATGCAATATAGTAAGTAATTGGGTTGACATTTGTCACTCCAATTAGGTAGGTCAAGTCTTGACGTCATGGTAGCCTTAGGGTTTAATGATTTGGAAAGTCAAAGTGAAAGTGTTTGGTTTTAGGTTTATTTGGAAATAATGTAAAATATATATTTTTAATTAAATAAAATATATAAAGTTCCCAAATAATATTTAAAGATGATAAATATTTATGTAAATAAATATTAAGTCAAAATGAGGGTTTTCATATGAGAAATTGATTAATTTTCACTAAGTAGTTGAAAACCGGGCGATTTTGCGGTAACCGCCGATTATACGATATTTATCCGTTTAAGTTAGAAATCAACCAAGTATAATAAAATATGATTAGTTTCTGTCCAAAATGGGTAGATAAATATTTCAAGTGTTGGTTTGCATTGGTTTTGCCGGTTTGATGTAACTAGTGTCGGTTTTGCCGTTTTGGTCCCGTTTGCCCGTTAAATGATATCGTTAGGTTCCTAAAATCACCATATATATTTGTAAACATGTTTTTACCATTAAAATGACCTTAAGAGTTTATTTGGACCAGATTTGGGTTTTGTTACAAAAATGGAGTTTCCGGGTTCGTCGGGTGTCGGTTTTAGTCCCGGTTTGTGCCCAAATTCAAGTAATTTATAAAGGGATCTTTTGGCTATGTCCTAGGTTCACTTTAACCATCATAACCTACTGTTAAAAGGTCTAAACTTTCTGGTCAAAACGGATCTTTGGTAAAAGGCACTTTCTAGGGTTTATAAAGTGTACTTTTGTGTGTAAAAGGTTCCTATGGTGAGTTTAAGTACAAGCAAACTTTACAAGGTCTAAGATATCATGTCTTGGCTATTTTTTTCAGTTTAAAAACGTGTCATAGGCATTAAGGGGTCCAAAGTTGCAAGATCTACACATATTACATGATAAATACAAGTTTAATGACTAAAAAAATGCAAACTAGGCAAATACTTGTGTAAAAGTCTAACCAAACTTATTCTTGAACATAATAATGTAAGTAAATACTAACATGAGTTCCTAGTAGCAAGATACATGGTGAAACATGAAGTTAAATACAAGTAAGTAGACTTTTATGGTTCAAAATGGTGTTTAGACAACAATGTGAGTCAAGACTTGCTAATGGAGTGTTCTAGTTAAACAAAAGAACTATGGATACTTGTTAAGACAAGATCTAACTAGAAGAAATGAAGATGAAACCTTGTTGGAGGATGATGATGGCCGAAAATGATGATGATGATGGTTACTCTTGAGTGTTCTTGCTTCCTAGCACCATGAATCATCAAGAACATAAGAGATTGAGTAGAAAATCTAGAGAGAGAGTAGAGAGAGAGAGAGCTTACGGTTTCTAGAGAGAAGGAGGAGCAAAGAGGATTTTTCTCCAAGTCTTTGTGTTGTGAATGGAACTAGGATAAAGTAAAAGTGTTTAAGTATGGAGGTTAAGTGAGAAAAGGTGTGTTTGGTTGTGTGTGATTCGGTTCTAATGAAACCGAAAGAGAGAGAGAGTGAGCCGAGAGAGATGAGAGATGGAGAGAAAGAGAGTTTGTGTCTTGGTTTGGTTAGATAAATGTCTAGTAAAATAGGAGGTTAAATGAAACTAAGTGTAATGTGTGTGTGTGTTGTATATGAGCCGAAAAAGAGAAGAAAGGGACTCGGGTTCGAGCCCTTGTGCTTGGCCGGTTCACGTGAGCTCCAAGGGAGTCTCAAGGGACTTGTATGCTTGTGTTAGTTGGATGGTTAGGGCTGCAACTAAAGGGAGAAATGGATGATTCAAAAGAGAGGGAAACTATGATCCTTTGGGTAATAGATTTGGATGGTTATGGGGACAAGTTCTTACATGAGTAGTCATAGGTTATAAAGGTGCACACTTTTGTCTAGGATTGATGTGAATGGGATATAATGAAGTCAACCAAGGTACAAGCAATTAACTAGAACCAACTAGATTGGAATGGTGGTGGTTTGGTGATGATCTCGGCCGAACAAAGGAAGGGGACGGGGAACCGGTTCGGTCGCGAGGAGGAGAAAACGGGAGGGAGAGGAGAAAAGGAAAGGTGACGGGTTGGATATACGTAAAGGAACGAGAAAAGGATTAAACGAATCGAGTGTAACGATTGTTTTATAAAAACAATTAATCACGACGTTTAGAAATAATAAAACGATAACTTTTGTGAACTAAAATAATATAAGGTTTATATTTCGAAAACTTACGTTGCATGCATATATATATTACATGCATGTGAAAATATGATTGTCGCGAACGTTAATAAAGTCTTAATAAAATGTTTTGGACGTAAAATATATTGAGATTTACGTGAGGAATGGATCACAAGTCTCGTTTCGTTGTCATTGTCTAAACACGTTGTCATTTGATATGAATTGTTTAAATAAGTTATACATGTGAA
This sequence comes from Deinandra increscens subsp. villosa, assembly GCA_039602395.1. Classification (NCBI taxonomy): domain Eukaryota; kingdom Viridiplantae; phylum Streptophyta; class Magnoliopsida; order Asterales; family Asteraceae; genus Deinandra; species Deinandra increscens. Next base: position 21,030,014 of record JBCNJP010000019.1, read on the forward strand.
ATGTGTGTCATAATATGATAAAAGGTTGATAAAATGTAACTTATAGTTTAATGATTTAAATGAACGTAAAATGGAAATGGAAATAATGATAATCCACAAGATGATGGGATCATGTTTAACGTCTACCACATAGTTTGGTAATATTGATGAATGGGTTCGGTTAGTCACTTCATTATTATTGAAGTTCCAGCGACCATTTCGTGCAAAGAGATCATCATGTTCAATTATTGTTTACAACATGGATCAAGGCTACGTCAAGGCTATATTCCTATTGTAAATGAAAGTGATTACGATAAAATTGGCACGTTGCAAGTAAACAGTTACGTAACACAGTTAACATATAAGTATATATTATTGTTTTAAGTCCTTGGAAACTTACGGGTTGTTACACGTTGTATTTTCACAGCTTTTTTAAAATCAGTAGTGAAATCTGTAAAGGAGTTAGTATATTTATTTAATTTTTACTTTACAACAATTTTTTTTATTGATGAAATTGTTATAATATTTATTACAACAGTTTTTCAGAACCTTATCAAACACACCTTTTTATATTCATATATAAATAAACTTATAAAGTACATTAGTTTTTCCAAGGGTTTAACAAGCGAGGCCGTGAGGTATTTGTCCATGACTTTTCTCCAGGGATCGTCCGACTTAAAGTATGGATTCCATATTAATGCAATTGTATTCATTTTTAATTCATCTTTAATTTTATTTTAATTCATTGTTCAAACCTTTTCTTTTTATCACTGATAATGAATAAAGCATTGGCTTAACTATGACTAAAGGTTAAATTGTTCCATGTTGACCTGCATAATTTTTATGCTTTGCTTCAGTGAACATCTTATAGAGGTCACACCATTGGAACAGATGGGGTATTTGTTTGCAAAACAAATATTTCTTGGGAAGGCCAGCGTTCAACTCATTGCAATTAACAGAATACAAAGGTAATAATCATTTAGACTACCAATTTTTACTACTGAAAAGAATACTCAAGAATATGTGTACATATTGTTGATTTTAATTAACCAAGATTAGCAAACTTCAGTGCTGCAATATATTGAATGAAGCAACACGAAATGGGCAAAGTGTTTTATTTATAGATTGAGTTCTTTCATTTTGATCCATTGCTAATTCAATTGTGGTAGATTGTGTGATGTCCGTCTGTAACTTGGTTGATATTTTGGTCGCCCAATGAATAACCAAGTGGTGTTCTCTATGTTTCGGACCCTTGTGTATATCTGTGAGTTCTTAGTCATCAATGGCTGGTTCGAGTTTTTGACCCTTGTGTATATCTGTGAGTTAATTTCTTTCACATCCTAAAGTACTCAGTTCTTGTGCATATATCCGTGTTCGATTGTGTGTTGATTCCTTTAACCTAATGTGGCGAAATGGGTGGATGAGCGAGTCAAGGTCAGTTCAGTTAGCTAACTCGCAAACACTAATAAACTTTATGAAACATTTTTGAAAAAAAATGGTAACTTCGTATGGCTTGACAGTATATTGTATATTGTTCATAATCTCTGGATAACACATAAACCATATTCAGTCAAACCCATAAGCCACAACTGTACGATCATCCTGTGTGATTACAGGTATGCTACCAATTTTAGTTCTTTATATGGACTGCTCTGATATCAAACTTTTTGTGTGTTTGATGTAACCTTATGAATTAAGGTTTGAAGTGATTTGAGCCCTGCTTTTACTCAGATTAAAGAGTATGATACAGGACTCAATTGCAAGGTATGCCTGAAATAATAGATCTATCATAGGATTATATCCTTGCATAGTTAATAGTAATATAACCTACTGCTTGTAATATATGGACTGCTCTGATATCAAACTTTTTGTGTGTTTGATGTAACCTTATGAATTAAGGTTTGAAGTGATTTGAGCCCTGCTTTTACTCAGATTATATCCTTGCATAGTTATCTGTAATATAACCTACTGCTTGTAATATATGGTATGCTCTGATATCAAACTTTTTGTGTGTTTGATGTAACCTTATGAATTAAGGTTTGAAGTGATTTGAGCCCTGCTTTTACTCAGATTAAAGAGTATGATACAGGACTCAATTGCAAGGTATGCCTGAAATAATAGATCTATCAGAGGATTATATCCTTGCATAGTTATCTGTAATATAACCTACTGCTTTATTATTTGTAACTGCTTGTCATTTGTAGTCTTTGCAGGAGCTGATTGAGCAATCTCAAAAATATAATCCCCCTCATCCATCACTCCTGCCACACAACTGCAAATCAAATAAGAGCCAGGCACAATCCAGAAATAAGGGCTAACAGAAAGACTGTTCCCAGAAAAAGGTAAGAAAGGAGGGCTGGGCTGGACTTGTAGAATTGATATCTGATAAATCAGCATGCATAATGACCTCATCAGATGTTTTTGTGAAGTTGTGACTTGCAAAACTTATTTATGGTTTCTATTTGTGAACTTATTTGTGATAGAATATGAATCCATTTGTAAACTTATCATAACTTTGTAATGTTGTTATATATATGAAACACATTATTTCGCTATAAGTGTATTTTTATTTTGTATTATCAGGTTATTTGTCATTTAATATAGAAATCAGTGATTCTATCAAAATTTATTTTTTTTAATTTCTTTTACATTCTTGACGCGCAAAAATGCGTGTCATCAACCTTTATGACAGGGGCTTCCTTGACGTGCATTTTATGACGCGCATTGAGCGTCATAAAATGCGTGTCATTGTTCGCGCGTCAAGTGCTTCTTGACACGCATTTTGCACGTCAAGAAGCTTCTTGACCCCTTCATCCTTGACGCGCATTTGCGTGTCAAGAAGACCCTTTCTTGACACGCATTGCACGTCAAGAAAGGCCTTTTTTGTAGTAGTGGTGCTAGAAGTGATTTACCTTGAACAAGGAAGGTATGTAGAAGCTAGAAAGTAAGGTGGTTGATGGTGAAATGGTGGTAGTTGTGGCGGTTTTTAGTGAGCCGAGAGAAAGAGGAGAGAAAGAGAGAAAGTGGGTTTTGTTTCTTGGAGGTTGTAAGTATAAAGTGAAATGGTTAAGTGTTATAAAAGGGTGTTAAGTGATGGTTAGGTGATGGTGGTTGGTTCGGTTATATGTGAACCGAAAAAGGGTGCTTGGTTTGGTTGGTTTGTAGCCGAAAACAAGAAAGAAAAAAGAGGGGGAAAAGGTTGGTTTGATCCTAGCAAGTTTCTCTTGCATTTGTGTGTTGGAATTTGAAATATAGGAGTGTGGTGAGGGTGTCCATAGGCCGGCTCATGAGGGATGGGACAAGAGAGACATAGATGGCTAAGGGAACAATCATGTTGGGTGTGTAAGAGGTTAAAACTATTAACCAAGGGTCAACCAAGTTGCTATGTACTATTAGGGACAAGGGTGTTGTCAATCAAGATGACACAACAAATCAAAGGTTTAGGCTACATGTACACTTAGTTAGGAGATTGGTTAAAATCAAATGGAAAGAAGAGGGGAAAGGGACCGAAAAAAGAAGGAAAGAAAAAGAGAGGGAGAGTGGCTCGAACTCGGGAAAGAAAGAGAGGAAAGAAGTGGGCTCGGGTTCGGCCCGAAAAAGAAAAAGAAAACGGGAATGGGCTTTGGCCCGAAAAAAAAAAGAAAGAGAGAATGGGCCGAGGGAAAGAAAAAGAAAAAGAGTTTGGGCCGTAGGCCCATTGGGCTTTCTGGGCCGAACCGGGTCTCGAGTCGGGTCGGGTTGAGTCCGGTTTGGTCCTACGAGTCCAATGAGACTTCGTTTGGGCGAAAACGATATCCGGAATGAAAAATGGATTTTCGACGTGAAACGAGTGATCGTAACAATATTGTTCGTCACGGACGTTTTTCGGATAATTGGAATTGTCACTTGTCATGATTTGGTGTTTATGTTGTTGTGTACTAATGATGTACTTCAAATTTGAATTAAAATGTTTGCTCTGTAGGGATAT
>JBCNJP010000019.1:21034459-21127793 GCA_039602395.1 Deinandra increscens subsp. villosa
TGGCATATGAGTGATGCCGTTTTTTTTTTCTGTGTATTCATATTTATTAAAATCAGGGAAACTTTTGAATTTCTGTGCGTATTGCCGTATGCGAGATGTCACCACCGCACGGTCAACCATCATTGATTTTCTGGTTTGTTATTAAAGAGTTGTCTAATCCAAATTCGATGCTTCCCTTTTTTTATACAAAAATGCCCTTGGGCCTTGGAGTCTTTCTTATTATTTCTTTCTTTTTTTGTTTGCTTCTTTATCTTTCTTTTTTTAATAGTGTTTTTCCGGTATTCTATCTTACGGGATTTTAAACATCCTTGGTTATTTGAGGCTTGAGATCCAATTAAAAAGTTGTCCTAGAAGTAAAAACTCCAACAACCGATTAAAACCACCGCCTTACACTGGGGCTAAGGCTACCTCTCTAAAAAGAAGTCATCGGACTACAACTAAGTCAGCTGTGAAGTCTTAGCGGCCCTTGAAGTCTTAGTGGCATCCTTAATATATTTATATATTTGATAACGATGTAAAGACCTCTTAACATTTTTTAAACGGCTTATTGGATTTAAATAATCCCAACTATCATTAATTGGCCGATAATAATCCCAACTGAGTAAATGTTTTTTAACGAGCCTAACTTTCACACTATATTCCTACAACAATCCCAAACTAACGGATGACTAACTCCGTTAGTGTTTTGCTAACGTGGCTATCTAGGTGGTTTTTATTGTTTTTTTATTTTTATTTTAATGCCATTTTAAGCTTATGTGGCAACATAAGGAGAGTGTTTAAGCTTATTTGTTAAAATGAAAAAGATGAAGGGCCATTTATGTAACTTCAGAAAAAAAAAACAATTTTAAGACCCCAGTCCCCCACCCAGCCACTTCCACCACCATCTTCACTGTCGACCACGAAATAGATTCTTTCACTCTCCGACGTGACTATTCCGGTCGCCGGAGAGTGTTTAGCCGGAGCAGATTCCTTTTTCTAAACCACCAAACGACATCGCCGGAAACGGAAACCACCAAAATAGGCGTAAACGGGAATATAGAGGCGGGAGATAGAGAACGGTGTCGGCGGGGATGGTGGCGGAGATGGAGGAACATGTGTTGTGGAGAGGTGGATGTAATCGAAAATGATGAAGAAGAATTGGGTGGTGCCTGTAGGGTTTCACAGGACTAGAATGGATATGGCAAATAGGAGATAAATCTAGGTGGCGGTGGTGGTGGCCCTTGGCGGTGGTGCTGCGACTGATTGGACGGAAATGGTATCCGCAATATCGAGGATAGTATGGTGAGAGTTCGAGAGTTGTGATGGTGGTGGTGGTGGTGCCGGAGGAGGTCGCCAGAGGAGGTCGTAGATGAGGTCACCGAAGGAAGTAGCCGGAGTGGTGGTGGTGGGCTGCTTGGGTGGGAGAGTCAAAGGGTTTTCTTTTAACTTACAAAAATGGCCCTCTGTCCTTTTTTATTTTAACAAATAAGCTTAAACACTCTCATCATATTGCCACATAAGCTTAAATTTGGTATTAAATTATAAAAAATAAACAATAAAAAACCACCTGGATAGCCACGTCAGCAAAACACTAACGGAGTTAGTCATTCGTTAGTTTGGGATTGTTGTAGGAAAATAGTGTGAAAGTTAGGCTTGTTAAAAAACATTTACTTAGTTAGAATTATTATCGGCCAATTAATGATAGTTGAGATTATTTAAATCCAATAAGCCTTTTTTAAATGATTAAAGTAAAATGAAATAATGGAGGTCATTTTCAAATTTTCATTTTATAAACCCTTTTAACTTTACGTGGACATGTGAACCTTTTTTTTCTTATTAATTAGAACCATTAGTCCTATTTTTCAACTTTTAAAATGATAAATTCATATTTAAACTGGATTGCCGTAGTTTTCTGTTATGAACTTGGATTTAAGCATCTACACGTTGCGATGTGGATATCATTGAAAAATACAGTTAAAAAAGCGAATACGAAACAGTATGGTTTTAAACAAAACTAATAATTGAGGAAAAACAAAACTAAAAATAATTGTAAATAAACACATCTCACTCTAAATCTCATACAACTCTCATATAAGTAATAAAAATTTAATAAATAAAAAAAAAAACCTCACCCTCTTCACTTATGGCCTTATGGTCTTATGGGGCTAATAAATTAAAAAAAAAAAATCAAAATGGAATGGAAATGCATACTTAACGGTATAAATAATATCAACAGAAAACAAACGTAAAAACCAATGTTTTAAAACCGGATTTTTAAATCGGACCGGTCTTGTCCAAAAAAACGGTTCAATCGGGTTGACCCGGACGGTCGAACCGGGTTGACTCCTTATACCTGTAAATTTACAATATACATTTTATAAACTTTCAACCGCAACAAATATAAAAAAGAAACTTTAATAAAATATAAAACAAATTACAATCATCCAAAATAACACCAATACAAATTACAATACCCCAAGTTCGTCGATTGTACCCTAGTTAATAACTTCGATTTCTACCCGATCACTTCGAGAATCTCATCCAAGTTCGTTGATTGTACCCCAAGTTCGTCGATCGTCGCCCCAAGTTCGTGGATTATGGGGTTTTTTGTATCGCATTTTTGGTTTCCAGTGGAACGTGAACGTAACCCTACTTTTTTGTAACGTCTTTCCTGCCTTTTCTTTGGATTAATATAAAATAAAAAATTTAAAGAAACTAAAAAAAATAAAAAAATAAAAAAACGAAACCCGGTTCAATCCGGTTCCGGGTTTTTACCCGGTTGAACCAGAAACCCGGCGGTTCACTTTCTGACCCAGTATTACTAATAACCGGTTATAACTGAACCGGAAAACCCACCGGTTCCCGGTTAAACCGGCCGGGTCAATCCGGTTTTTAAAACATTGGTAAAAACCGGAAACCAAACACACCTTACAATTGCTCCGACGTGGGGAAGGACAGCAGGACCATAAAATTTAACCAAAAAAGAAAATTAAAAAAAGGAAAAAAATTGCTAAAATGCGCACAGAAGGTGAAATTGGTTTCTAACATGGGGCTGAGCCTTACCAATTACCACTACCACCAGGTTGGTGGCCTCAATTCCTTGTGTTAGTTGTTTACTTGTTTAATGCTTTAATTGAACTTCCCTCCTACATGGCTATATACGTGAAAAAATTTAAAAATGGTGTTAAGTGAAATGTATCATACGTTAAAGTGACTAAGGTACGCTTGTTAAATTTCTCCAATTTGTCGGTATTATTATTATTATTTTTTTTTTCTCTTTCTAACTTTATGCTTTTCATTTCATGTTTTTGGGCTCCCTTATGTTCGTGTGGGCTTCTGTTTATGGGCTGGAGCTGCCAGTAGGCCCAGTATGTCCCGATGTCATCTAGGATAGCACAATGTATAACTTAATTTATTTATCAAGCAGAAAAAGCTACATAGACTTAACTTGTTTAATATTTTGTAAGTTACATAGATTTAACTTTAATTACACTTTTAATAAAGAAGGATAATAACAAGCCGAACGAATTTAGTCGCGTTGACCTAACGAGCCATGACCGGATAGGAACACGTGCTAAGGAAAACGAAGTTAACATTTATAAGCCAATAATAGTAACAATTGTTGATGATCAAGAGACCAATGGATTCTCAATCAAGTCTAACAAATACAAATCTTTCTTTAAAAGAAAGTAAAACAGAAACCCTAATCACATGAAGTATGGATTGACTATTGGTTTCTTCCAGCACAGTAGCCAAAATCACACAGCCCAATTACAATGTATGTGCAATCTACCGCCTGTTGATTGTTAACCCATTGCAGCCCATCCTAAACATGAGCCCAGTTTAGTTATATTTAGCCCAAATTAATTCAGCAAACAGTCCAACGAATCAATTCTAAGTCTAGATTTACTTTTATTTGCTTTTGTGCTAGACAATATGACATCCAAATTATTAAGCACTCATTTTCGAAGTTGCCATCACAATTCCTCTATCATAATTTAATAAATCCACAAATCTATTCAAATAAATATGACGTGGCGATTTCTTTTCATTTAATATTTATTTTAGCACACTTCCCTTTCTGCCTACAGAATATACAAATGATTGAAGAATACTATTAATGCATTTGTATTCTAATTAATATGAAAATAGTTAATATAAAATTGCCGTTCTGAAAAAATGAAAATAATTGTATCTTAAATATATTGATCACTCAGGAAATTTATGGTATACAAATGTGTATGTCATTGATCACTCAGACTATTCGTAATGGGTTCTATGGGGCCGCCGCCACCTCCAAAACCCCTGGTAACACCACCCCCACCAACGCCATCATCAGTCTCCCCCCCCCCCCCCTTTTTGGCGCTACCACCATCTTGCCTGCCCATCTTCAAAGTCGTCGGCGCCATAGGCGCTATCCCACTACGCCTCCTCTCCTTGGGCGCCATTGGGGCGTGATACAGGGGGTCGGGCGCTTTCACTATGTGCAGCCTCATCAATTTATGGTGTACCTATATGCATGTCATTGTATCTTAAAAACCCCGACCGACCGAACCGCCCGAGTAGCCCTACCCGATTGCCCAACCGGATTTCAATTCTTTTAAATTCAACTTTTTTTAAATGGAAAAATGGATTTTAATAATACAAGGTTTTCCTTATTGGCGGATAATAATACGAGTTTTGGAATTTTCTCACAATTGTAGGTATTGGATTATAATGATACACCGTTAGTTTTTACTAATGGTGTTAGTGGTTGCTGACGTGGCTGCTGACATGGATCATATTTGGCATTTTTAATTAAGTTATTAAACATCAGGGACTATATTTGTATTTTCTTTAAAGATTTGGGTTAAAAAAAACCCCAAAAATTAAATAAATTATCTTATTAAACATCATCATCTTCTCCGGCGTCCACCCCACCCCACTGCAGCCTCTGACCATCACCTCTCCGATCTCTTCGATCTGGAACCATGGCGGAACCCTAGGCAGGTTTGCGCCAGCCGTCACCACCAACCTCCAGCGATAGCCACTTCTTGACAAACAGCAGCGGCGACGGCGCTGTTGTTGCTGCTTCAGACGAAGACGACGATAGCCGCTTCCTCTGCTGTTGTTTCTGCTTCTTGACGAAGCCGCTTCTCTCCCTCTATTGTTGTTGTTGCTGCAAACAGCGGCGATAGCCGCTTCCTGACCGCCCTTCTTTCTTCTTGGTGGTGACAACAGAAATGAGCTCGCCGGAGATGCGGCGAAATTGATAATGGTGACCAGAAAATCGTTCTGATCAAACGATTCGGAGTTCACCAACGGCTGGTGGAGGTTCGTTTGGGGGATAGTGGCGTTGATTTTTTAGGGTTTTTTTAAACCCAAATCTTTAAAGAAACTATAAAAATAGTCCCTGATGTTTAATAACTTAATTAAAAATGCCAAATAGAATCCATGTCAGCAGCCACGTCAGCAACCACTATCACCGTTAGTAAGAAACTAACAGTGTATCATTATAATTCAATACCTACAAAACTCGTATTATTGTGAGAAAATTCAAAAATTCGTATTATTATCCGCGAATAAGGAAAAACTTATATTATTAAAATCCATTTTTTCTTTTTTAATTCCAATTACATTTATATATTCCATTATATCTTCATTTTCTTAAAATTCGAATTCTGATTCTAATTCACATTCTAACAAATGGTATGGGGATAAAGGTTAGAGCCTGGGAACCTTGAGGTCTCCAAGTTCAAACCTGACTCAAGGGGGTTTTTCTCAAGTGGTGAGTTTTCTCCTTGATAGTGTTCCTGAGTGAGCCAAGCCTGGAGTGTCAAAGTCAGTATGGACGGTTGCAATCTCGTCTCAGGAAGGCTCATTCGAGTATTGGAGATTTGGAGAGTAGTTCCAAACGCCGTTTAAAAAAAAAAAAAAAAATTCACATTCTAACAAATTCTACAAATCAAACAATCTCTAAGTTTCGGAAAGGTCGATGTACTCATATCATTAACTTAAGACTCCGATTGCTATTTTTAACTGTACCTAAATCCAAGTGTTACATGTTTTGATCGTAAGGGAAACAAGTTGCTTATTTACAAGTATACAAAACATGAAATGAACTAAATCCATTATAGCTTGTTTTCAAACACTAAGATAGTCGTTGTAATGTGTAGCAGTTTTTGACACGAACATGTTAACATGATACGACACGACATGAAGTTAACAGGTTTGGGTTTGAGCCAGACATGTTTTGTGTCATAAACAAGTTGGCACGTTTATTGCATGACTAAATCGGTATCTAAACAAGTCTTAACCGGCCTAACCCGTTTATAACACGATTAAACTTGTTTATATATTTTAGTTTTTAAAAAAATAATTGAATTCATATTTATTTAAGACTTCTATGTGTTTTTGTTTCTAGTATGTTACGAGTTGTTCTTGAACGGTGTTATTAATATGGATTGTAATATTTCGTGACATTTATTTTATCTTGTTATTTGATAATATTTTTGGTGCCATTTATTTTATCTTCTTTAAATCTACTTTGATACTATGATAAGTGGTGTCACACAGAAGATTAAGTGATATACTTATAATAATAAATGTGTGTTGGTTAGTGATAGTTTAAATGGTGGTTTTGTAAATTTATGAATTGACTTAAAAAGAGAAAATGAAGTGTAACTATTTCAGTGATGAAAAAAAAACAATAATACTGCATCTTTTGCGTGAGCCCAACCATGCAACTCCCTTGATAACGCCCAGCGGGCGGTGTGCTCCAGTGTTATGCACCACCACGAAGCCGATACGAATGGCCTTAATGTTCACATAGTCATACTATATAACTTCAACTTATCATAAACATCACTATCACTAAACTAATAGATTTTTTTTTTTGAACGGCCAACGAATGCCCCGGAAAACCCGGGAACTATTTACACCAGTTGAGCTCATTCCAGGGAAAATCCACCTCCGCGAGCGGCCGGGTGGTAAAACCTGGGAGCTCAGGGATCGAACTTGTGACCTTTCAGCCCCAAGTCTCCCCTCATCGCCAATGCCCCTTCCAAAGTGCTGCCCGTAAGAATCGAACCTGTATTGGAAGTGAATTCTCCTCCACGATCGGTTCTTAACTTCTTAAGTTTCTTCCCAGTCTCACCACAATGGAAGTTGTACTAAACTAATAGATTATCGATAAATATATTTTTTTTTCTTAACGGCACTATCGATCGACGATAAAAACTAAAGTTTGTTGAGGAGCAAAAGTTAAAAGAAAAGTTTCTCGATCCCACCGTTTCCTAATCTTACCAACAAAAAAGTTAACAATAAGATTAACTATAATTGGAGTTCAACAGTTTGTTAATTACAAGACAATAATAAAGACAAAATCGACCCTAAAGTATAAAAAAGAAAATTAGTTTACGGTTACATATTTTGGAAGCCATATGATGTTTGAACAAAGTATACACAAAATTACTCATATAGCAAGTTTTGTCTCAACTCTCAACTATACACAAACTTACAAATTTGGTCATAACTATTTGTGCAACTGTAATACCAATCACCATAAGGCTAAGTGTAGTGGTCACTACATTTAAAGTTTCATAAAATCCCTCTAAAATATGGTGTAGTTTATACAACTCCTTCAAGCCCTTGTAATCATAACTTAATTATGATTCTTTACTCACAACCTTCCCCCTCACCGGCGCTATCAAAACAACGCCCCTCCACCCATTTTTACCCCATAGCGCCCCGGGGTGAAATGTAAAAAAATTATGGGCATCGCGCCCATTACGGTAAGTCTAATAGTCCATAACAAAGATGAACACTAAAGTAGAATGGAATGACGAAAACAAAGTTCACCTACCTGATTAAAAAACATACATGAATAAATATTCAAAGATTATTAAGTAAAATTACATGCTTCATAGTAATACAAATGATGAAGAACTTGTCAACTTTACACCTTGTTGCGCAATGCTTCATTTATAAGTAAAAATGTCTTTCATTCGAAAAGATATTATCGTAATAATTAGTGGAGATGAAATATTATAAAGGTAAAGTCTACCTCACTACCTGTATTGTAAACTCTTTATTTATACCTTAGAGGCTTAGATAAATCTAGAGTTAACTTCCTTTTGAGTCAATGAGGTTTCATCATTCTAAGGCTATGTGTAATGGGGCTTTAAAGGGGCTTGAAACCACCTTTAGCGTCCCTTTTGCGCCCCTTTCACGCCCCTACCCATTACTATGGGGCGCTAAAAATGGAAATGGGGGAGAGGCGTCAGATTTTTCACGCCAAATGGGGGGAGGTTGTGTGGGTTGGGTAATGATTGTGCGGCTTGAAAGGGGCTTTATCCCATTACACCTCTTTTGTTTTCAAGCCCCTATGCCATGTCATCGTCCACGTGTCGGATCATGCCCAAGGGTGGGGTTGACCATTACGGATAGCCTAACTACTTGTATACGAACTTTTATTTATTATCAATTAGTTACCTAAGGTTTCCGTTTTCTTTTGATTTGAGTCCCTCATACTAACACCATCCAAATTGACTGTTAAGTGAGTGGTATTTTAGTCCATCCACCAATAAATCTAACTATGGTTTAAACAAAACCCACAAACCCTTCTTGGCTAACATTAAAACCCATGCTCACCTCACATGTCTTATATCTCCACGTAAAGCTTGGAAATGATGCAAATAATAAGAAGCATACAAACTCAGCTCACATTACATTTGCATTAGGGAAAAGTTATTTTACAAAAGGTCATTTGCATGCGAAGGCTACGAAGTCATTTTACCTGTTGTTAGCTGCCGATCTAAGTTTTTTTTTCCTTTTGGACTTGACGTCGAAAAATATATTTCCGGTTTGAAGCGTGATTTCACAAAGAAGTTTTATTTAAAAAAAGGTAACAACGTCTTTTTACATTCTAAAAAGGGTAGTCACACCCTTTCACGAACCAAAACCTATTAAAACAATCCCTAGGATCAACACATTCAACTATTTTCGCTAATCACTCAGACGCTAAACATTGATGTTATTTCAAGTTCAGAAGAAGTATTCTAACAAAAAAGTATTATAACTTGTAAATGAATTATACAGATAATGAAAAAGAAATTAGAACGAAGCACAAGAATGGTAATGCAATTATCAATCAGACATTACATGGTCTAAAAGTTTGTTTTGCGTAAGAATGTAAAAACTAATGAGATTCACCTAGGTTTATGTGACAACCGTCAAAGCTCAGGTGAACGCTCAATTTTAACTAATGCATTTAGTCGTAACACGTTTATTTTAAACTTAATTTCATTGAATTAAGTCATCATACGCATACTACGTCCATTTCACGCATTCACAATCAATTATCGGTTCACTGTCCGTCAACGCGAGTTTCACCCCTCTAAAATACCAAGTGATAATGACAATTCCTACAACAAACAATCCGGTTTAATTCATGAAAACCAAACGATTCAAAAACAAAGTTTTTATGAAATTAAATTTCATGAAAAAAATCCCAATTACAAGTATTTAAACTAGTTGAATTTTAGTGTATGTTTCATGACTTCATCCAAATATACCAAATTGTTGCTAGGAAAATTACACGCATTCCCTTCTTCTTCTTCGATCTCCTCTGTGCAACGTCCAAATTATCCGCCATTGATGAGAAATGGGGCGTCAAGAGGTCCGTTAAATTACTGACGTCCGGATATTAAAACTCATTATTTATTTTATGAAGCGGGTCCCGACATGATGGTCCCGAGTAGACGTCTGAAGCCGCAGATCCCGATAATATGGGTCCCATTGTTCGGTTAGTACTCTGCCTCGCCTCTTAAGCGCGTGTAGCAATAAGCCCTCAGTTTAATCGCCACCCTATCTCGTGCAATGAGCCACTCCCATTGATGGCGCGTCAAACACAAGTTAGACTGCCCTCGTGCTCTACATGTGCGCATACATCTCTGCCCACCTCCTTATATCTTAAATTTTATGTTGCACAATATCGTAACTAGATTCCGAAATAAATTTTAAAAAAATTAAAAAAAATAGCGGTAGTTAAGTTAAGTTAAGTACGTGATTTATTTATAAACAAGTTTACTTTTTAATGAATGAATGCAAAAAAGAATTTGCGTTTAGTATGTGTACGTTAACCGTTTATTTAAAATTATTTATAAACATGCTTAGTGTTAAATAAACAAAAATGAATAAGGCTTCAATTTGTTTCGGCTCGTTTCAGGCCTATAAACAAGTATATATAAATGGCATTCGATGTTTCAGCCCAAATGTTACATAGAGAAGATTTGAAACTAGAGGTGTTATAAAAACTGGTTCGTAAATCCGAATGGGTTAGTGAGTCAGAACCGAACCGATATAAAACCAGTTCCAATTCCAAACCGAATCGTCGGTTCCTAAATGATCCACATCCTGGCCTACCAAACCGGTACTGAACAGATTCCACAATATGGACTTACTACAAACGATCCAAGAAACAGTTTATGAACCGATTCTAATGTTAAAAAATTAGAACCATTATTATAGTCATTGGGGGTTGTGCGTTTCAGCTATTTTTTTTCAAATTCTTTTACCATTTTGACCCTTTAAGTAATTATAAATTAATGAAATAGACAGTGGATTTTTTTTCTTTTGAACTATAACGATAAAAACGCTCTCTATACTTTCTTAAACACTAAAAAACGCTCAAATGGTTAACTATAAAGATCACACCATATGGTGGAGATTAAGTTATAAACGTAGGTAAAGGCGCGTGGTTGTAAGTGAGTAAACGGGGTGCGTGAAGGAAGAAAAAAAACGGTGTACGGTTAGTGGAAAAATGCATGGGGAGGTGCACGGCATCACTCAGTCTACATATGCATTACGGTGCAGCCACGCATCCTTTTTATGCCACTTAAAAACCTCTTGAAACGCCACCAATCCTTCTCTTCCTCAGTTTTCACTTCACCCCCCTCAACTTTCTAAGTTGAAACATAAGTGTTTAAAAACCATTAAACGGCTGAAATTTTGGATTATGATTTATGGTTTAAACAACTAGTTAATTACTCGCTTATATGCTGCAGTGGGAAACTGTATATATATCTTGGGTGCTGTAAAATCAAAATTAAGTAAAAAGAGTGCATAACAGATTGACGGTAATAACTCTGATATGGTTAGACACGTTAAAAAAAAAATTATGAGATACATGGGTTTTTTAAACAACGGAGATCACGCACACAATATATCGAAAAAATATTAAAGTTAGATAATTTCATAGATAATTTCATTCTACACTCCACTAGCTTAGCATAGTGGCAAATGTATATGACCCCTTAATTAAACATCTTGGGTTTAAGTCCACTTATAACAAAATAATAAAATAAATAGGGGTTACAAGTTAGGCCAGAGGTTTTTTATCAGTGGTGAGTTTCTTCTGATGGGGATTGGAAATGATCGAGTGGGTGGTGTAATATCCTCATCAGTGATCCAAATTTACCGTTAAAAAAAAGATAATTTCATTCTAAAACAAAATATATTTAAATTATAATCTTTTCTTTTAATATGATATCTCAACTTTATTCAAAAATAGCAATTAACAATTACAATGAAGTGGTGGGTAAACAGACAACAAGCTGTCCCGCAACCCTCTTTTGGATAGGAAACCCAATTATAATCTAATACTAATAAATAAAAATGTTTAGAACACTTACATTTTCTGATGCTTTCTCCTTTTTTTGAACGGCTAAAATTTTATTGAAGCTAACGAGAAACTAGAAAATACAACGAAAACAAAGAGGAAAAAACAAAACAACAATCAAGAATCATTTAAAATCCAACTTTCCCACACCAGCTCATGATACTTAGCTTTATATTTGAACCACTCAAACGAGCTACGTTTAATTTCCTCTAACACTCGGCCTGGGTGGGTGTTCGTTCCATGAAATTCTTCTCCATTCCTCGGTAGCCAAAGAGCCCACAGAGTGGCTCCCATGAAGACGTGCATATTCTTGGACATCATCGGAGATTTATAACAACTTAAAACTCGAGCGAAGAAGCTCTTGAGGGAGTTTTTTGAAGGAAATGAGAAGTTGATCCACAAGCCAACAAATTTCCAGACTTCTGCAGCCTATGGACACTCCAGTAGCACATGCAAAGTTGATTCAGGGACCCTGGAGCACCAAGAGCACATAGGATTTTGGATTTGAACTCCGCGTTTTTGTAGCTCCGATTTCACTGGGATTTTATTCATAGCTGCCTTCCAGGAGAAGGTGTCCACCTTCTTTGGAAGCCAATGTGACCATTGGTGTTTATATGAAAACTCCTCAAGCGACTGTTCCACTTTTTCCCTTACTGATGCAGAGGAGAAACGGGCATCATTGCAACTGAGCCAAAGCCATTTATCAACGGAAAAGGAGCGTTGCACGCAGGTGATCAAGGAGGTAATGGCAACCAGCTCGGATAATTCAACTGGAGTCTCGGGTGGTTTGGCCCATTTCCAAGATGGTGTATTCGCTGATAATGGAAGCCTCGACGCCATTGTGCAAGATTTTCCTTTTTCCAGCCCATATAACAAGGGAAATAACATTTTTAACGGCTGAGTAGCAGTGCAGTTATCTTGCCAAAACAGAACCAAGTGACCAGGACCAACCGAAGCTTTTGTTTTGCCCCAAAATCGATTCCCATTTCTTCTAATTCGGTAATAGCGCTGGTAATATGTTTCCAGTACCCAGGTATCAATATTTTTTTAGAGGGATTACCTCATGTTTCCTAGGAGAGTGGTGTATAGCATTAATAACTCTAGACCATAAAGCATTTTTGTTCTCTTTGAGTCGCCAACACCATTTTGATCTGAGTGCAATGCTTGTCGCTTTTAGCCTGCCTATTCCCATACCACCTATGCTTTTTGGAGCGAGTATTTTCTTCTATGATACCCACATAATTTTGTGATGATCTTCACAATTGCCCCAGAAGAAGTCTCTCCTGATGGCTTCCATTTCCTGTAGAACACTCACGAGAGCTTTAAACAAAGAAAGAAAATATATTGGCAAGTTGCCCATAACTGATTTGATTAAAATTGCCTTTCCACCGGATGATAGTGTTGCTGATTTCCACTTGGACAACCTAGCTTTTAACTTGTTTAACGCCGGCTTCCAACTTTTTTTTAGCCTCATATTTCACCGACGGGAGACCAAGGTAAACAAATGGAAGCTTTTCGGATTTGCATCCCAGAATTTCAGCCATGCTCTCAGATTGTATCTCATCCACACCAATACCATATAACTTACATTTATCGAGTTGACTTTGAGACCCGAGGAGAGGTGAAAGCATTGCAAGAATCTGGGGAGGAAGTCAAAGTTCTCACCCGATCATTCACTAATAAATGTTACGTCGTCTACGTAGATAAGATGGGACAGTGTGGGACCGTTAGCGGGGAGCTTTATACTAGGGGTGTACAAAAAAACCGTAATCCGAAAAAACCCGTAAATCGAACCGTATCCGTAACCAAAAAAACCAAACCGTTATACAATTTCGGTTTTCGGTTCGGTTTGTAACCGTAACCGAATTTTTAATTCGGTTTTCGGTTCGGTTATGGATTATAATTTTTTATAAATTTCGGTTAATACGGTTAGTTCGGTTTAAACCGAAAACCAAATTTTTATTTAATTATTATATATTTATATATATCATTTAAAACATTAACCATAATATTCTAACTTGAAACACGCCTTGTCGCCTTCGGCTAATCCTCCAGCCTCCGCCCTCCTGCCTCCATCGAGTCATCGACCATCTTCAATCCTGGAATTCTGGAAGTTCGTCACTTCGTCCTCCATTCTTCCTCTCGAGTTCATTCCTCCAGCACTCCTATCAAATTTGGATATCTTGGTTAATATTTGATTGAATTTGGATTTGATTTGGATACACTTGGTTTAAAAAAGTGTAAAATGATATTTGGTTGAATCTGGATACTACGGTTAATTCGGTTTTCAACCAAACCGAACCAAACCGAACCGAATTGCATATGGATCGGTTTCGGTTCGGTTCGGTTTACGGATAGACTTTTAAAAATTTCAAAACCGAATTAACCAAACCGAATTAACCAAATTAACCGAACCGATGTACACCCCTACTTTATACCTTTAAAATGACCCAGGATAATTGCCTTTTGCATCGCCATGTTAAGGGTTTCCATGCCTATAATGAAGAGAAAGGGTGAAAGTGGATCACCCTGTTTGACACCCCTCTTCATTTGAAATTCTTTTGTCGGAGCTCCGTTGATGAGGATGAACGCCCTTGAGGAACTAAGGCAACCACTAATCCACTTTCTCCACAAGGGGGGAAAGCCCATTTGTGCAAGAATAGAATCTAGGAAACCCCAGCTCAAACAGTCAAAGGCTTTCTCAAAGTCCACCTTGAAGACTAGGGCTTTTCTTTTATGCTTTTTTAACCAGCTAACAGCTTCATTTAAAATCAGCGGGCCATCTAGGATTGATCTGTTTTCCACGTATGCTGATTGAGACTCACTGATTACCGATCCAATTACCTTTTTTAACCTGTTTGCAAGGACCTTGGCAAGTATCTTGTAAATGCAACCTACCAGGCAGATGGGTCTGTAGTGAGCTAAAGACGAGGGGTCTTTGATTTTGGACAATAAAGTTATGAAGGAGGAGTTACATCTATGGCTAAAGCACCTGTTTTTGTGAAAGTCATTCATAAAATGATTAGTGTATTTTACAATTAGAGCTAGAGTGTTTTAAAATCAAATACTTAATATGGTTTTTGTTTAGGAAAAATGGATTTTAAATAATCCCAACTATTGTCTATTGACCTGCAATAATCCCATCAATTTATTTGTAATACAACAGTTTAATTTTATACACTCTTTTTTCTAATAATATTTCAGTTAAAAAACTAAAGTCGTTAGTAAAAGCTGATGTGGCCTCCTAGCCAACAGAGGATGTGGCCAATTCTAGAACTTGTTCCTATTTAAACAAACCTGGAGGACCAATCCTACCCTTATCTAAACTTGATAGCCCATTGTGCAAATCTGTCAGGGATTGCTCTTGCCAATTCTACAAAGTCAATTTGGATATGGGATCGTCGGATTCAGGGCTACGAAAACCCTAGCCGACGATCTGTTGTTGTTTCACCACCATCGAAGCCTCTACCGACCATTTATTGCCACCAGGATTTCAACTAAATAGAACTAATTTCAATTAAACAGGTCCACAGGAACGACAAGTGATTCGCTAAATTTCAATGGATAACACATCACCTAGCACATAATCATAGAAATGAAGACATGCGAGTGGAATTGCCACAAAAAAGCCGCTTAATAGATTTGAAATCAAGCGTATATATATATGATATACTTGCATGTTACATTTAACAAGATCTAGATGAGTAGGCTTGTGGTTGAAGACGACGAATAGAGAAAATTCGAGATGAGAGATTGCTGAGAGTTGTCTGAAAACGCCATGATTCAAGTTACAGAGGGAGATCGGAGGATTTGAGGGAAGCAAATCGTGTCTTTACGGTCGCCGCACGTGAAGAGGGGGAAGCAAAACGTGGCTGGGGTTCGGTTTCAAGAAAGAAAGGGAGAAGCAAGGGAGCTCGCAGGTGGAGGAAGCCCCTGGCTGGACATGGCCGGAGGTTCGCCGGTTACGGGAATGTTTTTTGGGGAGGATAAAGATGTCAGATGAAGTTCAACTCATTTACCAAAATTACAAAAAAAAAAAAAACCCTTAGGTTTAGAAGTTTACATATTATCCCCCAAGCTGCTGACTAGGATGCCACGTCAGCTTTTATTAACGGCGTTAGTTTTTTTAACGGAAAAATTATTTAAAAAAAATAAGGTAAAAAGATTAGACTGTTGTATTACAAAAAAAATGATAGAAATTATTGCCGACCAATAATTAACAGTTAAGATTATTTAAATTTATTTTTCCTTTTATTTATTAATCAATTATGCGACAATGTCTGTATTTTTAATATAGAGATTTATGAAACCTTTCACTATGATTTCAGAACCACGAGAGAAGCATAATTGAACCCATGAAATTGAGCATTAAAAGAAAATAAAATCAAGAAGTGAGAGGCTTAAATCAAACCCATGACATTTCCATGGTGAAGGCTAGATACTAGTCGGCTTTCTCAACCTATGGTGAGTTTCACTCCTGATGTGGATTGGAGATGATCGGGTGGCTGGGTAATGCCCCCGTCAGTGATTCAAATTTGCCGTGGTAAAAAAAAGATACTAGCCGGCTTGACCAAGTGTCCTTCTTTAAATCTGGCAAGAACTATTTAAACAAAGAAGAGAGGGAGGCATTACGGGGACCCGGTATGGTTGAGAAACCGGGAGCCGGTTCCAAATGAAGCCGCATGGCTCAACCGGCTCACCATACTCTCTCACCCGGTTCCTAGGCCGGCTCCCTCCTTCGCGGTTCTCGTCGGTTTCCAGAAACCCGGTCAAGCCGGTAAGTTGTGACCGTTGCACTTAGCCGTTACAACGGCTAGTTTCTATTTTTTTTTTTACTTTTTTAACACATTATAAATACCACCATATTTAACATATTTTGAACACACATATTTCTTTCTTCTCTACAATCTTTTGATCTCACATTTTTCTAGCACGTGAACAAAAAGAAAAAAAGAAAAGTGGTCCGCACGACGACGTTGATCTCGAGAACAAACTAGCACGTGAACAACAAGAAAAAAAGAAAAGTGTTCTCGAGTACTTCATGAAACCGCACGACGACGTTGATCCTTAATTCCTTCCACTTGTGTCTTCAACAAAAACGAGAAATAGCGGGAGAATATGGATAGGATTGCCCATTTTAAGTTTTTATATTTAAAAAAATCTAGTATTGTTTTAAGTTTTTTTTTAGGTTTTTTTTTTTAAATTCCAAGTATTGTATGGTTTAATTCCTAGTATTAAATGTTTTGTTTTTATTAAAAGTTGTTATTTTGTTAAGTTGTTTATATTAAAAAAAACAAAAAAAAATAGAAATCGGTTTGGATTTGAAGCCACACCACCACCATACCACGTGGTGTGGCTCCAAATGGCTTCAAAAACACCTAAAATGAGTTGGCACTATACTATTGGTTGGTGGACATGGCTTGGGGGAGCCACATGGCTACCATACCTCCTCCCCTAATAAGGATACTAAAAACCGATGACCGATGACCTTCTCCTTATGAGATGTGGATACTAAACTAGCATGCGCTAGACCTTATTCAAGTTTAGGCTTGCTCGTTGAAAATCCAGTTTTCTCTCCATTAGAGGTAGAGTAACCCTTCTTTCTTCGATCCTTGGCTCTCTCCCCATTTTTTATATATTTCCTTTTCGGCCTCCTAAGAAAGTACTATCTATTTTAGAGGGCTTTAGAGCTAAAAAAAATTTGGGGAGGGCACGATAGTGTTCAGAAAATGCATGGGTTAAATGGGACAATATTTTACCGGATAATAAGCTTAATCTCCGATAATAATGTTTTTGATGTAATTTCGAAGTAGATTAAGGGTATGTTTGGGAGTGCTTATTTGAGTGTAAAAGTGTTTTTGGTGAAACTGCTTATTAACTTATGTCTTTTTTAAAAGTAGTTTTAAAAAAAAATGTTTGGATTAGCTTTTATAGTGAGATTACTTATTTTATATGTAAAATGACTAAAATGAGGTTATGTGGTTATAAGGTTATGTGAATATAAGATCAAATAAGGGTATATTAGTAATTTTTCTTTCAAAAAGCCAAATTGAGTTTCAAAAGCCAAGATTTCTTGGCTTTTGGGTTAATAAAGAAACCTCATTCTTTAAAAGTTGTTTTAAAAAGTGCTTTTACAATATTTAAATATTTTTTTTAATTTATTGGCTTTTTAAAAAGCTAATAAGTTAATAAGTTGGTTTGTAATGATTAACCAAATATACACTAAATGATGTGTATTCACCGATTAAAAAAAATACTAAACTTAGGGTAAAAGTAATACATTCCCCATTTCCCCATTTCCCCAATCCATTTTTGGTGCCACCTCATCATTCCCCACCCCTTCCCATTTTTCCCAAATTTGTGAGTAATGGTTTCCCCATTTCCCCATTTCCCCAATCACTTTTTTATAATAAAATATTTAAAATAAAATATTAATAAAAACAAATACATTTTATAAATAAAAATTAAATCCTAACATTACAAAAAAAAAAAACTCCTAAAATTACTTATTTAATCCTAAAATTACTTATTAAATCCTAAACTTACAAATTAAAAAAAAAAACTACTTATAACACGCGAAGAGTTTGGCTCGAATTTTTTGAGCGATGGATTTAGCCTCCTCGCTTTGGTCCTTTTCAACCCTATCGAGCTCACGACACATTTGCTCGCGTTCAAGTATTTCGAGTTCTTTCGTTCGTTGTTCTCGAGCTTGTCGTTGAAGTTCGATCTTTTCCCGTTGATACTCGTTAAACGTTTGAAACTCTTCATGGTAAGCTCCACTCGAAGACGCTTTTCCTTTTCCTTTTGCTTTTTCTTTTGCTAAGCGTTTAGCCTTTTGGGTACCCATCGGAAGTGGTTCTTGGGTTGGGCTCTTGGGAGACGATCCACCTACACCGAGGTTGAGATCGAAAGGAATGGATTGGGCTTGCGATGGACTATCGGTGTTGAAGCTCCGATTTGAATCGGATGTTTTGCTTCTTTTAGAAGCACCTTGGTCGTCACTATAGCAACCATCGTCCACCGTAAATGCCCCTCGCCATTTTTGAGAAACTTTCACCACATCCCAAACCTCCAACTTGTCGAAAGCGCCCTTGTTTTCTAGTTTGAATCGATGATGGGCCGCCCTCATAACGTCTTCTTCGTTTTGCCCACTCTTTCGATTACCCAAAATGTGGATGTAGGTGTTGTTGAACTTTGTGACCTTCTTGTTCATGTCGCCCCACTTCGAGTACAATTGATGCTTGGTGCGAACAAAGGTATGTTCAAAACCCTCTTTGAAGTTGGGTGGAGGATAATGTAACAATTGATGCCAATTTGCGGTAATTTTGTTCCAAAACGATTCCCTACTTTGGGCGTCTCCTAAAATTAAAAAAAAAGTAAAAAAAATTTGTTAGTAAATTTTAAAAAATGTTAGTAAACTTTAAAAAAAAAAACAAGTTATAAAATATATATTTTACCCGCAATCGAACTCTCCGAGACATCGACCCAACATCTCGCCAACGCCACTTCTTCTTTGACCGTCCAAGGAGTAGGAACCCTTTTTTGTCGGTCGTCGGGTTGAGACGTTTGACCCGTCTTCTTATTTCGTTTGACGGTATGCTTCTTCCTTTTTGTTTGAGCGGGTTGGGTGGGTTGAGTTTCCATGACAATTTCTTCTTGTGAATCGGTTTGGTGGGTTTGGGTGTTTTGGAATTGGGGAAAATCGTCGGTACGAAGATAATCAAATTCCCAACCGGCCGGGGAATCCGCCATCGTCGGTACGTAACCGGCACTTCCAAATGGGTTTTGTTGAGAGGTGGGAGGTTGTTGATCGGAAGGGTTGTAGCTGGAAAAGAAATCGTTGAAGTTCGACATGGTAAAAATTAAAAGGAAGTTGGAGATTTTATAAAATATTGAGAGAGGTTGAAGTTTTTATAAAATTTAGAGAGAAGAAGTAGAAGTTTGGTGTGAAAAGGGGTTGAATGGTGGGGTTTAAATAGGTGGGAGGTGGTAAAAAGTTAAAAAAAAAATTAAATTTTTTTAAAAAAAAGGGAAGTAACCGTTGGTGGGGGGGGGGGGGGCCACTCCAACGGCTACCTCCCCGTGTTGTTTTCTTCTCGGCGTCGGTACCCCAGCCCCACTCCCGATCGGTGATCCCGACCACCACGCAGTGGTGTTCCCGAGACCACCGAAGCCACCGAAGACCCCCGATCCCCCCTCTCCCGATCCCATTACTTTCACCCTTAGAAAGATAACTCCTAACAATAGAATCTTTAATGTTATTTTGAAAAGTCGTAATCATATTTTGCATATTAAATTCATCAAAAAAAGAAATGACAAACCTAATAAAGGGACCTTTTGTATCTTGTATTGGTATCATGCAACATGAAACAATAATTGTATTTAAAACAGTAAATCATAATCCGTAAAACAGAACCCATATTTTGATCCTACAAAACACTTGTCTAATAATAATTAGTCACCAAAACTGGAGCAATAATACTAGAGGGGTTACTAAAAAGGAAAGAAAAGGAAGAAAAATTATTAAGCGGTGTGACATGACAGCCTATTTTCTCTTCCTTATCTTCTTCCCCGGTTCATCATCCTGTCTTCCTCTCTTGAATCTCGAGCCCCCACCCGTCACGAGCACCTGCCTCTAAACCCAAAACAAGATTCGACTATTACTCCTACTTTTAACCACCACCCAATCTCCACTTCATTCCATCCAACTTTCTTCAACCAATTGAACCAAACTATCATTTAGATTCAATCTCGAAAACCATGAAGAGGGCTCGCGAGCGTAAAAAGGAAGCAAAACCCTCCGTTCCATCCTCGTCTTCAATGGCGCCTGCACCAAAGGCGCCCAAGGATTTGCACCAGTCGGTTCCTGATTCCGGTGGGATGGATGAGCTTCTGGAGGTTTTGGGGTACAAGGTGAAGTCAACGGACATGGCGGATGTGGCGCAGAAGCTTGAGCAGCTTGAAATGGTGATGGGGGAAGATGGGATTTTGCAGCTTTCGGATACGGTTCATTACAACCCGTCGGATCTATCCGGGTGGGTTCAGAGTATGTTATCGGAGCTCAACAACGGAGGTGGTTCTGATATCGTTCTTCCCGGAAACTCGTCGACCACCATGATTGATTTCTCGAATAATACAGAAGTTGTTCACGGGAAACAACAGGGCGATGATCCGTACGATTTGCGTGCGATTGCCGGCGGAGCTATTTACGGCGAGGAATCTGATACTTCTGGAAACGGAAATGGAAATGGAAATGGAAATGGTATGAAACGAATGAAATCAACGGCGGGTGGATCTGAGGCTGTGGAGGTGCTGCCGGAGTCGCCGCGGCCGGTGGTGCTCGTCGATTCGCAGGAGGCCGGGATCCGATTGGTTCACACGTTGATGGCGTGTGCGGAGGCGGTGCAACATAACGACATGAAACTCGCCGACGCTCTGGTGAAACACGTCGGAATCCTCGTGGCATCCCAGGCCGGGGCGATGGGGAAAGTCGCCACGTATTTCGCCGGAGCTCTTGCTCAGAGAATTTACAAGATCTACCCCCAAGACGGTCTAGAAACTTCCTGCTGGGAGATTCTCCAGATGCATTTTTACGAAAGCTGCCCGTATCTAAAATTCGCTCATTTCACTGCGAATCAAGCGATTCTCGAAGCCTTCGCCGGCGCGACACGTGTCCACGTCATCGATTTCAGTTTGAACCAGGGGATGCAATGGCCCGCGCTTATGCAAGCGCTGGCCTTACGGACCGGCGGTCCGCCGGCTTTCCGTCTAACCGGAATCGGACCGCCGCAACCGGATAACACCGACGCTTTGCAGCAAGTCGGATGGAAATTAGCTCAACTAGCCGACACAATCGGCGTCGAATTCGAATTCCGCGGATTCGTCGCTAATTCGATAGCCGACATCGACGCCGCGATGCTCGACATCCGGCCGCCCGAGGTGGAGGTGGTGGCGGTGAACTCCGTGTTCGAGCTCCACCGCCTCCTCGCGCGGCCGGGTGCCGTTGAAAAAATGTTGACTTCAATCACAGCGATGAAGCCTAAAATAGTGACGCTGGTGGAACAGGAATCGAACCACAACGGCGCCGTTTTTATGGAGAGGTTTAACGAAGCTTTGCATTACTACTCCACGATGTTTGACTCGTTGGAGAGCTCGGCGTTGACCCAGCCCAACAGCCAGGATTTGGTGATGTCCGAGGTGTACTTAGGGCGGCAGATATGCAACGTGGTGGCATGTGAAGGAACCGACCGAGTGGAGCGGCACGAGACGTTGACTCAGTGGCGAGCGAGGATGAACTCGGCCGGGTTCGAACCGGTGCATCTTGGATCCAACGCGTTTAAACAGGCGAGCATGCTTTTGGCTCTGTTCGCCGGCGGGGATGGGTACAGGGTGGAGGAAAACGACGGGTGCTTGATGCTGGGGTGGCACACCAGGCCGTTGATTGCTACGTCAGCGTGGCAACCTGGCAGCGTGGAGTGAGTCGACTCGGGGAAAGGGGTGGGGTTTGGGCGGTGGAATGGGGGGACAATGATAGAGAGAGGGGGGTATGGGGTGTGGCCTATGGGGCATGTGTGTCAAATCAAGTCTTTTCGCAATTTGCAATTTGCAATTTGCAATTTGAACACCCAAGTCAGGTTTTTAAACTTTTTCCCACTACTAGTTGTTGCCCGTTATATGGGAGTGTACTATACTATGTACTGGTTTTAGTTTGTTGGGCTGGCTATCGCCCGAATTTATGTTCATATTTTTGTTCCTTTGATTTGAATAAAATCCCCTCCAGAGTTTTTGTGAACGAAGTTCCCAAACCAGTAAGTTAAGTTAGTAAAATGACGATTGATCAAAAGAAATAGTGGGTCAGTGGAATACTACTTTAGGCAAATCCTATATTTTTTTGGAACGACATCGATCAGGCGACTTTGGTCTCACGTGTAAACCTACCCTTGCGGGGCTATGTCCAAGGTCGATTACTCGGACCTCCGTGAGAACCAAGACACCCCTCCTGAAGCTTTCTCCTGGCAGAAACCCCCTCCTGGGATAACATGGGGTAAAACTGCCTCCCCTTGGATTAGAACTTGGGTCACTTAGTAACCAAAGCCCTAAGAGCCAAGGGGGTAACCACTAGGACAAATCCTATATTAAGTGTGGACAATAGAGATGTTAGGTTTACAATAAATATCCTACTTAAAGATACAATCAATAAGTTGTGAGCTAGCTGTGATTCTGTGAATGAGAACAGAGTGATAGCAATCCATGAAATAGGTGACCCGTGTAAAGTTTTTACTCGATTAAACAAAGGTAAAATCGTAGCTTACTCGTGGGCAAAACAAACAATATTTATGTACACTCGATTAAACAAAGGCAAAATCGTAGCTACTCGTGGGCAAAACAAACAATATTTATGATATTGAGAAGTCGACAATTAGTAAGTGTGGACTGTTTTGCCATATATGAGGTATTTTGAAACAGATTTCAGCAAATTTCGTCTTTTGAGTATCTTGCCTAATTTTTCAAATTATATGGACTAGTCGGATGGTTAAAAGATCGGGCTAGTCGGTCTAGGCAATGAGTTATTTTTAGTAAATAAAAGTCAGGCTTTACCTTTCTGGACTCGATTGAAGCTTTGCGACATCTTTTATGCCTTCTCCAACCTCCAAATACCCTCACATCATGATTTGTTATGTCATGAACTTGGGCAATGTCCTTTTTGTGGAGACTCAAATTTAAAATTTGTGGTGTATTTGGTGTGTAATTTAGCCGTTTAAAAAAAAAGTGGGGTTGGGGAGTTGGGAACAAATTAGGTCACAACAAAATATTAAATACCAGTTTTACGTTATCTTAGAATGGGGAAGAATCGTTCTAACCTTTCGAATCTTAATTAAGCTTTGTTTTATAATCCTGGAGCTCTTGAGCTTGTCTAAGCTGCTAAAATTTCGTTGTTGGAGCAACTCTTTTTCTTGTCGCTGGCTACTTCGTTGATTAAGTTAGCAAGCTGTGTTTGGCGCGCCATAAGCTAGCTTATAAGCTAGCTTTTTTACGTTACCAAACGGGGCTTTTTAATAAGCTAGCTTTTTTAAAAGTCCCGTTTGGTAACGTCAAAAAGCTAGCTTATAAGCTAGCTTATAAGCTAGCTTTTGAAAAGCTAGTTGGAGTAGCTTTTCAACTAGCTTTTATAATATTTCCAATTTTACCCTTACCTAACTTATAAATAAATATCTTTAATTACATTTATGACATGTACTTTTATGTCATTTTATTTTTTTAAGCTAGTTTATCAGCTAGTTTTTACCAAACGTTATTTTTTATCAGCTAGCTTATAATTTATCAGCTAGCAGCTAGCTTATCAGCTAGCTTGTCAGCTAGCTTATCAGCTAACAGCTAGCTTATCAGCTAGCAGCTAGCTTTTCAGCTAGTGCGCCAAACACGGCCTAATTACGTTTGTCTTATAATGCTATCTTGTACTTGCATTTTATTATTTCTCAATAAAAGACAAACCTTAGTTACCCGTGGGCGTAGGTAGGGTGTTAACTCGTGACAACCCTAACACGATTTAAGTCCACCCAAGATCAATTAATTTTTAGAGACAATTACATATCTCTCCCTTTAAACTTGAGAAATTATATATTTTTTCAAATTATGCTTAAAGAGCATTGTACATTATGCATTTAAACTTGTGTTTTAGGGAAATATACAACTTTTATAGTGTTCATGCCGTGCCATAAAATTACCGTCTTACATTGAAACGAGTCAATACACTAACAAAACACGTGTATAATGCTAGGGGGATTTAGGTATTCTCACACACACAATATATCAATGCTGAAGAAAAGAAAATCACACGGGATATAAGATTTACGTGGTTCAGTCGATGTACCTACGTTTACGAGCTACAATCAAAAATTATTTTATTGTTTTTTGTCTCTCAAACTCGTGATGAGGAATTACAAAGTACAAAATGGGTATCAATAGAGATAAATTCAAACCCAATCTTCATGTCTTCATTACATCGAGTCCATCAAGACTCCACAAACCGAACATATAAAACTATTACTTCAAGATTTAAGTCATTAAGTGGTATGCTGTTGTTGTGGGGTCATAATTCTCCCGATACATGTGTTTGTTAAACTAATAAATAAATTCTAACATGAATGTAATCGTGAACTCATAATCTAAAGATCTGGGAAAATTTATTGCTGTCGATATATTTAGATTTGCAGGAGCCAGGAGATATCAAAATGGGCCCATTTATGTTCGGGAAAAAGGGGTGCGCTACTGCTTTATGCACGTTTCTAACATGGGTGATGGGTCAATGGGCCTCTAAATTGGCTGATAGTCCTTTTACTCCAATAATGTATTTCACTTGGCTCAAAGTTCAAACAATTATCAAACGATTATGAAGTGTTTCTCTCTTTGAATGAAAGAATGACGATGACAAAATAGACGAATTGTATGAATTGGGTAGTAATGTTGGATGATGACTCCAATAATATATTTCACTTGGTTCAAAATAGACGGATTATATGAATAGGGTAGTAATGCTAGATGGTGACTCCAATAATGTATTTCACTTAATTGGTTCAAAGTTCAAACGATTATGAAGTGTTTCTCTCTTGGATGAAAGAATGGCGATGACAAAATAGGCGGAATGTATGAATTGGGTAGTAATGTTGGAAAACCATCGATGATTGGTAATCATTATGGGGGAACATGGCTCGCCAGATAAGTGATGATGACATTAGGAATCATCGCAACTCTAACATTGTCATCATTTTGTGTTCCTGCAAAGTTCGACCTTTTAAAGGGGTTTTTGTCACCATACAATTTGTTTTTATTTTTGTAAACTTTTTCTTATTTTGTCGCCCCGTGTTTGATATCTACAAGAATATGTAAGTATAGTTTTTTATTATATATTGGTTAAAGTCAATCTCTTTCAAGAGTGGTTTGTTCTTAAAGAACCATATTTTTTCACATGGACAGTTGTGTGTCGCTTTGTCGAGAGTGAAGACCGAAGAGTCGAAGACAAAGGTAAACTATTAATATTGGACAATGATGACAAAACTACAAATGTAACAAAAATTGTTGTCTATAAGTCAATTTGTACAAATTTATAAATTTATCTTTTCATGGTATTTCTTATTTCACTTTTATGCATTATAAATGTAAATTTTATCTTTTCATTTCATTTATTATCTGAGTTTTGAATTTAGTTTCATGTTATATTTTTATTTTATATTTTTATATTACAGCTTTAGATATTTACTCGGGTAATTAGCTAGTGAATTAATATTTTATCATACTGTGTTTTTATCTTTTCAATATAACTTAAGAAATAAGGGATCTGTCATTTTAATACTTCTGTGAGAGAAATTTATAATTAAATTCTTTTTCTTTTTTGAACTGCCTCATTGTAACCAAATAAAGTTTAATGTAATATATGTAATGTTTTTCTTTTGAAGTTTTTGTTGTTTTATTATACTAATTTAACAATTTAATTCGGTTAATTGATAATATTTTGTTTTATTTTTTAAAGAAGACTATGTTTTGTGTTTTTATCTTGATTCCTGATTTTAACCGGATTCTATTGTTCGTGCGTTGTTACAGGATAACTTTGATAAAAAAACAGTTGAATTGCTAAAGCACGTCGTAGATAAAACGAAGATACAAAAGAAACTATGCAACGACGTTAAAATTAGAAGTCTGACTAAATATGAAACTACAAAAAAAAAAATTGATATCTAAAAGTAATTGTGTGAAACTAACACTAAAACCAATCGATCACTATAAAAACGATTTAAAAAAGATTATATTTTTGCTTGAGCATTCATCGTCACTAGTTTTTTTTCTTTATAATTTAATTATCATAAAAGTTTTAAAGTTTTCTTCATATTTTTGTTTAATTTCGTCTCCATCTTTATATTACTTATAAATATTTATTTTATTATTTTTTTCCTCTTTAATATATACTCATAGAATTTATGGAATTTGATAAGTAGTGGGCCTAAATATTTAGATAATGAGATGGAGACGGAGATTTAAATAAAGATGAAAATATTGTACTTCTAACGAAGGTTCACATACTTTACTACTTATATATTAACAATTTAATTTGGTTTTATTATTACATTTTTTGCAACCCACTCAAATCCGACCCGAATTAAATTGGTCTGAAAATTTTAATATTTAATACTATAGACTAGCAAATCCATAAAAATTTCCGACCCCCATTAAAAAATCATGGGTTCGCCACTAGATATCTTTACGATGTTACTTTATGTTGCTGTTACAATGAGATAAAATCCGATCTTGAAATTTATGGGTAGATTGCTTTGAATGTTGAGGTTATGCTTATTTGAGACAATGATGACTTGAGTTTACCCGTATTAGCCCCGGCTTTTCTTTATTTTTCTTTCCTATAATTTACTTTGTTTTCTTATTTTTTATGAGATTTTTGTCAATTACAATGCATAACTAATTTGATGTTTTCTGTTGGAGGTAAGTATTGGAAATGATGGTGTGACTCTAGAATGTAAAGATAGATTGTTTATGAATTGAAGTCATCTGTTGAAAACATAAGAGTAAATTACACAGAAGGTCCTTTATGTTTTATTTTAATTTCGGATTGGGTCCTTTAAGTAAAATGGTTACAGCCGACATCCTTTATGTTTTCTAATTGTTTTATAGAATGTCCTTTACAACTAACGGTGTTAAAAACACTGTTAAGTCAGGGGCAATTTGGTCAATTCATATTCTATTTTAATATAACCACTAAAAACAAAATACTCATTATTAAAAAAAGTGCAGGTCCCCCTTTCACAAAATCAGATCGTCTTCTTCTCGACTGGGTTTCATGGGCTTCAACTTTAATTGATTAAGGTTGTTGGTTCCAACTTCTCCATCGATTAGGGCCAGATTCGAAAATCACAGTATATGTTCTTCATTCGTTGGAAAATCTCGATTAGGGTTGCCATTGCGGTGATGTTTTGGTCAGATTCGAAAATTCTAGTATGTGTTCTTCATCCGTTCTTTATGGAGCTCACATTATATTCTTCAAATCTGTTCAAAACTATGTCACTATGGATCTTGTTTCACTCGTTTTTAATTTCGATCAAGTTGATATGGTCAATTTCGTTTTTAAATCGGATTTGAGAGAGTTATGAACAAGTATAACCTCTGGTTCACCGTTTTTTGTTTAGTTTCTGTTCGAAGTATACCAGATCCTTCAAAACTTGATGAATCTGAGTGTTTCTAGTCTCCCCCTATTCGGTTTGTGATGGCAACACTTGTGGTACAATCAATTTCAGTTTTGGATCAAAGTTAATATGAAATCAAAATCACAGGTTGTCTTCTTTATTGGCGCAAACGTTTATGCTCGGATCTTCAAAATCTCATCAACAGATCTCTAGTCTGGTTCCATTGTATTTGGATTTCTGATGTGAGATTATAGCAATTTAGAGATTTGATTTTCGATAAGTCTTGATGGAATCGCAAATTTGTGTTCGGGGTCTGATGTTTTTAATCGAAAATTTGTTTTAGACTCATGGAAGCCAGAAGGAGTTTTTTCTTGTTTTTAATGGTTATATTAAAATACAATATGAATTGACGAAATTGCCCCTAAATTAACAATGTTTTTAACACCGTTAGTTGTAAAGGACCTTCTATGAAACAACTAGAAAACATAAAGGATGTCGGGTGTAACTATTTTACTTAAAGGACCCAATCCAATATTAAGATAAAACATAAAGGACCTTCTATGTAATTTACTCAAAACATAATCCAGTTTACAATGTTGCATATTGTTTATACGATTTATGTACCTTAAACAATATACTTTTTGTTTTGTACTTTGCTATCAAACATATGCATGTTAATGTTAAATTATTTATGCTCAAGTTAAGTCATCTTTTACATATTTGGGGATGAATGCACTTTGCTATGGAACATATGCATCTTAATGTTAAATAACTTGTGGTCGAGTTGAAGTCATCTTTTACTCATTTGCAGATGGACAATCTTTTAAACATATTGCGCCTATAGCAACGTGTGGGTCGTTATTCTAGTATAATCTTAATAGCATAAACAGTAGTGGGTTTTAATGCTGTTTCTAGGGTGATATGACATCAATAGGCGTTGCTTATTGCGTTGGTTTTGTGGGGGTGTCGGTTTTTGTAGTTGAACGGGTCCAACGACTCTTGTGAGACCAGATGTGCGCGGATTAAGTAATATTTTTTAACATTTGAAACTTCTTACGTCCTCCGTTAAAACCACTTTAAACACAATCCTACTCATTTTTGTCCCACATTCAAACATTTTTTTCTCTTAATTTTTCAAACCCTTGACACTTCTTTAAAGAATCATGAACTGAGGTAAATAATCAAACTCAAACTCTAACCCCAATCGAAACTTTGGATATATAACAATAAGATAAAATACATATCACAACAACATAGAATGGACCATGTAAGTGTACAATATGCCGTGAACAACTGGTAATGGAGGGGACACAAATGTTGCTCTTTAACAACGCAACATATTCATCAAATCAAGCTTTATTTCTTTAGGCACTCAACGTTTTCCATAATTAGTAATAGAGGTCAATTCAAAACCTAATAAATGGTACATCCAGTTATTGAGCATCTTTTATGTGGCTCCAATAACATACCTTTTTTTTAACGGCTAGAATTATATTAAGAAAGCACTAGCAAGAAGCTAGAGAACAAAAGAGAGGTTACATGGAAAAATTATACATGTTTAGATTTCGAACAGAAACCGTAAATGAAATCGAAATCGCTTGGATTATACTACGAGTCGTGTGATCACTTTCAGAACAAACAATTTGATCGGTATAATCAAATAGTTGAACGGATAAAACGTAGTATACGTACAAGAATCGGATTCAAGTTTCTTTGAGAATAATCATACCGAAAAGAATCGAATAGGTCACTGTGTGTTCGTGTGTGTTTTCCTTTTCCCGTTATTCGAATAGTTTTTCCAGGAAAACTCCATAACCCTTTTCATTCATTAGAAGAATTTCGAATAATCAATGAAACCGCCGTTTTCTTCCTTTTATCCCTTTCTCAAATTGAAATATAAAAACTATTAATAAAGTAAAACAAATTGATTCAGTAAAACCAAATTATATATTATTATACAATCTATAATAATACAACTTTGATGAATAGTTTTGTGGCGTTTTAGTAATTATGTTTAAACTTAAGGGCAAAATAGTCCTTTATCATTCTTTGACTCCTTTACCCTCTTGCGTACTCCTTTCCCTCTTTCTAGGTGGTGTTTGTTTTTTGGCAAAAGATCTTCTCAACCTCTTTTATCTTCTTGACGCAGACGCGGGAAGACGTTTTCTTCAGAAGACCGTTTGTTTTCTCGCAGACGTTTCATTAAAAAACGTCTGCGAGACCTCTTTTTGGAGAAGATGTAAACATACGCTTCATACCTCTTCTCACTTCAAAATTTCTGCCCTAATCTCCTCTCCTCTCTGCGCCTCCACCGTCCCTCCTGCCTCCCTCCTCCCTTCTGACCGGCGCCGGCAGGAACCTCGCCGCCGGTCCTTCCCTCGTCGCGAGCAGAACATCGCCGCCGGTCCTCTCCCTCGTCGCGCAACAGCACATCGTCGCGCAGCAGCAAATCCAAAAACCCTAGAGTTAAGCTATTTACACAGTCGGATTAATCGCAAAATCAAGAACTTATATCCATCCATTGTCTTCGATTTGTGTAGTTTCATGTCATTATATTTGTAGATTTTATCTTCAGTACACTACATTCTATTATATCTGTTTCCATTTCATCACTTTTTTTTTGTGTGGATGTAGCGATTGCTGTAGAATAGATTTCAAATTACATATTTTTTAAAGTTGCAAGCTAACTTTCTGACCTCAATAGCTCAGAATTTCATGTCTATGCTTTAAATTGGCATGTTAATGTTTCTCTGGCCTCAACTATAAGAGTGATCTAGGTAAGAAATAGGGTATGATATGTCAAATTGCCCTGGTTTAAATAAGTTAGGGGGCTTATATAGTTGACAATTCTCTTGATAGCTTTACATTTTGTTTGTAACTGTTTTGTAACTGATCACGAGTAGGAATTAGTTAATTGATTGTTTACTTCATGTAAATTGATTGTTTATGGCTTATTTGTGACTAAAATTGGTTAGAAATGGGAGAAAAACAACAATGGTCGGAATTGCAACAAAAATGTTTGTTGGAAAGTTGCATTGAAGAGGTAACCATCGCGGGTAGAAAGGGGATGAGTTTGCACAAGGACTCGTGGACTAAGGTTGGAAAAGTTCTTAAGGAAAAGTTTAATTTGGATTTGAATCAAAAACAAATGAAAAATGCGTATGATAATCTTAGAGCCAAATATGTTGGATGGGTTTACTTGAAAAACAAAACCGGCAACATATACAATCCTCAAAACAACACTTTTACCTTAACGAACGAGGAATGGGAAGAATTCAAGAAGGTATGTTCATACAATAATAATACTTTTACATATAATTTTATAACATCTACATTTAAACAAATAATCGGAACGTTTTTTCTTCTTCTTAGGGGCATCCAAAAGCTGGTTCATTGAAATCATATTCGTTGCCTTTTCCTGAACTTTGTGCTCAACTGTTTGATGGTGCTAGTGCCACCGTGAATGGCAAGTGGACATCAACTCAAACATCGGAGTTGGAACGTCTTCTTGTCGTCGTACCCAACCACTTCTGCCTTTTCATGACACAGAATGAGATTCTGGCACGTTTAATCATACCTCTGAGCCTGCTACTTTTGAGTCTACTTTTGAGCCTAGTCCCGAGCGTACCCATGAACCTAGTCCCGGTCCTAATCCAAACAAAAGGGCAAAAAAGGGCCAACCATTGATGAGTTAGCACTTGATATGCAAAGTGCTCTTCAATATTTGATTAAAGGCAAAGAAGGGCCAACCGTTGTTGATTGTTCAGAGAAGTTAAAGCAGGTTGGGTTAGAGCCGGTTGATAGTACCAACTTCTTTCAATCCGAATCCAAACATTCCGGGACATAACAAGAGGCTACGAAAGGTTTTTAAAGGAGCGGTTGGTGCACTAGATTGAACTTTGATACATGCCGTTGTCCCCGTTTCTAAACAAGATTTATATAGAGGAAGGGGAAAAGGGGATTGTTACCAAAACGTTTTAGCAATTTGTGACTTCAACATGATTTTTACTTTCATTGTGGCCGGTTGGGAAGGGGTAGCACATGATTCTAGAATACTTTCAGAAGCATTATCGGATCCGGATGCACCATTCCCCTTTCCACCACCAGGTATGTTTATGGTTTGTTAAATGTCTATCTTTTTTTGAAATTCTAATTAATTTTCTATATTTTTTCAGATAAATATTATCTTTGTGATGCCGCGTATGCACACACACGAGGATTTATGGCCCCATATCGTAATGTACGGTATTGGCTTGGGATTTTCGTCGAAGACGTGCGTTGACCAATAAAGAAAAATTTAACCATGCACATGCAAAACTTCGAAACGTCATTGAGCGTTCTTTTGGTGTCTTGAAAGCACGATTCCCTATATTGAAGAGGATGGCACCAATTCCGTTGACTACACAAAGGAATATTTCAATTGCATGTTTCGCGCTACATAATTTTATAAGGAAAGAGGGTTTGAGCGACGACTTCTTTGAACAATACGATCAACCCAATGTTTCGTTAGGAAATAGTCATGTGCAGGTTGGTACGGATGGAGTCGAAGGTGAAGCACATGGTACTGCATCGGATCGGGAATTTATGACTCAGTTACGAGATAACATCGCTGGGCAGTTAATGCAAAATGTTGAATGAACGAGTGATCTTAAAAAAAATGTTATTGTTGTTTTTATGAATGTTAGTTAAGTATTGTATAACTATTAGTTGAATTGTAATGTTTAAAGACTTTTTTTAAGTTAAAAAAACAGTTTATTTAAAATACAGTTTATTTTAGCAGTCTGCAGATGTTAAAAAACAAACAGTCTTCTTCTTACAGACTGCAGAGGTTTGGTCCACCTCTTCTTCTACAGATGTCTGCAGATGTGGTCCGCAGACTGAAGACCTTTTACCTCTTCAAAAACAAACAGCACCCTAGAGAAAAGCCACCCACCAGTACTCTCTCTTTCTTACTTCATGCCCAATCTCTCTCTTCACAGATTTTGTTCTTTGCTTGAACCGTGTTTCTGATCTTCTCGCACGCGACGATGGTGGATAAAGGGTTGATGAAGATTAATGGTGTCCGATCGGCTGAAGATTTGTACTTTCGACAAGGATCTGCCGTCGCTGAAGATATTAGGGCAAATAAAAAATCCTGATCGGCTCACAAATGGTGGTTGTTTGTTTTAGTCCCTGTGTTTTCGTCTTCCCTTCGTTTTGCAGGTACCGAGGTATGCATTTTGGTATTTGTTTTCATTTCTCAGATAGGAAC
This sequence comes from Deinandra increscens subsp. villosa, assembly GCA_039602395.1. Taxonomy (NCBI): domain Eukaryota; kingdom Viridiplantae; phylum Streptophyta; class Magnoliopsida; order Asterales; family Asteraceae; genus Deinandra; species Deinandra increscens. The sequence continues at coordinate 21,067,536 of JBCNJP010000019.1, forward strand.
ATGAATTTTGTCACCGTTTTTGTCTTTTACACGCAAATTTGATGCTTCGTCTTTCTTCTTGATGTCGATTGTCATTGTGGAGGTTAGTTAAGTTGCGTGTTCAAATTATTCCTAATTTTGGTTTAATTTTTCTTGATTTGTGTTTAGCTGATGAACATGTTTGGGTCTTTGTTGCAGATGAAATTTGGTTTGGGTGTCTTTCGGACATTAGGTTGTCTTTGTACTGAGAGTTTGAAGGAAGTGATTTGTTGGGAGAAATAGAAGATATTCTCGAAGCAATTGACATGTCTAAGTTTCAAGGAACATGGTTCATTAATTTTGTCAAATTGGATGCTGCATCAACAATTATTTTTTTTAGGTATGATCAGTAGGTTGATATTTTGACTATTTTAATTCTTTACTAGGGGTTGTTCTTGAACCCAAATGCAAAAGAGCTTTGATTCATGTATTCCGTTATAGGGTTATAACTTGGTTGATTTCGTTTAGCTTAAAAGTTTTGACAAAAAGGAAACACACTGCTTTTAAGTTTGCAAATATGATAATATTGAGTGTGTGAGGCTAGCTACTTTTTTCTGATGTTGTTTGAGAGTAGTTAGTAAAAAAATAAAAATAAACCTCTAAATCGGCTTCAATCAAGATTATTTGTTCTCGACAGATGATGGAAATAAGGTCATGTGATTTCTATTCAAGTGTTCAACCTTCAAACTCAACAATATGAGCACAGAGAACATGGGTTAAAAGATGGCATGTGGGCTTCGGAGCAAAAGATAGATGAGACTATGGATGAAGAGGCTGGTAGGCTCAAAAATATGCACACAGAGAAAGGGTAACTTTTGTTGCTTTAAAGATTGTTTTAATGTTATTTTTTTTGTTTGTTTAATGTTTTTTCTTTTGCTATTCATCAAATTTGATCAATTTGTGTGTCTATCATGATTAAGGACAAACGTGTTTGAAAAAAGCATGTTTTTTTACCAAATTTTATCTTGATTGGGGTAAGTTTTATTTGAAGAAAAGCTGTTATACAGAAGCCTGTCGGAGTTAGAAGCCATTGGCAGAACAGTTTCAGAACCATTAAATCAATATGTTAGAGGAGGTAATTTCGTTAGGAAGGTTGGGTTTGAGAGATGTATCAGGGGACTTCAGCGGAATGGAAGGCACCAGCATGTTCTTGAGGTATGTTTATAGATGCTAACTTCCTAACTTAACGAGCAATAAGAAACCTAAATTAGGGTAAATTCCATGTGTTTATAGATGCTGATTTCATGCGTTTTAATAGTTATTCTTTGATTTGAACTGGACCTCAGTTAAGTTTTATACATATAAATACTTGCATTTTCTTGGAATTGCAACTGTCTAAGGTTCTCTTCTTTAAGGGTTTACAGGTGTTGGGTTTTGTTTTAGTTGCTCTTAATTTGAAGGTACTCTATTCTTTTTATTACCTGCGATTGATGAGGTAATTTTTATTTATGCATGCATCGATCAAAGTCTTTTAAAGAAGGGGTACAATTCATTGAATGTTTTTGGTGTTTACATGATTTATTTGTTGTCAGATGTTCTAATTTGTTGCATCTTTTACATCTGTATATGTTTTATCATCGTTTTTTAATTTGTTAGTCTTTTTTATTTGTTTTTTTGACCTTTTTCTTTTTGTTGGACGTGAATTATATGTGAACCGTTTTGAGGTTCTCTTAATTTGTAAACTGATTGTAAATGAATCAGAGGTCTTCAAAAATGATTGTCAACTTTTTGTTGTTTACTATGTAATTTGAGTGTAAGGTTCATACCAAGTATTTATCAAAGAAAAAGTTTAAATATTGAAATCCTTTATATAACTTTTTTCTTACTTGGGTCTTTATATGTAAATCTTAGAAGAATAAAAAACATGAATTAAACTATTTACATAACATCTAAAATTAACTACTTTGATGCAACAACAATTACAGCACAACCTACGTTGTTTTTGATTTTTACCATTTACCTTTTAGTGAGTTCTCGATTTGTAAACTGATTATACCTACATTAGAGGTCTAAAAACATTGTTGTTGATTTTTCATTGTTTTCTATCTGATTTGTGTGGTGTCATCTCATGTATTTGTTGTTCTTTATCCATTTGATTTATTAACTCCTAACATAACTCATAACATCCACAGAGTGCTACTTATGTTATGCCATTGCTCCATTTTGTATATGGATAGTTTGCAAGATCGGCTATGGCGAGGTAAAACAATTTCTACCCTCAATTATTCTCTCAAATTCAACCAGAGATTAATTTGAGCACTTCTATAATTTCGTTCTTTAATTGCATTTAACTTTATGTAAACATCAAGATATGATAGGTCAATGATGGTGTTGTTTGAATTAGTAGGCACTTCATAGATGTTAGCTCATTTGGTTACATCTGATCTTATTTTTCTTTCTGCTGGAATGAATAACACAGATTCTCTGAGTGAACTAGGCTAACAACTAAGTTGACTACCAGATTCAATCGTCATTTATATTCTAACACAGCTGGTCTCCATTTGCGTTGTTAAAAATGTCATTTTTTGTTGTAATACAATTTCTAATTTCTCAAATGAACTTCTATATGTGTTGGACAATTTCTAATCTCTAAACTGACTCTCTATGTTTCATAAAGGATTTTTAGTGCTAAAAAGAGGTTAAACTGTTTCATAAGTTTCTTGACATGTTATATAAAAATGGTGACGCCGCCGCAACGCGCGACAGGTCACCACCTAGTATATACAATAGAAATTAGTGATGAATAGTAACCTTTTTATTTCTTATAGTTTGGTCACATAACTATGACACTTTGACGCTTTTTACTCTTAAGCTTTTATAATTTTATTTATTTCTTATAGTTTGGTCACATAACTTTGACACTTTGATGTTTTTTACCCTTAAGCTTTTATAATTTTATTATATATAATACTATTACCCTATATATACAAATGACAACATATTGTACCACCCCCACAAGCTTATAGTACAACCATCTAATGCGTCGTCACTGTTCATCAACAGTGGTCACGGGTGCCTTTGTAATTTTGCTGAATTGTGAGGGACTTTTTGGGTATTATATCTACCTGTCCTCCTTTACCCTTCACACATTTTTCTTTTCATTTCATTCTACCTGCTCTCAACTGCCACTATTTCCTCACATGCTGTGTTGTACCTTCCTCTCACCATGACGTGCCTCCATCTCACCGTTGAATACTTCGACACGCCATTGCCTGATTATCATCGCACCCTCTCTTTCTTTGGTATTCTCATTTAAGGTCGATCGGCGCATCTCTTTTCGCCGTTGCTTAAATGTGAATGCAGGGTTTTGACGGTTTAGGGTTTGGATCGATGTGGTTGCGAACACAATCACGTGGATGAAGGAATAAGATCGGTGAGGTTGAATGGCTATCGAAATCACGACTGAACTGATTATTTGTTGGTTTTTCCTTCCGAAACAGGTTTTATTTTCTTCGTATCTCTGTCGCCTTCTACTTAATTGTTATTTTCTTTGATCCTTATTTCTAAATTGTCAGGTTTTGGGGGAATTACTATGTTTTGTTGCTGATTTTTGTTTGGGTATGTTCTTATTTTATTTGTGTTCTTTCTTTTTAGATGCTCAAGGCTTATTGTTGCTCAGTTTAGAAATGTGATTTGACTCGGTCCCTACATGCTTTCTTCTTCCTCTATATTGTTTTGTATGCTTCATTTTTATCTATATCAGCGATTCCAGTGTTAATTACCCATTGGTTTATGGTAATTTCATGTTGATGAAACTTTACACATCTTTTTGGATTTTTTTGATTTGCTAATTGGCTCAATTTAATATGAATCTCTCATGTTTGAAACAATTAGTATGGATTTCTGTTATTGTGTTTTCTTCCTAATTTAAGTGCATTTTTGCTAATGATGAAACGGATGGTGCATTAATAGAGGAAGCTGTAGTTGTGAGTACTACTATCCAGGAGGAAATACTTAATGAAATAGGAGTTGATAACCCATGTGTTATTTGATTTAGTGTATAAGGTTATAAAACTTTGCTTATCTTCAACCATTGTTGTTAGGGTTTGAATATGTTAGCAGAACTGGGCAGCGGCGCGTGGAATTGATCTACGGCGAGCAAATTGAACCAGGTATTAATTTGTATTCTGCTTTAGTTTTTTAATCATAGGTGATCTGGTATGTCAGATTGATGTTCTTATTTGCCGTACTGAGGTTTTTGCTCTGTTGATACGAAATCACAACCCTTTTCTGATTGCTATTCTTATTTACAAGATCAACAAATGGTGGATTCATCAAAACATGGGGAGTGTAGTTCATGTTAAATGGCAGCCCTTATTATGCAAAATGATTTAATGCTTATTGGTTGATGATTTTATTGGTGGTTTTTATATAGGATCAAATAGGAAATTGTGCTGAAACAACTCTTTGATAATTGTAGACTTGCCTTTTGCTTTGGCGTGTTTACATACTCAATCTATCTCAGCCTCTACATCACATCAGATTCTCAAACACCATACCTCAAGATTTTCTTCACATCTTGAGACAGAGAAGATGTCTCATTAATCTGTTTTGTTCGCTTTTAACACGGTTCCGATGGAGCAGATCTACACGATCGACACACAGTTGGCTCTCAGACCATTTCAATTTTACGGTTTGCTGAAAGACTTCTTAATTTAGGTTTTTTTTTTGGCGTATTTTGTGTGCAGTAAGGAAGAGAGTTGTGGAGGAGGTTTTTCTGGCATTCCTTTCGTCTGTGTGCAAGGTAAGAACTCTTTGGTTCTCAAGTTTTGCCGATTAGAGGTGCATTTGTGTTGATTCTTTGCTTTTTAGTGCAGGGTTTTGTAGTTGAATGGTTTTCGCTGTGGTTTAGGTATTGGTTTTTATTTAGATTTATGTCTTGGTCTTATATTTGCATTGCCTTCTTATGTGTGTATGTGGCAGTCTTCAACATAATTGTGGGTTTGAGCTTAAACAGTAAAATGTTTCTTAATTTACTAACATTCCTTCTAATTATAATGTTCATGTTTAGTGTTTCATGGTTTAATAATTTCTTTAGATTCCGAATAATATGTTTGTCTTTTGAGTTCATAAATGTAGATCTGCGTAAATGTTTTGGGATTGTTAGAGTTCGGTGGGCTTTTGTTACAGATTTATGATTTTGTTGTTGTTTTGCAGGTTTCTGCAGTGGAATTTTTTTCTACCATTGATGTTTGTTAGGGATTAGAGTTTTGATGTTTTGATTTTAAAATTTTGGTTACGGTTACAACCAAAAAATTAGGATACAGAACATATCTCTTGGTTGAATGAATTAAAGTTTGATTACCAATAAATGTTTAACTCATATGACAAACTTGATTCATTTCATTTTCAGGTGAGCTTTTGACTTTTGAGTTTGACATGTTCAAGCAAATTGACCTATTTTTAGGTAAGTACCTAGGATGTTTATCAAGGGTTAATCTTATTATTTTTGTTTGGAGATCTATTTTGTAGTTTTGTAGTTAGCTTTTGCTGCCACAGTAGGGTTAAATCAAATATGTTTATACAGATCAGTTGTATATAGGTGATGAAATCAACTTTCTTTTTTTATTTCTAATATTTGCTTCAATGGGTGAAACACAACTGCAAGTAAAAAAATGAAAGAGTAGTTTTAAGTTTCCATATACTAGACTAACATGATGCACACATTTTTCAGTAGCTTCTCTGCTTAATCCACTTTTTGGAGGTCACGTCTAAGCATAGGGCGCTACTTGATTTTTGATGAAACCTTATGTTTTGTGGTTTATGTGCCAAGGAAAACCTAGAACTTATCGTGTCTGCTTGGGAAGCAAGTCCGCCAAATGAGATTAAAAATTATTCACCTGTTTGGTGGAATTTACATAATCAACAACAGTAAGTTGTTCTTTTAGCAGTTTAGTATAATCATTTGTTCTATTATGTCACTTTTTGAACCAGGCAAGTTTGTTATGTTGGTTGATTGATTTTCTTAGACGCATATCTGCTTTTGGTTTATGGTTCAACTTCTTATTCAACTATTACGTTACAGTTTTGGTTCACTGATTATCTAAAACTTGGATGTAACCATCACTGGCAAATTTCAAAGAAAAGGTTGAAGGCCTCGAGCATGTTGATACCGAGGACGACAATAGCCTCTTACATGTGAAGCTAAAAGACATACGATGCATCTATGATATAACACATGCTTAGGTAAAATCTTGCTTTGATTCAGTAATTTTGTTTGTCATAAGTTTTGTATTTGTTATTGTCTTTATGTTTTATGAATTTTTCTCACCGTTTTACCTCATGGTTTATGTGCTTTTTTTCCCCAGGATTTTGAAGGTTGTTGCTATTATTTGCTATATTGTAAGTATTCCATTCTATCACTTTCATTCATATTCCTTTTTGAAATGCTTTTCTCTTCATTCCCCTTTTCTTTGTTAGTATATCATTTAAACTTTTTGTTCATTAAAGATGTTATCTGATTAAAGGGTATAGTCTGATTGAAGTTATATTAGATTGTGCACGTCATTGATAAGTTATCTAGGACTATTCTTGCCTCATTTGGTCAACTCTTATGGCTTGGCTAATCGGCTTTTTAAAATGGTTCGGCTCCGCGGCAGCGCGCGGGTCGACCCACTTGTATATTATACAATCTATGTATAATTTTACAATCTTGATGAATAGTTTTGTGGCATTTTGGTAATTGTTGTTTAGATTGAAGGGCAGTATAGACATTTATTTTGGTCTTTTTACTTGCACCTGTATTTCGGGATAGCCACTCATTTCACCCAACCCTATCTCTTCCCTGTCGTATCAACAAAGAGAGAGACCCATTCCTCCTTTACACTCCGCCATGCCTCGAGGACTGCCGGCTCCTTCAACAACGTCAAGGAGGAGGACGAGCTACGGTTGATTCACGCGCACCAGTATCCGTTCCTCCGTTAAAGACCAGGCCAAGATCTCGATTTTGATCGATTCCTTGATTAGTTTAATTTTCAGATTGGCACCTCAAATTTCATCGATTCCTTGCAGGTATATATAGAGATCTGGTGTTCCTAGCTTTTCCTCTTTCACGATTTCATATTCTTCTTTTCTTTTTGTAGCCGTATTTCGTTGATTTGGTACTTCGTCTCTCTTTTCTTTTTTATTTTGTTCTACAACGAACGAAGAGGTGAGCGAGTGAGTGAGAGATTGGCATACCGGCCATTGTAACTGGAAACTGTAGAAGAAAGCAAAGCGAAACTACACATTCAAACTCGGTTAGAAGAGATTAGGGCAAATTAGATTTCGATTGGCTGACGATGGTGGTTGTATGCGTATTTTGACAAGGTTTGTTAGTTCTTGCCTGCCTAGAATATGTTTTCCTAGCTTTTGGAGACATTTATGTTTCCAGATTTAATTAATTTCGCACTCAGGAGATCAAAAAGGGAAATTTCTGTATGTTTATTGATTCTTCTTTTATTTGATGGTCTTAACACCAAAATTATACAAGTCCTTGCAATGAGGTGTTTTGGGTATTCCTTCATTGTCAATCTGTGGATAGCTTTTCCGATCTAGGTGAGGAAGTTTTGGTTTTTCTAATTCGAAGATTCCTTGGGTTCCTTTTTTCATCTCCATACATAGTTATTAATGGGTCATAATAGGAGGTTTTTTGCTTATGTGTTGCATGCAGGATTGAAGATTGCTTGAAGGGATAATCTTGCTTCTTTGGTGCTAATTTGTCCAGAGGTGTGGGTAGTTCAAGGTTTGTTTCATTAACAGTCGTTGATCCTTAAGTTAAAGAGTAAAGCCTTGACTATTTATGTTTGGTTCTCAATTATTACAGGACTTTTTTGTGTCATTTTTGGTCTTTATGTGCAGCAGGGATTTCCAAATCAAACTTTGAAACTAGGTATTTTCCTTTATAGAGCAAGCTTGAGAAGTTATTAGATAATGGCATGTCAGGCAACTTTCCTATCTCTATCTGAATAAAAAAATGTGATTTTATTTGCTTCTTTATTTTAATTTTGAAAATGTTTAATTCGATTTATAGTTTATATGACTGTTATTTTATCTTCTATTCTTTTAAATTTTTGCTCGTGATTTTCATCATATTGGTTTGCAATGAATGACTAATAAGGTTGCCTATCTATAGTCAGGTTATTTGATTATGTGAAGTGGTCATGTAATAGAATTATTGTTTGATTTTTAAACTGAGGTGAACAAAGATGATCAATTCGACTTTAAGTGAAATTTCATTTTAAGAAGAGTTGAAATCCATCTTTTGTTACTTATCAAAGAGACCTAAATACGCATTTCACAAGCAGCCCCATCGAATTATTGTTCAATTTTATTAGCACTAGGTTCATTTTGTTAATATCAAAAGTTTTTCATCTAATCTCAATAACTCAAGTTTTTGATTTGTATGTTATGTGTACATGTTATGTTATCTTTGTGTGCACTTGCTTTTTGTTTTCGTATATATAACATGTTATCTTTGGGTGTCCTTGCTAAGGTGGGTACATGTCTTCTCCAAACAGCAAGATGAAGAATAAGAGATCCAGTTGATCACAGTAAGTATATATCCATGAAATGTACTTATTATAAAAATTAATTGCAAATCTGTGGATTCAATAGTTTGGCAGCTTACTCATCTTAGTTAGGCTTGGTAAAATCATAAATCTAACCCCTTATAAGATTAAAAGTAGAGTAAATTACAATTTACGTCCTTTAAGAAGTATGTAAATTTCAATTTTCATCCTTAAACTAAAGAAATAGCAGAAAACGTCCTTTATATTTATGGTTTGTTTCAAATCACGTCCTTTCGTCTAACAGACGTTAATTTTTTCCGTTAGACCAGGTCATGTGCAAGGCACATGAGGGCAACATGGTCATTTTATTATTTTAATATAGAACAAATTACATTTTACGTCCTTTAAGAATTACCCAAATTTCAATTTCCATCCTTAACTTAAAGAAATAACAAAAAACGTCCTTTAAGTTTATAGTTTCTTACAGCTTACATCATTTCTTTTAAGAAACGTTAATTTTTTCTGTTAAGCTATATCAGGTGCATTCACACGAGATTCATAATTGTCTTTTTATATTGTACGGGCCATTTTGTAAATATATAAAAATATAAAACTTATATGAATATAATTTTATTTATAAAATAAATAAAAATATAAATAAAAAATCTGATCAGACCAAACTTCAATATCTCCAATGTCCACCACATTCTAATTCCTTCATGGCACCGCTGCTTCTCCACCAAACCCTCTGTCACCGCCCCACCTCCACTTCCGATCATCGCCACACCACACATCCAACTCCATCGTAATACCTCCTATCACCATCCATCGTAATTCCTGCATCGTAAATGCTTTGTGGGATTTGTATTTCTGACTTGTTGATGAGGGAGTTTGATCTTCATGAACGAATAGGTTTTTATTGGTCGGGTGTAGGATGGATGGTGACATGATGTATAACGATGGAGGTAGATGTGTGGTGCAACGATGGTCAGAGGTGGAGCCGGGCGGCGACAGAGGGTTTGGTAGAGAAGCAGCGATGCCATGGAGGAATTAAAATGTGATGGAGACTGGAGATATTGAAGTTTGGTCTGATCAGATTTTTCATTTATTTTATAAAAAGAATTATATTCATATAAGTTTTATACTTCTATTTATTTACAAAATGGTCCGTACAATATAAAAAGACAATTATGTCCTCGTGTGCAATGCGCCTGATATAGCTTAACAGAAAAAATTAACGTTTCTTAAAAGAAATGATGTAAGCTGTAACAAACTATAAACTTAAAGGACGTTTTTTGTTATTTCTTTAAGTTAAGGATGGAAATTGAAATTTGGGTAATTCTTAAAGGACGTAAAATGTAATTTGTTCTATATTAAAATAATAAAATAACAATTTTGCCCTCATGTGCCTTGCACATGACCTGGTCTAACGGAAAAAATTAACGTCTGTTAGACGAAAGGACGTGATTTGAAACAAACCATAAATATAAAGGACGTTTTCTGCTATTTCTTTAGTTTAAGGATGAAAATTGAAATTTACATACTTCTTAAAGGACGTAAATTGTAATTTACTCTTAAAAGTATATTTAGGGGGTATAGTTGAGTTGCAGTTATATAAACGTACCGATGTTAACAAGGTTTTAACAAATTATATTAAACTATAAAACCTTTAATTAGATTAACATTTTCTTCGTGTGTTATTTTTTAAAGATTTGTTCATGTCATTTAAATTTGTTTAAAAGATCATATTGATTACCAAATTGTTTCGTTATGTCTCACTATTTGGAGAACTTTCTGGCTTATAGTTTTAAGTGTTCTAACATGTTAATTATCATGGATTTGATATGTTTATGTGGGATTTTGGAACCTGTCTTTTTAAGTTTAGATTTTACCTGCAGTGTAGATTTTGATCTCTGTTACATATGTGGATTTCTAAGAACTAATGTGTAACTGATTTGGTTGCTGAACCAATTACCTTATTGTATATTTCATTCATTTCGTTGTTTTTAACATCTATTAAACTTATTAGCTTATTGTATTTTCGTTAAGGATCTCTATTTTTAAAGATTTTATCCGGTTATTATGCTCTCTTAAAATTATGGGCCTATGGATTTTTTTCTGCCATTATGTTGAATTTTGTATTGCAAGTGCAAATACAGGTACCACAACTGTCAATACGGGTATGTGGTGGTAACGTCCGAGTAGTTGTTAAAATCGCACTGTTATACAAAAAAGGTGAAGCCGCCGCAACGCGCGGCAGGTCACCACCTAGTATATACAATAGGAATTAGTGATGAATAGTAACCTTTTTATTTCTTATAGTTTGGTCACATAACTTTGACACTTTGACGTTTTTTACCCTTAAGCTTTTATAATTTTATTATATATAATACAATGAAATTTTTTATTTCTTATAGTTTGGTCACATAACTTTGACACTTTGAAGTTTTTTACCCTTAAGCTTTTATAATTTTATTATATATAATACAATGAAAATTAGTTGTTGAATAGTATATTTTTTTATTTTTTAAACTTAGGCCACGTGCTTTGGTGCTTTGACATTTTCTACCCCTAAACTTTTACAATTTTTTTTTCTTTTTAACAAAATAGTAAAATTTTAGTTTTCAAAGTTTGGCCACATATGTTTCATACTTTTATTTTTTAAACTTTGGCCACGTGACTTTGGTGCTTTGACATTTTTTACCCCTAAACTTTTACAATTTTTTTTTTCTTTTTAACAAAATAGTAAAATTTTAGTTTTCTAAGTTTGGCCACATATGTTTCATACTCTTACGTTTTGTACCGTTTAACTTTTAAGATTTTTTAATTTTAAGTTTGTTATCTTCTATTTTGGCCACGAAACTTTTAAATTTTCTATTTTAATTTTTAGTATATTTTTATAGTTTTATACTTTCACTACAAGACTTTTAGACTCTTATGTTTTATACCCCTTAACTCTTTTACCCTCTAACTTTTAAACTTTTTTTGTTTTAAGTTTTATTGTCTTCTACTTTGGCCACAAATATTCTTAACTTTTCTACTTTTGTTTTTAGTATACTTTTTTTTTAATTTTATACTTTCACCACGAGATTTTAGACTTTTACGTTTTATACCACTTAACTTAGTATATTTTTATAGTTTTATACTTTCACCACAAGACTTTTAGACTTTTACGTTTTATACTCCTTAATTTTTTAAGGAAAAATGGACCTTAATAATCCCAACTATTGCCTGTTGGCCAGGAATAATCCTACCTTCATTTTTGGCCTCCAGCACTCCTAGCTATTTACCGTGTTTTTCCTAATAAACCTCCCGTTAAATATATTAACACCCGTTACTTTTTAGTGACGTGGACTGCTTACTTGGCTTATTTTAACCGACATGGCATTATCCTTTATTTAAAAGAAATTATTACTTGTTTCCCTTACAAATACTAGAATCCCCAAACTGAATCTAGCCCTAAATCCCAAAATCCCCAAACCGATTTCTTTCCATACCATCGTCCTCCCGTGGTCAGCCTCATTCATATCTTCGTCTTTTTCAGTAGAGCAAATGTCTTCATCATCTAGGGCATATGACACAACTCTTACTTTCCATTTCCATTGCCTTAGTTCTTAACCTTGACATAATTGCCAATCTGATATCTTCCAACATATCAATTATGTGCTTAGACTTGTAGTTAAGGAAAACATAAATTGCAAATCTGATATCTAACAAACTAACAAAACAACAACTGCTATGTAGTAAATACCTGGACTGTATAATGAAACCATTGAATGTTTCTGCCATGTTGTTTACAACAACATCAGCCTTTGTTTCAGTGTGAAGATAGCACCTGCTAAAGCATCTAGGATTCTGTTTAAGGAATGCATCTGCAGCTTCATTATCTTGGGCCTTCAGGTTATCTATAGCTATGTTGAATTCAGCAACTGAATATGCTCTAACAGCTCTCCAAAATAGCTCCTTGAGGTCATCCCCTTTGTGTTTCTTATGCCAGTTGGCATATATATGCCTAGCACAGTTTCTGTGCTCACTATTTGGCCAACAAGCAACCACCCCATTAAGTAATCCCTGTTGCATAGAGATCAGAATATTAGGAATTATATTAACATACATGAAAGTGATATATATGTGAGATCAAAGTACCTTTTGTTGATCAGATATCAAGGTCCATCCTTTACCCCCTTGTATGACACCCAATGCCTTGTACAATTCATGCATAAACCATCCCCAACTCTCATTATTTTCACCTTCTACCACTGCCCAAGCCACAGGAAACATTTGGTCATTTCCATATCTCCCAATGGCTGCCAAAAGCATACCTCCAAGGAAGGTTTTAAGGAAACAACCATCCAAACATAGAACCTTTCTACACCCTTCTAAAAATCCCTTTCTAACACCATCAAAACAAACAAAAATTCTAAAAAAAACATCATTCTCACTGTTAATTCCATGGAAGGTAGCTGGAACTGTGCACCTCTTTGATAGCATCAACCGATTCTTTCCACTCCTCATCATCTGCATCTGACTCAGCTCCAGTTATCAAATCCTTAATACTTTCAGACCTAGTTAACTCATCTAGATCAACATCAGATCCATCTGATTCATCTAACTCATATCCATCACTTTCCTCTACCTCATCCTTACCAACAACATAGTCTAAATCTTCTGAATCAGAACCTGATCCATAGCTGCTACTTAATGAACTACAACCAATTTTCTTAGGGCTTAATTGGGCTGCAGGGTTACTGGGTTGGGCTTTTTGAACAGTGGGTTGGGCTTTTTGAACAATGAGATCAGATTGTGGAACAATTGGGTTCGCATACACAGCAACCGTTCCATCAAATTTAGAACCTAAACAATCTACCATACTTGCCACATCCTCATCATTTTTCAAAGGTAATAAACCACCATGAAAATCCATACCTGGAATTACCCAATAGAGGTCAAAGAATCCTTTCTTGTAGTTCCCATATTCCACAGCATAATCATAGAGCTCGAAAAAAGACATCTTGTCGGCTTCAATGTTCAACCCAATTGATGTTCCTCGTGCGTACATCCAAATCGGCTTGCGTAGTATTTCACCGCCATAGTACAAGTTAACGCCAATTCTGTCATTCATCATAGGGCTTCAATCGGCATTCAATCTTCAATCAATCGGGGGTGAATCGGGGTTTCAATCGAGTTTGGAGATTAGGGATTCAGTGGGAGATTAAGTGGAACGGTGAATGTTAGGGTTTCAATTTTCTTACGAATGTTATAAAAGGGTGAGAGTTAAAAACCTTGCCACGTCAGCGTCTCTTAAGCAGTCCACGTCACTAAAAAGTAACGGGTGTTAATATATTTAATGGGAGGTTTATTAGGAAAAACAGGGTAAATAGCTAGGAGTGCTGGAGGCCAAAAATGAATGTAGGATTATTCCTGGCCAACAGGCAATAGTTGGGATTATTAAGGTCCATTTTTCCATTTTTTAACCCTCTAACTTTTTTTTTTAAGTTTATTTTGTCTTCTACGAAATTTGTAACTGTTCTACTTTCGCTTTTAATACTTTCACCACAAGATTTTTAAACTTTTACGTTTTATACCACTTAATTTTTTTTACTTTCGTTCAGTATACAAATTCAACCCCGCAGCAACGCGCGGGGAGGTAAACATCTTGTTAATTATGTAAATCTAATTTAAAGGTAGACATTTAGCACAAATGATTCATACTTACACCAATAACACACTCCATCCATTAGTAATAACCGAGCCCGCACTCCCGCATCACCTAACTCGGTTAGTTATTAATGGGATCAACCTAAACAACAAGTTAATCCAATATCACTGATGGCCTTGAAAACACTAAAATTACCAACATTTTTCCTTCAATTTGCTTAACTTTATCATTTTGTCAGTCATTTATTCGTAGTAAGATTAGATGCATGTTAATTTTCAGTATTAGATTTAAATAATGATTTAAAAACTATATAATTACAAATTAAGAGCTAGTTATGAACCATATGTGATCAAGTTACTAAAAGTTATATCTTCACTCAAACTATTATATAAGAAATTGTAAGTTTCACTCAACATATTTTATCAGGACGGATAAATCATAAATGCTCATAGCCTCATACGATGTTGATCTGAGGATCATACTTAGACAGGTTTTATTGTTACGTATCAATTAGTGTAGGGGGTTAGTTGTAATTGTAGTAAAGATGAGAGACATAATTATCATCTTGTAATAGCTGTAATACAGTTCAATAAATATACGAATTTGAAATGTTAATGGGTATCGATTAAATTGAGACTAAAGTCGTCTTCTTCTTTCTGATTCTTACTTTCTTTATATCGATCCTAACAATTAGTGATCATAGATTCTTGATCATAGCATTTACGAGCAAAGGATGTCAGTGCTACATTTTTCCTTTTCGCGATTAATTTTGGTTATGCTTTAATTTGTATTGGGTCAAATAAAGAAGTCAACTTGAAAAGAAATTGGTCAAAAGTCACCCAAAGTGTATTTCAAATGCACATATAACCAAGGATTTTATTCAATCTAATTGATTTTTTTTAAGAGAATGTAGTTTTTTTAATTTTATTTGACAGCAAGGTTAAAAGTTTTATTGCATAAACATCCTACATCAATTATTCAAAAAGTGATATTGCTTTATTAATCTCTTTTGCAGTTGTATTCCTTTGTACAACTTCAGCTACACGTAATTACATAATGTCAACTAGCTTTGTCGACAAGTAGTTGTTACTTGTTATGCTTAAGCATTCAGCTACTTGTTTTTTGTTACAAACATCGATTCAAGAAATATATTTTTTATAAGTTGTTGATATTACTTTTATATAAATAGTTCCAGCTTTGTTGTTACAAAGATGAGTTTTTGTTTGGATCACAAAGCAATGACTGAATCGAGGTCCGAATAGCGGTAACATCATAAATTGGACCCCATTGATTTTGAAGGATGTTCAAGCATATGCTTCCAAATGCATAAATGTTTGGATGGAAACATTCAAGAGATGAAACTCATTGAAGGGTTGCTCCAAAAAATCGGAATTTTGACCAAACCTTTAAAGGTGGGCAGTTTGAATCTTGATGGACTTTTTACTTTCTTTATTTGTATAAAATAAAGTTCATACGAAGGAAAGCTTTTCTTTGCTTTATATTGTCAGTAAGTCAACAGAATTTATCATTTATGTTCACATCTCCGTGATGGAAAAGTCTTAACTAAAAGAGGTTTTGACATCAATTTGAGTCGGTATAATACAATTAGACCTAGAACAGTATATACAACAATCATATCAAACTATTGCCCTTGAAACTTTAAAGCCATCTCAAAACCAAAGTCAACATTTATATATATATATAAATGTTCTCAAGAGACAGCTCTCGAATTTGAGGTTCTAGTTTCAAATAATATGAAATGCAAACTTAGGCGTTGTTTGCAATCAATGACTCGGTTCGAGATATTCTTATTCTTGGCCCTGACTTGGTCATGGCAATCTTTGTCACGGGTCAGAGCCTCTTAATCGGTCCAAGGCTAAGTCAGAGGTTATCAAACAAGCGGACCACTTACCGGATCAGTGGTAAGCTCTTACCGGACCCAGTAAGAGGTAATCAAACAACCCCTTAGTGATCTTGTAAGTTGAGTAGTGTAAAGTAGAGAACGTGTCCACTTAAAAGAACATGTTAAAATGGTCTATTCATAGAGACTTTCCCAAGAAATTATATACTTCAGTTAATTTATTAGCAAGTCTAAAGATTTTATATTGAAAAAACCATTCATTTCTTAAACAAGGTTTACTATCTCATTACTTAACAAAAGCTGAAGAAAGTACATGAAGAGAGCCTCTAGTAAAAGGAAGGTTCTTGTTGATCAAAATACTAGATGTGCCTTGCCATAATAGCCGTTTATGTGTGGAGACTGCAAGAAAAACACATATGCATATGCATGAGATTATTATATAAATATAATTAACAAAGAAAGAAAATAAGAAAATGAACAGTGAAACACGTGTATACTCAGGCTTAGCCTAACTAACCTTGCGAGAGGAGATATTTGGGGTATCAGGTATGGCAACAGGATAAAACTTATAAAACCTCATCTCCTCGAATGCAGCAGCATCTATCCCTTGACGCATCAATTCCTCTCGAGCATTAAACCGTTTTCTTGATGCCTAGCAATACAAAATGGCAGGTGACCCAATAGTTAGTCGGGCGTATCTCTTGATAAGAAAAGGAAAGAGGCTACGGCCGTTGGGTTGAGCAAGTCTACCTTACATACCTTGAAGGCATCCTTGTCAACCTTAACTTACCTCGATCTTTGTTGCTTCGACCTTTTTCTTGATAAGTTCCTAGATAGAACAGAAGGAGAATAATATAATATTCACTATTATATTATTAACTGATACACAAGTCTACCTTACATACCTTGAAGGCATCCTTGTCAACCTTCCCATCATTAATGAACTCATCAGTGAATTTCTGCACATAGTCAAAACCAAGCTCTTAAAAAAGAAAGACAAGTTCAAAGTCTACAACACTAGCATTTAACTAACACCACCTAGACTTTTCAAACAGCATTTTTCTGTCTTGTTAATATAAAATATGCACACACGAACACATAGCCTAAAGGCTAGAAATTAGGAGGAAGAAAGAAAATTTTGGTTCACCTCAGGATCATCAAACTCGCAATTATACTCCACCACAAACTATAGAAAATTCAATCAGGCTAATTAGTACCCAAGTCAACAACAATAGCAACAACAACAACAATAATAATAATAATAATAAATAAATAAATAAATAAATACTGGCAGTAATACTTAGTTGGTGTAACTTACAGGCTCCTCTCCTGATTCATCTGGACAATTGATATCAACAAAAAGCGGTTCCTCCTCCGTCTTAAAAGGATTATTGAAGTCTGAAAAAACAAAAAACAAAACTAGTTTACTCCAAAACACATAAACACGGATTGAGAGAAAACAAGTCTTGTAACTCCTAACTGCTAGTTTTTAGCTAAAGATTTTATATCTTGAGAGTTAAGATTAGTAAAGAAGATGTATGAATTCGCTCATTTACATGGTGTGCAGTACTGAAGAATATTGATAGCATTGATCGGCGAAGCATCGCTGTGTACGAGTCAAAATCAAACAACATTAGCTGCCAATTTAAGACAAAATAATTGTAAGATGAAACACACAAGTAAGGATGCATACCTTTTGTGGCGTAGTAGAAAAATCTGAGTTTCAGCCGCACCACCCCTATAAAATTGAGATTGAAATGGATGTAACATTTACCAATTAAAATATGGTTCTCTAAATAAAATATAAAATATCTGTACCACCAATCTGCTGCTACTGGAAAATAAGGAACCCAATCAATCTCCACATCCTCCATGTGAATAACCTCATCATCTTGCTTTCCCAGATCTCTAATTGCAATCTTATTAGAGGGTGGACATGGAGATACAATCTGCCCATAAAAAACATAGATATGATGCTGTTTTAAAAATCAATCAACAATATACTATTTTAATATACGCGTTAGCATGATGATTATAAAGACAGTAGTAATAATGATGATCTAAATCAAAATTAGGGACACTTAACAAAAACGATGAAGCTAAAGTAATAGAAAGGAATTAGGCTTATTTACCGCAGCAACCACTGGTATGAAGGTCACTTTCAGTTCACCACGAATAGAGAATAATTGTACTGCAACAACAACAAGCAATGATGCAGTAAGTAATATGATGAAGATATGAATTTTTGTATGGGCCAAAAAGACGGACGGGATCAGGTTGGGATGACCCGAGCCAGGCATAACACTTGGATTGATGAAAACACATGCTTTTAGAAATCTAAGAATCTTCACTACTACTACTACTACTTACCCTCTGTAGAGGTGAAGAGAAAGACTTTCTCACCATGTAACACCCCGCCCTCTTTAAAAGCATCCTGATTGATTAAGAATTTAAAACTTAATTGGTTAGTAGCTGACAAATTTATCTTCTCTTCTCTCAACGCCAATTAAAAACTAACTAACTAAATGGATAGATACTTACTTCTAGATTTGAGAAACTCCAATTGTGTTCTTGAACAGATTGAAGCCCACTCAACTATCATGAAAATGTCAAATTAAGCTCATGATGCACAATGTCACAATATATATTAGACTAACATAGAAGAAGATTGTAGCAAATACCTCTGTCCCAAAAGGGAGGGCCCGCTTCCATAAGACCTCCTCCTCCTGCTGCAATTAAGGAACAAAAACAACATTAGAATATTCAATCACTGATTAAACAACCTTCGGTATCTAAATAGTTTCGTATTTTGATTTCCAGAAAAGGTGAAAATTTGAGAAACAAATTCACTACAAAAGTTACCCACAAAAACAACATCGATCACAAAAAACAAACTCTGACTCAAAACCTTGGGCTGTGTCTAAAATATGATTTCCAGAAAACGTAGAAAAAGAAAAATCTCTGATTCAGTTACCGCGTTGGAATCCATTGAAGACCGTGGGTAGAACCCTAATTTCTTCTTCTTCGACTTTCAAACTTTGGCCTAGGGCTTGCCTCCGCACGCTAATTGTAATTGGGATTGGGATATATGTTGCACTAGTTTTTGATACCCGTGCGACGCACGGGTGGCTTTTAAGAAATGAATTCAAAATTTAAAATATTATAATAAAATATAATTCGATAATTGGAATTAAAGAAAAAAACGAACATTCGACAATATAAAAAAGTTACAAACTTGGAAATACAGACTTACAAATAACATTTGATGTTTTGTTTGTCACTTTTCCGTCTTCATCCAATATGAGAAGTTTCTCTTTGTAGCAAATACTCATTTGTAGCATTTTTTTTTTTTTCAATTTGGTTTGAAGTTTGTTGTAATGGTTGTTGATGATGAAGATGTATGTTGATAATACTTACGATGACGTGTTGGGCAACCAGTTGTAGTAGTTCTTGAAGCGTTTTTTATCCAACAAATGAATCCAAAGCTATCATCCTTCTATATGCCACCCACTTCTAATCCACCTTTTTCATGGTCAACAATCTCTTCTCTTTTGACTGTAATTGACTCACTTGAGATCCGTATGACAACTATTCTCCAGATTAAAAGCTAGGGATTCAATGAAATCGATTAGCAGCTCGTATCATCTGCTAACAAAATTACATTTCTCATACCTCTCAATTATTTTCAGCATGCTTAGAGTTTCCAAAATATACAAAGAAAAAAAATGAAAATGGATTAGAACTTTAAGAAATCATGAACCAAGAGATGCATGAAAATCTTTATCAATAAACAACAAAATTTCTAATCCTGCATCCTACCAATCAAGCTAGTTGTTAAAAGCTCAAGCTAGTTGTTAAAAGTACATCAAAATCCTTATCAATAAACAACAAAATTTCTAATCCTACATCCTACCACTCATCAATCACTATTAATTCATAATAAATTAGTGGGCCAATATGAAATCGAAAATTACCTTTTGTAAAGAAGTATTTGTATTTTTAAATAAAACCTTTAGCATATCACATTTTTAGTACTCTCAAATGCTTTTTAAAGTTTAATACTCATGTTACCTCTTGAACACGCATCTCAAGCCTGTCCTTAGCTTCTATAAGAGCACCTTAGCTTCTATAAGAGCACATGCATCTCATAAATAAAAAGTAGCTTAAAAAGAAGCATATCTAAGTTCAAAACTTAATCATGCACTAATTGCACAATCAAACTATGTTTATAATAATATTTTAGTTAGAACTCATCATAGAGCAATTTGGATAGCTAAACAAAATAATTTTAATTTCAATATGTGAGCAATTCTCTTATTCCACTTAATTACTATCTGCATATAAAATTTGACAATAAAAAACTTATGAAAACTGACCTTTTACCATAGGTTAGAAATAAAATTAAACTTTATAGAAGCAAGTTGCTTACATTTTTGGTCTCGGGTCTTTGAACATAAATATAAGAATTATCACTGGTTATCCTCAGCGAATTCCAATCAAAAGTCATGCTCCTCAGTGTTCATCACCGCTGAGGACGAAACAAAAAAAAGGTTAATTATTATCGTGAGAATGAGTCAAAGGGCTGATACAGAGACCAAAAACAACCTTCAAAATCATTTTCAGAAAGCTACTTCAATTGTTTAATATGCAACACGTATTCTACAAATTTATCCTACAACATATGATGAAGCATGAACATATAAAGAAAGCACATATTGTACTTTGATAATAAATAGATAAAAATAAAACCTGCATAAATCTTTTAAAAAAAACTTCGGATATGATGTCCAACAGTCCAAAAGAATTCCTTGCAATCTTCAAATATTACCTGTACATTCATTTTAAGTAAGATATATATCAAATGTGCCAACTTTAAACCAACATAAGTGGTTATTAATATTTTGTACCTTATATCAAGTTTGTGTGGTAGAAAGAAGGTATTTAAAAGTCCAAGCTCATTTAGTTATAGAAGGTTGTTGCCTCTGCATTTTTTATTCTTACAACTCAAAGCATCTAATAATGTTGTAAGACGTCCTGCAGGCTTGTAGTTTAATTGTGCCATTTAAATATATTAAGTAATCAAGAAAAAATACCACTATTCTAAATATATTAAGCCTTTGTGTGCTCTTTCTGTATGGATACAAAAGGCCATCCTTGTTAGGACGTCAAAATGGATGAAATCTTATAGGAGATGGAATTAGGGAATGAGCCGATGATTGTTGAAGACGGCGATGAAAGCAGATTATTGTTGAAGGGAATGAGGATAATTAGGGAATGAAGCTGGTTTTTAGTTGATACGGTAGATGATTTTGCGGTGGGGTTTCCAAATGATCCGCGAAGTTTTAGGGGTCATTTAGGCGGGAAATTGATGTTAAGGATCGTTGTGGTGATGCCATGTGGCACTCAAACTTTTCATATATATATTATATAGATAGATATAGATAGATTACCTGAATACCATTGTTTTTGTAAGCTGGTTGCGGTGTATACTTGAGTAAACGACTCGTCGAATAATAAATATAATTAAAAAGAAACATTTCAATAAACTAAATTAAATTGATAAAAAAATGCACCTTTTACATCCAAATTGAGACCATTGGGCTTGGGGCATTCTTTAGGTTGGTGAAGCCATTTTTTGATCATCAACCAAAAGAGTTAAAATAGGAGCTGATATGGCTTGACAAACTATGAAGATAACCAACCCTTTATGAATTAAAATATAGAGGACAACAAAAAATTGATAAGGTCAGATGACTTTAGACTTTAAGCATCTGTCAAAATAACCAAACCCCTAAACCCTTCAAACTAAAGAATTAAGAGAATTAAAACATAAAATACTATCATTTAACACAAATAACACATATAGTGGAATATAACACACATCCAAGATCAATTAAAGTAAAGAAAATACCTGTTAGAAATAGAAGTTTCCAAACCTGAAACCAAACAATACAGCAACATAAATTCATAATAAAGTTAGATAAAAGAGGTGACAAAATGAATAAAAATATAAGAGAATCATATCACTCTTTGTGTCTAATTTTTTCCAAAAAATAGACATTTTACATTCTGATTAAATTTAGAATAGCAATTTCAGCTTTTGAACAAATACAATGAAATCTGACTCATGAAAAACTAAAAAAAAAAAAAAAATCAAAGTGGGCTATATTATGCTAAATATGTTATAACAAACACTAAAAAAAATAACAATTCAAAAAGACAACATAAACCAAAACCGAACTCTTAAACATGAAATTATATGGAAAAAAATTTATACGAAACAAAAATTATATGCGAACATAACAAAGAGTGTGAGTAAACCTTAGTAACTAAGCAAAAAAATATGTGGAAAAATAATTATACAAAGATAAATTTTACATTTATTTGTATGAGTGCTACATCACATTTGAGCTATGAACTTGTGCTTCTCTGTGCCCATGAAACTTTAAAAAACGATCGAGAGGTAATTATCAAAAATCACATAATCACTTTCAAAGGTCAGCCCAAAGAAAACATATTGCACATAGTTATAAAGGAGCAAAAAAACAGAACCTAACCGATCTGACCTGATTGATCAATTATGTTGCAGCCATTCCAAATTTATTTTTCTAGAAATACTCCCATCAATATTTGTCCAATCCCCATCTTAATAAACTGTATTTTTTGAGCTGTAATTTTTGTATATAAGTACAACATCTTATGAAAAATAGAGAGCAATGCATTTAAAAGATGAAATGTCTGCTCTTCAAAAACGCGAACTGAAAAAACATGAATGAGATCCTCGTCAAGCAATCCTAAAAATGAATGAGATATGTATTGGTCTTTGATTCATTCACTTATATAAATAAAGAGGTAATTTTTCAGTTTAAATATAATAAAACTTGCCTAGACGAACAATAAATAAATCTTTGTGTTCATTTACTCATATATATATATATATATATATAGAAAGAGGCTATGAAACTTACTGCGATGAGTGATTGTGATTGACAACTCCAAACAATGCTACAACTACCAAGTAATCAAGCAAATGGAAGCTTAGTACAACATCCAAGGAACCCTCTGTTGTAAGAAAGGTTTACAACAATACAAAATAATTTTCAAAAACAAAAGTTAACAATAGCTTTTTGAATAACACATCAAAAAATCATACATTACTTCGTTTTTTATGTTGGGATAAAAAGAACACATCAAAAATAGGGTTTCTGTGACTAAGCATTAACCAAGAAATTCGGCGATGACGATGTTTGAAACAATGTGTGTACCTCATGAAGTTAATTTAACATTCAAAGAAAAGAAGCGATTGAAACGGTCGATGTAAATTGTGAAGCCTGGAAGAAATGTTGTCAATTTCATAATATAATGAACATAAAATGGTTGTTCAAATAAAATATGGAGTGCACCTCATGTGAGGGTTGTTTACCCAAGTGATGATCAACAGCTCAATTATTTCTTACATGCTACAACCAAATAGTGATACGGATTCATATATACCCACAAACAGTTCAAATGATAGAAATTCTTATTCAACTAAAACTTCTTATCGGTGTGCCATGTTTTAATTCATATATACCCATCATACAGTGACTTATTTCCATTATTATAGGGCATGTAAAAATGTTAAACTCATTTCATAATTTCATCAAATTGATATCCAAAATACTTGCCGGTTAAAAAGCCAAAAATCCATATCATTAAAAACAAATTTTCTAATTTAAAAAAGGACCAAGTGAGGAGAAGATTGATCAGATTGTTAAACTATGAGATGAATAAAAAAAGAGATGGAGTCTTTATGAGTAAAGCATGGCGTTCTAAATTGTTATTCATCGCTGAGGTTTAATACTGATTACTCAAAGCTTGCAAGAAATATCAAACATATACACAATATAATTTAGAAATTGAGTAAAATAAAATTGATAAATAAAACGCCAACATTTAGTTTCTAGCATTTTTAGAGCGATACCTTCTCATATTACCGTCGACCATCACCACAAAATCCCTTCTGCAAAACCCTAATTGAAAATTATCACAGAGATTGAGTCCAGAAAACAAAATCGAACGATAGAAACGATTGATTCTAAATGCGATTGATTGAGAAACGATTAATTCAAAATTATCAACGGTATTGAAGCAATTTCAAAACACATATCGATTGAGAATACATATAAGATGGCAGAGTTTTACTAAATGCGATTGATTTCGGATGCAAGCTAGATGATTAAAATCGGTGCGATGATGAATCGGTTGTTCTTCGATGATGCGAGGTTGGAATGGAATTGCCGGCTTGAAGAAGAGGAGGATGGGAGCACAGATCGATCGCCGGCATGAAGAAGGGGAGGCGTTATTAGGGTTTTATGAGATTGTCTATGGTCTTTCATAAGATACGTGTGTAGAATAAGGGGAGTCATTTAGGCGGGAAAATCAATCCAAAGGATTGTTGTGGTGATGCCATGTGGCATCCAATCTTTTCATATATATATTATAATAGATAATAGATAATAGATAATAGATAATAGATAATAGATAATAGATAATAGATAATAGATAATAGATAATAGATAATAGATAATAGATAATAGATAATAGATAATAGATAATAGATAATAGATATAGATTCATGTTTATGTTATGGATAACCATTTGGTATAGTTTAAAAGTTTTTTAAATTGGTCACAATTAATTTAAAAGTTTTTTAATTTGGTCATAAAAAGGTTTTTGTATTTTAACTTCGGTCACATACACTATTGTTTTTTACTTTGGTCACAAAGTTTAGGGTTTTAACTTCGATCATATTTTTTTTTGTAGTTTTATACTTTACCATGAAAGTTTTAGACTTTTACGTTTTAGACCCGTTAAATTTTCTATTTTTGTTTTTAGTATATTCTCAACTTTAGCCACGACTTTTTATTATAGTTTTATATTTTATCACGAAATTTTAAACTTTTACGTTTTACGCCCATTAACTTATATACTTTTGTTTTTTAGTATTTTTTTATAGTTTTATATTATGACCATTAAACTTTTAGACTTTTACGTTTTAAACCAGTTAAATTTTCTATTTTCATTTTTAGTATATTCTCAACTTTAGCCACGACTTTTTATTATAGTTTTATATTTTACCACGAAATCTTAGACTTTTTGCTTTTACACGTTACTATCTGCTACCTCAGACTCTCAGACCATATCTCAAGATCTTGCCTCACGCCTTGAACAGGAAGATGTACCACCATCGTTTCGGAAGAAGATGTACAGGTCTTCTTTAGATTCTCCAAGCCCTAAATCGTTAATTAGGAAGAAGATGTGCATGTTCTTCCAATTCTGAGCCTAATGTGATTAGTTGCTTCTATGATTCTTGGCCTACGCTCCTCTATGATCAATTGTGTGTGTAAGTTGTAATCTGAATCTTTAAGGTTTGATTGTGTATTTGGTTTAAATATAACATGCCTTCCATCATTGTTCTCATCTGTAAGGTTTTTGTTATTCGCCTTGATCGCCATCAATATATCTCATTTTTGATGTTCCGGATTTTTCTCAGTCGACATACATTATGAATTGACCCTGATTTTTCTACTTTAGTCTGATTTCCACTTTCTTTTTAGGCGGCGTGCGAGGTGGTAACGGTTGTAAAGTCTAAGACGAAAATGGTAACACAAGAAAGAAAAGGTATGATTCAATCTCATCTCTCTATTTAGCATGTTATTAACACAAGAAAAAAAAAGGTATGATTCAATTTTATCTCTCTATTGTGCATGTTGTTAGTTTTATGTGGGATTTCCAGTAAATATTTGCGATTTCAGGATTGAGGGCGTTGAAGATCTACTAATGTCGCAGGTTTATCACACTTGGTATATCCTAGAGCAGTACTTCTCGGTTTGAGCATTTTGTTGGTGTTTACTGGCTTGCTGGTAATGCAATTGAAAAACTCAAGGCACATCAAGTAAGATGTAGTCTTTAATCATTGTGTTGCTAAGTCTTGTTTGTTTTGCTTAACTTTGTTAATCCTTACTTCAATGACATGTCCTAATTGTGTTTGTAGGGCTTAGAACTTGTTTAACAAACTGATTAACCATTTCCTCCACTAAGGCAACCTTAATATTTTAAATATGCTCTTAAAAAAATTATAAATATGACAATTATGTATTTTTATATCTATATAAATATTTCTGAGTAATTATATGTGGGTAAGAGTTTTACGACAGTAGGCATTTAGGCAGTAAGTTTCCTCTGAGATGGATGTGCAACATAGAGGGTCTTGGTCACTCATATGGACTGCGGTCGTAATGTGTCGTGGGTAACCGGATGTTTGCAGTTAAAAAAAATAAAATCTAGTCACGAAAAAGAAGGATTTTGTTATTATATTAAAATGAAATACTTGGTAATTTTGAATTTAAACTCAACTAAAGTAAAAAAAATATAGAATTAAGTATAATTAAATATTTTATATTACATGCGTAATATTTAATTTAAATATTATTATGAATAAAGTATTATAAGCATTATATTAAAATATTAAAATATATGCAATAAATATACAATTTTAATAAAATATAACATAAATGCAATAAAAATATTATCTTGAAGAAAATATTAACCTCAATATTAAAATTTAGTATTTGAATAATTACTAACTTTATTATAAAAATTTATATTTTAATAATTACTTATTGGATAATTACTTATTAAAAGTTTAAACTAAATAAACCCTAATATTGAAATTTAGTATTTGGTTAATTATTTATTAAAAATTTTGACTTAATCTAAAATTTTATGGTGATGACAAGTGTCCCTTTTTACTAAATAAAGTATGATCAAACTTTTTGTTTATTATATATATATACAAAAAGCAATTGTTTCTCCACACACAATAACGACTATTCATAACTTTTCGACCAATAAGAAAATTATCAGAAAAATAATTATAAAAAAGGGTAGTGTACCATACCTACCAAATCTTATCCTCATGTCTACCAAATCTCAACCCACCATTACCAACGCAGGCTCCTCTCTCTTCTCTTCAGAATTACACACACACACTCCTCTCTCTAGAAAGTATCGTCGGGTCTCTCTGTACGAAGAAAGCCGGTGTTGGTGAACGCTAATTACCGCCGGATACTTCGTATGTGCCGTGAACTGTTGTCGTGGCGTACGGACCCAGTCGTCGCCGTCGCTATTGTTGCCTTGGTGACGCCGGTGTGTGCCGTCTCATCTGTCAACGTTGATGCAACAGTCGTCTGACCAGATGCTCCATTTGCGACGCTGATTTGTTGTGGTTTACCCCCGACACTGGTCCGTTGTTGGTTTATTTCCGACGACGGCGGCTGCGTAGCCGGTTTTTAATACCCGAGTCTAGCCGTTTTGTTTGATTTTTTGGTTGTTGCCGGCGTTTTAGGGTTGTCCTGATCGGAGTTGAGGACCGATAAGAGTTGAGAACTGATTTATGGTTGTGGTCAAGTCTCATTGCAGATCTGCATGTTTTGCTGCCTCTCTCTCTCTCATGGAATTCTAATGGGTATGTCTCTCATGTTTTCCTGATCGTAGTTAGGGAACGGTTTAGACATGATTCGTTTGTCTTCGGCTGTGACTGAGCGATTCTGATGAAGGGTTTTTACTGTGATATACTTGGTGTAGTTAAAGATCAATTTCTGACATGGTATAACATGCCTATTCTGTTTAATTTTGGCTTTGGTTGTGATATACTTGGCGACTGTTGCAGATTATGGTTGGATTTGTTGTCCAGATTTAGGCTATGATGATTTTTAAAGATCTATAATTGAGGTGGCAGCCGTACCTACATCCGAATGTTTGGTTATAATTTTTAATTTATCAGTCATGATATGTTTGATGACTTGATCAGGTTTGACATTTGAATTCATGTTCTTATTTTGGTTGTTTTGTTTAATTTTCTAATTTTTTCTTATGCAGGTATCTATTGTAGTTGTGTGGGAGCAAATTTACTATTTAAGATAATTTGTGGGAGCATGATATTCAACAAAATTTGAGGATTATGATAAGTGTTTTATTGTTTTTTTCTACAGCTATGCTCATTATATCATTTAGGTGCTCTTTTTCATTATTGTTGTATGGGAGAGCATGATTATTTTTTTGTAAGTTTATAATGTTAGGGCATTTACATATATTACATATTTACTCAAGCTAAAAAGTCAATTACATATTTCCCCTTACTAAAACATATATATTACATATTTATCCAATTAATTTAAAATAAGTTATTAAATGACTATTATACCCTTATTAGCATTTACATATTCCACCCTTATAATATCCTTAATCACATATCTATCTAAGAAAAAAAAGTTACATATTTCACCTTCTATATATTGGTTGTAATACTTTCATAAAATGAAATGAGCTGAAAGTCTTACAAATTACAATAGCATATAGATAACTCACTTCTAAGTCTTCATCATTATTTATGGTTCAAGACTCCTACAATGTAAAGCTATATAGTATCAAACATGATGCCTGATCCAATATGTGAAGATGATAGATGATATTCTGGAAAACTTGACAAGTCAGTAACAAGAGCATATCAAATTACCCTGGAGCAACCAAAACAAAATCAAATTTTACATGGAATAGTGATCAAGGAAATGAAAAGGAATAAGTAATAAGAGCTGCTCAGATTTAAATAGGAATAGCAGTGCTTAAAAAATGAAATAAAAAACGAAATTGGCTTTTATAAGAACTGGGATCTTAGTCGCTGATTTGATGTTTACCTAATTAATTATTTTGTATGGATCAAACATGTACTTAGAACCAAAAAGGTAAATGGATCTAGGAATGATCAGAGAAATATTTATGACATTCATTTGAATGTAACGGTGATACTCTTACGATTTTCGTTTTAGGTGTTGTGCCATGAATGGCACAACAAATGTATAAATATAAATGTTAAAGACGCAGCCATACAAATGATAAAACACTTATGAATGCTGCGTAAAGTGACTTCGGCATAATCTATTTGTCTGTCTTGGATTGAATTCTTTTTTGCTTTATCTTTTATTTATTCTTATAATTTTTTTTAATATGCTTCATTTCATTATCCTTTTGCAGGAATGTAAAGGTTGTTGTTTTCTTCATGTTTTCTACGGGTATGTGTTCTTTGACTTATCATGTTTGTTCCTTTATATAGTTAATTGTTTTGATACTTCCAAATGCAAAATGGGGATTTTTCTGATACATGTATCTTTTGTTTTCGGGTGGCGTTAGACTCTTTATTTTCGCGTGGCGTTCGACTTAGATTGTTTGATGTTGTGTTGTATTTGTGTTTTAGAACTTCGATTTTCGGTTTTGTGGTTGTAGATTGGGTTTGTTTGATCTTTTCTTATGCATTACACCGTTTTAGTCTTTTAATTTTGTTTTCGTTGCTAAAAATGAATTTCTTAATTCATGTTGTATGTAAATTTTTTTTTGTGATTCGCTCTGTTCTTCACTGCTTTGACTCATGGTTTTGCATGTTATTCGATATGCTTTGACTTATGATTTTGTATGTTTAACGGCTGAAATAATTTGTACCTGAATTGGGGTTTTCATGAATGTTTATGTATTTGTGTATGTGGTTGTATTTAGTATTTTGTTTCATACTGACCAGATGAATTTATAAAAACTTATATCCGATGTTTTTTAAATGATTGTTGTATAACTTTTTTTAAACTAAAAGTTATGTCCCTGAACTTTTACCACTATATGGGATTTTATTTACGTTTTTGGTATTTTGCTACC
The DNA here is from genome assembly GCA_039602395.1 of Deinandra increscens subsp. villosa. NCBI lineage: Eukaryota > Viridiplantae > Streptophyta > Magnoliopsida > Asterales > Asteraceae > Deinandra > Deinandra increscens. Next base: position 21,097,306 of record JBCNJP010000019.1, read on the forward strand.
TCTGAAATGATTGTTTCGCTACCCCTGGAAATATTACACGCCTCTCTAACTTACGCTTCTAATTACACGCCAAAGTCAATGCTTTACAATGTAACTATTGTCCCCCGCCGCAACGCGCGGGCGGGTCACCAACTCGTTATATAGTATAGAAGATTAAATATTAAATATATATTACCCTATATATACAAAAACCTAGCTTATATTGCACATTTTAAAGAATGAAGTACAAGACTATAAAGCACAAAAACCTATTGAAGATGCAACCTTTTAAGCTTGAGTTACAACTCCCGTTTCTTTTATGATTGTACAACCATATCTACCTATGGTACAATTGCTTTTAACTTTTTGCTTTTTCACGTTACTATCTGCTACCTCAGACTCTCAGACCATATCTCAAGATCTTGCCTCACGCCTTGAACATAAAGATGTACCTCCATCGTTTTGGAAGAAGATGTACAGGTCTTCTTTAGATTCTCGAAGTCCAAATCGTTAATTATGGGGAAGATGTATAGGCCCTTCTTCAAATTCTGAGCCTAATGTGATTAGTTACTTCTCCGATTCTTGACCTACGTTCCTCTATGATCAATTGTGTGTGTAAGTTGTATTCTGAATCTTTCAGGTTTTATTGTGTCTTTGGGTTAAATATAACATGTCTCCCGTCATCGTTCTCATCTGTTAGGTTTTTGTTCTTCGCCTTGGTCGCCATCAATAGATCTCATGTTTTGATGTTCCGGTTTCTTCTCAATCGACATACATTATGAATTGACCCTAATTTTTCTACTTCAGTATGATTTTCACTTTCTTTTTAGGCGGCCGGTAAGGTGGTAATGGATGTAAAGTCTGAGACGAAAATGGAAACACAAGAAAAAAAGTTATGATTCAATTTCATCTCTCTATTTTAAAGCGTGAAGTACAAGTCTATAAAGCACGAAAACCTATTGAAGATGCAACCTTTTAAGCATGAGTTACAACTCATGTTTCTTTTATGATTGTACAACCATATCTACTTATGGTACAATTGCTTTTAACTTTTTGCTTTTACACGTTACTATCTGCTACCTCAGACTCTCAGACCATATCTCAAGATCTTGCCTCACGCCTTGAACATGAAGATGTACCTCCATCGTTTCGGAAGAAGATGTATAGGTCTTCTTTAGATTCTCCAAGCCCTAAATCGTTAGTTAGGAAGAAGATGTACGTATCCTTCTTCAAATTCTGAGCCTAATGTGATAAGTTACTTCTTCGATTCTTGGCCTACCCTCCGCTATGATCAGTTGTGTGTGTAAGTTGTACTCTGAATCTTTGAGGTTTTATGGTGTCTTTTGTTTAAATATAACATGTCTTCCATCATCGCCCAATGTGATTAGTTGCTTCTCCGATTCTTGGCCTACACCCCTCTACGTTCTTTTTCTTCATATGTGATGCGTGATAATGAGACATACCATGCATGAAAACATAAAATCACATGTTTAAAACATTTCTATGTTATCTTCTTGTTACTGCGTGATTCGGAAACATTTTATGCGTTAAAATTTTCAAAAGTCAAATTTACCAACGAACACTACTTAACGTTCTATTTAATTTGTTGAAATAGTAGAACAAATCACGAAGAAGTTACGCAAGAAAAGGATTCCATTGGTAAAAATCAAGTGGGATGCTAGACGCGGTTTCGAATATATGTGGGAATCCGAAGTAGATATGAGGAGAAAATATCCTCAATTATTCAATTAATGCCTAACGAATTCCGGGACGGTATTCCTTTAAGGGGGAGAGAATGTAACCCTTGTGGCCAAACCATGATCCGAGATGGAAATATTAAATGAAAAATATTAAAAAATTCCTGGAACACAAGTTGAGGCGGTACGCCTAGGATTGGGAAATCCCAGGCGGTACGCAAACCCGTTTGATAAACGGGTCGGGTTGCGGCACCCATCGGATCCCCGCATACCCGCTACCTTAAAATCCGGGCGGTACGCCGCAAATTGAGTATTTTGGGGCGGTACGCCTCATTTCCAGATCGTTAAAAACAAGGAGTTTGGCCTTTATAGCCTTACACACTTGTGATATCTCTGCTCACACTCGGCCAAACACTTCTGCTGGAGTTCCAGAGACCTGTTCATCTTCATTCCAAGCCAAAGAAGGGTTATCTTCAAGGGTAAGTCCTATTTCAATCCTTTTCACCTTTAATTATATGGATACTTGAAGAAAAGTAAAAACCCCATTCTAAGCCTTAACCCTCATGTATGCAGCTGTACTTATGCAATTTAGAAGGATCAAAGAGGGTAAGAATTGAATACAAGAGTAATCAAGGTAAGGATGTCCTGATTTTTGCTTAAGAATGTGATTTAGGGTTTTCCTTGTGATCATACACCCATAAAATGATCATGGATCATACATGCAATCATAGATTTGCTCCTGGAAGTTGGATTTGAGGCTCAAGAGAAGCAAAGAAATTCTGGAAGTTGATTGTACAAGGAAATCTCCACAAGGTACAATCCATTTATGCATACATGTTGATTTTTCTATAAATAGAAACTTTATAGGATAAGATAACATGAGACCAGATTTGGTCAGTGTTTCTAACAATGAAATGGACTATTGGATCATAAGAATTATGTCCCTAATAATACTTGTGTGAAACGGGGGTCGAAACAATGAAACTTACCATAAATGGAAAGTTCGGGAATTGGGTTATGTTTTGATTAGGAATATAGACCACAAACGATCTACAGAACAGCCCCAATATGCTATACTACTGATCTCTCAAACGATTCTGGCCCAAAACGACAAAATGTAAAAATGGCACTAAAAGACAAAATAGTCGGGCCAGATTGGGGCGCACCGCCCAAGTTGGGTGCATGCAGAGCGGTACGCCCTGAAAATAAAGGATAGTAATCAGATTATCAGATTACAGCGTACCGCCGAAAAATAGATTTATCAGCGCGGTACGCCTGAATTTGAAATCAGTAACTCAGGTTACCATTTGACGCGTACCGCCCAGAAATGTCATATTCCAAGCGGTACGCCTCTGAAGGAAAATGACAGAATAATTGATAAATTCTAAGTTAACCAAAAACTTATCTTGATTGATCTAGTGAATGTATTTCATGATACTTTGAACCTGAGATTGTTAATGGACACATTTGCAATGTGTATGACAAGCTGTGTTGTAAAACTCGGCCTAGGCGGCCTGTTACTGAAGCGCTTTTTAGGCAACTCGTCTGAGCAACTCGTGGGCGGTCAACCTCGGTCAACCTCGGTGCTAGGCGGGCAACTCGGCCTAGGCGGTCAACTAGGCCTAGGCGGTCAACTCGGCCTAGGCGGTCAACCTCGGTCAACGCAATTTTAAATTAAAAATAATAATAACTAACTAAATTTTTTTTTTAAAAAGCTAATTCCTAATTCCCAAGCGCTAAATCGGGAAAACAAAACCCTCATTCATTGTTCACGTCTTCACGTCTTCACTTCGTCGTATACAGTCGTCGTCAAGCAATCAAATTCATCGCATTCTTCGTTCTTCAATCGTCAAGCCTTAATCACTTCGTCTACAGTTCTTCATCTACAGTTTACTCTCCTTCAATCGAGTTAATGAACAAGATGGAGCTAATATGGTAGATGATTAGATGATTGTTATTTTTATGTCTAGACTATTAAGGGTGAAGGGTGATATCAATTTTTGAAATACTAATGATGATATCAATATTAAATATTAAAATATTTATGCATTTTGTTATAAATATTAGCATTTGAACATGTATATAATTTCTAAAAAAAAATATTTTCATCATAATATACCATTTCCGAGTACTCTCCGAGTACTCCCCGCCTAGGCCGAGTACTCTCAACTCCCTAGTCGGCCGTCCGAGGAGCGCCTAGCGAGTTTTGCAACCTTGATGACAAGTATATACATGATAATTTTGATAGGTTGCTAGAAACCGAAGATAAGATATTCTAGTTGAATCTCGGATATCCGTTTTGTACTCTGTTTCTGACTTCATTACTGTGAGTCCTCTGACTTCCTTCATTAGTAACTGTTTGAGATCACATTTCTGTTCTGATGTATCTGTTATATCTGTTATGCTTATCTTGTCGAACACTGTGAGTCAGAATGCCCTGTGTGGGTCATTAGAGACTTTCTGGTCATTAAAGTTGAGACCACTAGACATATAAGGGATTATAGCGGCCGATATAGTTAAACGATCTATATTCACCCGGATCCTCTAGTATTAAGTTACTAGGGGGAATATGTACTTATATGTTGAACTTAAAAACTACTCGTAAAGGGCGTACGGCTACGCGCAACGTGCCCGTAGAGTATCTGAGTGTTAACCTTGGGTGCAACATGATAAATTCATAATCTGTATGTGTTGAAAACTGTTAATGTGATGATGGTAGTTACGACTCACCAACAACGTATGTTGTTGACTTTGTGATTGACTTATGTTGCAGGTAAGCAAGTGTAGGTGTGGACCTAATCTGAACTTGGAGTATTCTGATGGTTGTTGTCACTATGGATATGGTTCTGTATAATAAACAACTGATGTTTGTTTATGAAGACCTGTTATGACTATGTATCCCTTCTAATATCCGGTGGCTATCGATTCTATTATGTCGGCTAAGAGGTGCTCTGTGCATCCTCAGTCAGAGTCGGCCTAGGGTTTCACTGTGAGGACTGGATGTCCGTTTTGTATGCTTGTGTGTTTGTTGTTTAGTTGGTGCCTCGGGAATTGATACGGACAGCCGGTCCCACACCCTCCCCGCACCTGGCAGGGCGGAGGGGGGGTGTGACAGTCTATCGGTTCCTAATCGAGGTATACATGTCCTAATTTCAACTGTTTTGGTAATTACCCGTTCCCTTCTTCTATGATTTCTTCTAATTCGGTGTTTCTTTCTTCATTGTTGGAACAAATCGGCCATTATCTATAGAAGATTTGTTTAGGGTTTCTTCGTTTAGGGTTCTTTTATATTAAAGTTTAATCGCAACATCCTTCTTTAGTTTAATATGTTGGTCACGCTGGCCTGATTATTTTCATGTCGCCGAAGCTCCTGGCAACAGAGTCATAGGATACAGTAATTTCTTCATCCTTCTTTCTACTCCTTATTGCTTTTGTTTTATTCAATTTGGTTTCGTTTGTATTCTTCGTGATACTGAGACCATCCTGCACCTTTCATCTATGGTTTTGTAGCTACGGTGTGGGCTTCTTAGCTGGCTTCATAAGGTATTGAAAGCACTTGGAAACTCAGAGGTAGGAGCAAATCGTTCAACTAATTAGTTTGTTTGATGTGCTTTGGCCAACTTTTCTCTTGAGGTTAACTGAAACAACCTAGAGTTAGTTTGTTTGATGTGCTTTGGCCAACTTTTCTCTTGAGGTTAACTGAAACAACCTAGAGTTAGTTTGTTTGATGTGCTTTGGCATTACATGTGTGTTTTGGTTAGTATGATGGGATGTGGATTCCTTAATTCGTACTATTTTTTGTTCTTACAGACGTGGATCCAAGGTTTTTCGCTTTCTCAAAAGAGGTATTTTATAGCTCCATTTTTTTTTATTTGCTTACATGCTTGAATTTCTATGCAGCTAGACATATATCGGCTCAGGTTTGGTCTGCATGTTGTTAAAAATTATAAAATTATACTATTTATATAAATAATACAGATTGGGTATACCTTTGTTGCACATGGTATAATTTAGTCTTTGATTATCTGATCATTTTTGTGTTGATGGATTAAAGGTTTCTTTTAACTTCATGAGGTCATTATTACAATTGTAGTAGTTAGTCCATATGATTCTCATTCTGTTTTTCATCAATACTTATCACCGCCAGTTACAACGAATTCAATCGTCAGTTAGACGATTTTTAATCAATAGGTTTCCAAGATTCTAATATTTGATTGATTGAAACCATTTTTGTGATCGAATCCCTGTTTCTGTTAAGGGATTCTTTTATTTTGTGAATTATATGCATGTCTTCACAAGTTTGCTTCAGTTTACAAGTGAATTTTGGTCTATTTGGGATTTTTTTTTCCAGTTGTGTAGATTTTGTTCATACTCACTTAAAGAATTTTGCTTCAGTTTACAAGTAAATTTTGATCTTACAAGTAATGGAACTTTCTGTATGTATGACAATATAAACCACCTTTTATTTGTCTTTGAGGTGCACCCTAAATCATTCTTTTAGCTCTCAGGGATCATATTTTATTCTAGAGTTAACAAACTATTAATGTTCATATCATCTCAATATTTTTTGGTATATATTTTGTAATATGTAGTTATGGGCTTCAGTTTACAAGTCAATATTGCATACATCATTATTTTTTGGGGTGCACCTCAATGATCTATCTTATTTTAACCCGTATGTAAAAAAGATTGAGAGGTCACTTGAAGGTGGTATACATAAAAGGATATGAAAATAGTAACATTCGGGGTCAATATCTTATTTTGACCCACAAAAACATCTCATTTGGGGTCAATAAATGAAGGTGATAGCTGATAAAAGCAACAGTGCCACATGAAGGTGGTATATATATATATATATATATATATATATATATATATATATTATTTCTAAATGGGTTATGTTTTGTAAATGGGTCAGCTGCACTTTAGGCTGCGAAAGCCACAAACAATACGGAATGCCACAACTATATGGGCTTTGTAATTAGGCTGTAGAAAGTTACCCTTTCTAATCTGAGCATGATTTTTTTTTGTGTTGCATGCTGTTTAAATATTTTTCCAACTTTTGTTACTCAAGCCACATTTCCAGATGGCTTGCTAAGGTTTTCGATATTGTGTGCGCAATTATTTCATTCGAGGTATGGTTGTCTCATTAATCTATTCATTGTTTGGATTTTTGCAGTTTGGTATTTCACATTTGAATACTCTATATGATATTATTCTAATGGAAATGAAGTAAGTAAAATGAGAAGTGTGTTTCGACACGCAAATATGATTTTTTAACTCATTAAACCTGATTTTTTAGCTCATTGAACTTACTCTTTTTTACGCTCATTGTTTAGAGCTAAACTATTTTGTATATTTCCTTTACAGAACATAACTTCTGAGATTCTTCATGTTATTGTTTGACCACTTTCTCTGTTGTTTTGGGATGCAGGAAACGCATGTTTAACATGATAAACAAAATTGATTTTAAGCATTCATATACAATATTTAAGGAGTCCAGGTAGTTTCGTGTTTGCATTATAACTGCTTAAAACTGAAGTAGAACTGCTGTTTTGGGATGAATTTTGCGTTGCAGGTGGGAATACTTGAAAAAAAATGAAGGAGTTATCTAAGGGAATGGTAGGTCGTATGGGACGAGTATGTATATGTAGTGAACAACTCTCATCAGTGGCTTCAGTTTTCCACGATGGGACGACTATGTATATGTATTTTAAATTTGCCCTGCTTCAGTTTAAGAAATATTAATGCAATGTCTAAATTTTCAACATAGTTTTCCACGACAGTGATCGGAAGAACTACTATACAAAACCAGTTACAAAAGTGCAGACTAGCGTCGCTGCAACGCGCGACGGGTGATCTTCACCTTGTTACTACTAACAACCATTAGTCAAAAGTTTGACTCCTATTGAATTATAATTTAACAAAATACAACAGTGACCATCATCATTACATACATGTTTACATAATAGACACACATGACGCAGAGCAAACAAGGGAAAAAACGGTAGGAATCATAAACAAAAATTATTAGAAAATTTTAATAACAATTAAACCTTGGCAAAGAAATAATTCATTAAAACAGTAAAAAAAATAGCGGCTGGAAACATTCGTATTGAATCTGCTCGTTTGATGTTCATCTTAACCTAATTTTGGGCGAAGAGCAATTAAACCTAGGTTAAGAAAGGTTTGGAAGCAAAAGAGCAGATTCAATAAAAGAAACAAATCATAAACATAACTTATTAGAAATGAGTGCTTACTAGAAAAGTTCATAGCGGCTGAGAAGAGTTCTGCGAGCAAGAGGCAAAAACCTATGCGAAGAGAAGGAAAACGTAGAAAAGCGAAAGGAAAGAAAAGGAAGCGATGAAGACGAATACATAGAAGAAGAAGTTGCGAATGTGATGACTCGGATAAGCTATATAGGGTAAAAGCGTCAAAAGGAGGACACGTGCGAGTCTACATCGGCCAAAATACAACTTAGCAAAAGGAAAAAAAAATCTCGGTTATTTTAGGAAAAAACATTGACCTAAAGAATCGAACTTGGGGCCAGGGCGAGACAAACAGAGAAAAACACCATTACGCCAGGCCGGCAATCGTTACACTATTTCGCTTACCATGTATATAACCTGGAAAAGTCAACGTGTACCAAGCAGCCAGACGTGTAACGATTATGACCATCCTAATAATATATAGGTAATAAACACAATTATGCAAACCAATAAAAAAATACACCAAAAAGTAATGATTTAATACTAAATTAAAAGGCAACCGTGTAAAACTAAACTAAGAGCATTTAGAGCCTGATGGTATAATTTATGTGAGTGTAATCCGTAAAATTTAAGATTTAGTCGTAAGTGGTTGTGAGTGAAAGAGATATAAAAAATAATAATATATATATAAATTATAAGGATATCGATAAAGAACAAATTGTGAATGCTCTAAAAGCAAGTAAAAAACTACGTACATACCACCAAAAATTACAAACGAAAATACAATTATGCAAAACTAAAAGAATTACATGTGGCACTGTCACCCTACAATGTGGACCACCTAGATGATTGGCACGTGGACAAAAGGTTACTACATAAATTATTTTTCAACTTTATATAATTTGAGTGTAGAATCTTCCTCTTGTGTCATTCCATCCTTAAAAAGATTCTTTTATTTTAGTGACTAAAATCACACACATGCAATTTGTAGGATTTGGATAACAATCTTTTGGTTATGGAGTCATCATAATACCTTCAAGTTGTCTTCTTGAGGACACCCTTAACTCCTAAAGAGACTCTAATGTTTTATAAGTGATCTATGGATAATAATTGTCAGAATTTCCTCTGAAACATAGTAGATTAGATACTATTATCATTTAATCTTAAAAAGACTAGATATATTGTACATATGCTATGACAGACTTGTTTCTTTACCTATTAGCTCTAGGACTTTAGGGTTGTATTCGACAGTTGAGACTTCATCTTATGTCTTTTTGTGGCATTTGTCGCCCAATCTTCTCATTTTTTACAATATATTTAACAAAAAAAACCAATTATTGAATCAAATAATAAGAACAAGACTAACGTTATTGGTTGTATTCGACAGTTGAGACTTCATCTTATGTCTTTGTGGCATTTGTCGCCCAATCTTCTCATTTTTACAATATATTTAACAAAAAAAAACCAATTATTGAATCAAACAAGAATAAGACTAACGTTATCGGTTGTTGGCGACCACTCTTTTACATTATGTTCACGAGTTTATTTTAGAGGAGAAAAAAAATAAAAGAAAAGAAAAGGTGGAAAGGAAAAGAAAGGAAAAAGATTTCCCTCGTCTCTCCGAACGGAGTGTTAAACCGGAGGGGATTCCATTCCTGATTCCAGAAGCCTCTGGTTTGCACACGTCAACACGAACCTCATCTCCTACGACCGTACACCTGCGTTAAAAATAAAAATATTGGTCAGTGGCGTTATTAAACAATTCTTCCTCACAAAATGTCTGCCATTAGAATACAATCGCCTACTACGGCGTTGACGCTTTCCATCAAACACCTTACCTGCAACCCTACTTTCCCAAACTTCGTCACCACCAATTGTCGCCGTTCGAAGCTCAGAAGAACCCTAACAACCGTCGCCATGTCTTCCGGCCCTCTTGAGGTCTGCGCCAAATCTTCTCTCTCAGTTCCTAACAGGCTCGGCGATTGTAAGTATTCTTATTCGAAAATTGGAAAAGGTGGTTTAATGCTTTAGCATTGCTGATAGAGTAATAGGATTTCGTGTTTCGGATATGATTTAGTAATGTATTTGATTCAGTAATTGCGATGCTTGGTAATATTATCCGAGAATCTGAGATGATGATTTCTCAGATGGCTAGATGTAGATGTGATTGAGTACATTTTTTGCCTAAATCATAACCTAGAAATTTGGACGTATATGCGATATGTGTTTCTGTAATCTGATGATAATTGTAAGGATGATGTTTCTACCAGTCACTTGCACTTGTGTTTGAAAAGCTCATGGAAGTTCACTTACTGCACTAGAAAAATGTGAGAATCTGTTTACTTTAAAAAAGGAACCATAATCACACCAGACAAATTTCATAGATAGTTTACATCTCAAATTTGCAAACTACTTTATGGGGTTTATTTCACTTAATATGAATCTAGTTTTTCATTGTGCTAGTAAGGTCATCACACATTTTTCTAACAATAAAAATCGCTCAAGTTTCAATATTGTTCCAATCTTTATGAAAAAGTTTTAAACAAACAAATAAAGATGCCCAATAATATGTCACTCATAAACTTACCACTATTTTTGAAGATAGATATGTTGTTCTCAGTAAGACCATGCCTAAAAAGAATTTTTCTTTCTAACAGTATAGAAATATGAGTGCTCTGTTTAGCATTAAACAATGTCACATTTTTTCTTAAGAAAAAGGATAGCATTGCGTATTTGTATTACAATAGGCAGGTGAAATATATATGCCAATATATGGGTCAATAAACAATAATAATAAAGAGCATGATCCTACAAACACTTCTTTACAGGGTCTTGAAAGACTAAGAGAAGTGTCCATAAGATAAGAAAATTGAATCAAAATTCTTGTTAGATGAAGGAAACTTGATTATATATCGGTCTGAACTCTGAGTTTCTAATCTTACCTTCAAAAACCTTTGACAATTAAAAGGTTCAGTGGCCACCAATATGTCCTTTCTGGTTATTACTCATCCGTTATCAAAATAGAATTGCAGCTTGTTTGTAAGTACTCAGAACAAGCTATAAACAACGATTCTCACATAACACTTGTAAACAGCTTGTCTGTAAGTACTTAATTATAAGTGTAAGATGACTGCAAATAAAACTGTAGTCAAACATATGTAGTTGGCCTTTTGAGGTTTGACTATGAAAGACCTAATAATTCCCATACCAGGTTCTATCTTTTCCCCTATGTCAAGAGCACTGGGTCAAGATTATTTCATACAATTATAATCATTATTAAGTAGACTATTAATATATGTGAAAAACACACACAATAAGCTTAAAGGGAGAGTTGTAGACTAATTATATATGGTATCAAATAGAATATCTAACCTTGCTTAGATTCCATTGCTATATCGATCTCCATTGGAATGGATTCAAATAAGCTTCAACTTCAATTGGTATACAAGAAAACACCGACCTTAATTGGAATTCATCTGCTCTTTTTCATTGAACATGGAAACATTTGTTGACCGACAATCGAACTTGAATTTTCATTGAACTGGATCGTAGAAAGTGATAAATTCTTTACTTTTTAAATATTTGATAAATGATGGAAAATCTAAAATTAAGTGGCCTAAATGGAAGGTATATGAAGGTTAATTAAAAAATAGGAGGTAATTGTTGCATTTAAGTTGATTTGAAAAAAATCTGTACTAAATTTGTAACAAGGTTCACATTTGTTCCATTTAAATCATTTAACTCAAAAAAAGATAACCATCTATCAAAAAAATTCACTAAGAATGGAACAATACTGAAACATTAGTGGTTTTTGATGCTAGAAAAAGGTTAAATCAATATTAAGGGTTGGTCATTATTACATGATTTCATCCGCTATATATACATCTTTTGCAACTTTTGTTTCTAGGGTGTTCAGTTATTGTTATTTTCTATGGTTTCAGGCCCTTTTACGCAAAGAGTCTTGCTGACTCTAGAGGAAAAGCATCTTCCTTATGACCTAAAGTTAGTTGATCTTGGTAACAAACCAGACTGGTAAGCATACATCATTCCCTTTATAACTAGTTGTGTTTTCATAAATTTAATATGCTCTTGACACTCATAGTTTTACATAGGTTTTTGAGTATTAGCCCAGAAGGTAAAGTTCCAGTGGTGAAGCTCGATGACAAATGGATAGCAGATTCAGATGTTATCACACAGTCAGTAGAGGAAAAGTTCCCTGCCCCGTCATTGGTGACTCCACCTGAGAAAGCTTCTGTGTACGCATGTGCTCTTTGAGTCTTTGTGCCCCCTCTGTTCAGTACATTCATTCTGCAGACTGATGTTGAATAATCGGAATCCTGATTCTTATATGCAGTGGGTCGAAGATCTTTTCAACATATATTGGCTTCCTAAAAAGCAAAGATGCTAATGATGGAACAGAGCAAACTTTACTGAATGAGTTGTCTGCTTTCAATGATCACATCAAAGAAAATGTGAGTTCTCTCCCCACACACTCATAAAGTTTCTTGAATTTTCGGCCTGACTTTAATTTCACTTGTTTATTGAAGGGCCCGTTTATCAACGGTAAGGATATCTCCGCCGCAGACTTGTCACTCGGTCCAAAGCTGTACCATCTAGAGATTGCTTTGGGTCATTTTAAGAAGTGGTCAGTCCCAGATTCACTTCCTCATCTGAAAACATACATGAAGGTACACTAATCTTTATTGAATTGCATATAACTATCTTTGACTTTATTCTTTTCATAATCTGTTGTAACTAACATGATATAATTACATGGAACCTTGTATTTCTGTAGCAAGTAGAGGAACTAATAAAGTTTCATATTTGTTTTTCAGACTGTGTTCTCATTAGACTCATTTATCAAAACAATGCCACTGACAGAAGACGTAATTGAGGGATGGCGGCCAAAGGTCATGGGTTAAAGCCAGTTGATCTCGGGTGCCACCACCCATCAATATGTATGATAATGTTGCTTAGATTTGTCCCTCTTATGTGCCACTTATGGCCAACCATATATACATTTTTAGTTGAAATTCAAAACTACTGTAATTGCTGTTATATCAGGTGCTGCTGTTACCATGGACAAAAAATCGTGTGTTTTGCAATATAAAGCTATAAAATAATGATCTGTTTCAGCATGTTTTTTAAACATTTCACATTCGGGTTCCAGTCTAAAATCAAATACAAGACTGTCATTGATTTGCCTTGGTGTCCTTGTACATTACATGGCTGCTGATTAATGCATCATATGTGTAATCCAACGGGACTAACGATCTGGCTTTCATCGTCCTCATATATTTCTCTGATTCCTCCAATCTTCCTGTTTGGTTAAGACCAACAATTAACCAGGTAAACACCAATGCACCAGGAGAAAGTTTCCTATATTCCATTTCATAGTAAAGCTTGAGAACTCCCTCAACATCACCTTGTCTTCCATAACCTGCAATAAGGTATGAATATGTATTTACATCTGGCACGAACCCCTTATCTAACAAGACAGTCAACATTCCATCTGCTCGACGAACACTCTCACCATTTGCCCTCTGAACCACTTCATTGAAAGCCAAGCAACTTGGAACGAATCCATTCCGCACCATTTTCTCACAAAGATTCAAGCTTTCTTCCAGTCTCCCTGCTTTTGAACAACCAACAATCATATGAGTGTAGGTCTCATCATACACCTTCAAACCAACAAGTTCCATATCATTAAGCAATTCATCTCCTTTTTCCATCTTTCCCTCCTCACAATACACCCCTATAAAAGATGTATGCACAAAAGAATTGGCTTTGAAACCTCTCATAAGCATTTCATCATACACCTTCCATGCAGATTCCAATTGTCCTAGCTTTATCTTAGCATACACAATCAAAGAACACGAAATGGTATCAAGAATCATATTCTTAATCAACATCCTCTTCAACAAAACTAACCCGTCTTCGATTCTTCCCTCCTCTATCATTCCAAAAACCAAACAAGTGTTAACGATCACTTTCGGCGAGCATCTCTTCCCGTCAATCCTGTCTATCATATCAACAAACATCTGCAGCTTCCCTTCTTTACACAATGCATTAATCATAATTTCAACACTCTTCTCATTTGGGTATGTTCTATGTTCAATCATATGCTCATAAACCTTCCAAACCAACTTAGTTTTATCTGATCTTTGAATCACGTGCAATAAGGTATTATAACTGATCACATTCAATCTAAAGCCATGCTCGCCCACACAAACACACACATCTATAGCTTCTTCAATCATCCGTAACTTGGAACAAATTTGTATCAGCAAATCGAACACAAATGGAGTCGAATCAGTAACCTCGTAACTACTCATAAACGAATGAATCAACGGGAGCACAGAAGAAGAAACGTTACCATTACCAGTTAAAGACCGGGTGAGGACAGATTCAATCAGCGCGCTGGCATCTTTGATTAGCTTCGCTTTAACCAAAATGTGTATTACGAGAGCGTAGGTGTGTGTTTGGTGTGTGATGTTGCTGGAATGGGAGGACCAGTGGAAGAACGATAGAGCTTTTTTAGCATTTGGTGGGTCTTTGAGTTGAGTGAGCACTCTGTCGATGATAGCTGAGTTTCTGACATCGACAAATTGGAGATTTCGATTAAGGGTTTCCCAGTTTAGATTGTTCGAAAATGATTTGCAGATGGTGGTGATTTTTGCTACTGTCTTCGCTTCTTCTTCCTGCACCGTCGTGTATGATGATTCTGCCGCCGTATTGATGGAATTTAGAAAGCGAGGAAGGTTGTTATTGATTGAATGGGTGGGTGTGATGTTAGGATTGATGATTCGGCGTAAAAGCGTCTTCATCAGGTGAATTTTGATTGAGAATTTGCAAATTGTAAAACGCGATTTTGATACGATGACAAGATAGTAGACCTGGCAAAATGGGCGGGATCAATCGGACGGGTGGTGGGTCAAGACGGGTTCGGGTCAGAATGAGCTTGGGTCAAGACGAGCCAGCTTAAAAAGATCATTTTTGGTTTGGGTCAGTACGGGCATGGATCAGTACGAGCTAGGGTCAAAACGGGCCATATTAAGAAAAGATCATTTTTGTACCAGCTCCTCTGTACAATATTATAATACTTCCGGATCTCAAAATATCTCCAAATAACCAGTACCAGACCCCTAGTTTTTCTCTCTGAAAAATGTTAGAAACAGAAATCTAAGTCAAATGAACTTGATTCATGAGTGAAAAGTCAATATGAGTTTGACTAGCCACTGATTGACCAAAGTTCTACTTTTTCTTCAAATATAGACATGCATTTGCAAAGTGATTATTGCAACTTGAACAGATAGAATGTGCTAATCAAATAATTTAAGATTGATGTCAACAACCAATTTTCTCACAAAATTTCGCTTTCTTTCAAAGTTTAAAGAGAGATCACATATTGCTCATCTAACCTCTAGTAAATCATGAGTTCTCATGAACAAGTGAACTAATATAAATCAAGTAGCCTACTTTTGATTATCACCATATCAGTTTTTGTGAATAACTACTACCGTTTAAAGAGAGATCATGAAGAATAAATAACAAAAATGATGCCATTAAGTTCTAGTGTTTAACATGATTATATAAACTAAAGAACAGAACAGAACATCACAAACATATCATCCCTGAACACAATGTAGAAGTAATAGCAATATAGGGGTAGTGTGTTCAATACAGAACAAATTTTGATATAAAGCAATAGGTAATTAGGTATAGGTGTCTATGCAGTTCTCATAATTGTCTACTTAAAAATTGGCTATGCACTGAACATCCCTAGAGAAAAAAATGAACTTTAGCTTTAAGGTAAGTTCACTATATAATAGCTAAATATCTAATACATAAAAAAAAAGATACTTTCTTTCTCTCATTGAGCTGTTGGCTTGGCTTTTGGTTCTTTACTCATTTACTCATGCTTGCAAAAATCGGCCTAGGCGGCGCCTAGACTCTAATCTGTAGTCTGCGGCCTAGCAATTTTCCCGATTAATCCCTAAACGGTACCAGACCGCCCGACTAGCCCTATTGATGTTTACAACATTGCATTTACTGTATACATTCCCAATAGATGAACTCACCCTCTATCTTTAAATCTTAGAATCATTAATCCTGGTATTTAGGAATCAAGCATTTGTATCCTTGCATTGCAAATTTGCAATATAGAGTTAATATGAACATTCTTCTCTTCTGTTAGCAGTATATGTCCTGAGTTTTAACTTCACAGTCAAATAAAATTCATAGCAATTACAGTGCCAAATTGGACGTATAACCACCAAAAGGCCTTAATTTATAGACACCAATCTGTAAATCAGATCTCTATCCTAATTTTTCGTTAATAAAGCAAAAATTCTCCGAAATAGAGAACAATTCAATCAAAACTAAACCTGGATGTCGTAGTTTAATTCTTAAGGAGTCGATAAGTTTCAATTAACAATCAAACGAACATGAATATAGGTGTAATATATAGAAAAAGACCTGGAAAACAGCGAGTGCTACGGTGGAGCGACGGTGGAACACGGGAGCAGAAATCGGGTCTACCCATTCTAACCCGTGGTTTACTTTTCCTTTTTAATAAAAAAGCCCTTGCAGATTATGTTTAACCCAAAACAACCCATCTCCTTAATCTGTAAGTCCATATAGGCCCAAATTTTGGTTTTATTTTGCCAGGTGTTGGTTCATATTTATATATCACCCCTATATGTTTTAAAGTTTGCATGTTAAGTTCCTGTTTGTTTTTGTATCTCACTTGCACATCCAAAGCTCACATAACATGAGATACATATAATAGTATAATACTCAAGTCTTGAAACCAATGTTTTCGAGAAGAGTGGTCTTACCGAGGGGTGTTCATTATTTGAATCGAATTAAAAAAGTTCGAAATTTGACTCGATTCGATTCAATGTCTGATACCGAATTTCGAATCAAATTATATTTTTAGAACTAGAATCAATTGTTGGAAAAGGCCGTAGATGATTATTGTTGGAAGAAGTCGATGAATGAGACAATGGAGAGGAGATAAAAGTTTTGTGTGGTAGCGGGTTATAAGAAAACGGGGAGAAGAGGAAGAGGCGATAAAGAGGGATTGGAATCTAGGGCTAGCTTACAAGTCTCATGTAACTTACACTTGTTATCGAGGATGAATCCCAATTCACATGAATTAGGGTTTCTTGAGGTAACTGAAGCTAGGAAAACGGGTTATAAGAAATTGGGCAGATCTCAGGACCGCGTGTAAATTCTTGTGTGGCCAAAATTATAGACAGGAAAATGAGCCCATGAAGGATTGTGGTGATGCCACATCAGTAAAATTATTTTCATCTATTATATACATGATGATTAAGCATAAATAAACGAATGTTTCACGAACATTAAATGAATTAACGAGAGTTGTCTTCATATTCTTCCATTTAATTAAATGAACAAAAAATTAATGTTCGAGATTGTTCATTTATTAAATAAATGAACATAAACAAACTTCTCGTCGAACGGTTCACAAACTGTTCATTAAACGTTCGATTCGTTTATAGGCCTAATCAGTCGGTCCAACTGATTAGTTCAACCTAATCGTTTTGTTTATCATTTATTCAAACTATGATTAAAAGTTTAACCTAAAGTTTTTATTAAAGCCATTTGAACTTGATCATAAACACCCGTGTCGGTTTTCTTTACAAAAAAACTTACTACCGGTGTCCATAAGAATATATACAAATTTCTCAATGAATTAGCATACTAATAAATATCTCTATGGTTAATTTCTTCGTGTAATGTACAGTCATGTATCTCAATCGAAGTTTTTGAGACAACTATTGATAATTACACTTATACTCGATTATAAAACTGTGCTACATTCTGCTTCTATATTCGTAGGTATGTCTCGCATACTTTTAACTTTTTTAGTACGTATTCACAATATTAATCTCAATTATAGGATCACGAGTTTAAATCACGACTAATTCCCCAACTTGACCAAATCTGCCGATCTGGGTCAAACCCACCCCTTCACGGCCCCTCACCCCCCGCTCACAAAACAGGCCATCTGCTGCCTCTGAACACACACACACACACACAGAGCCATGGACTTCACCCCACCATCAAACCCTCATCCTGTTCCCATACAAGCCAGCCCCATTTCATCCTTCCCTTCTTCCACCAAACTTCCAATTAAGCGCAAAAACCCTAATTCCACTCTCATCCTCACAACCCCCAAGCTCGAATCATCCACCCCCGAAGACGACGACGACGACGATCATGATCATGACGTCATCCCCAGGCAATCTCCGTTCAAATCGCACCGGATTTGGACCGAGCCGGACGAGATCCGTCTCCTCCAGGGACTCCTCGATTGTTCCTCCCAAGGCCTGTCTTTCCCTCGAGATCTCGGAATATTCTACGCTGAGTTCGTCAACGGAATGTCGCAGCCTTATTCCAAATCTCAGCTCTCCGAGAAGCTCCGGCGTCTCCGGAAAAAGTTTCGCGTGATCTCGTCGAGGATTTCCAAGGGGCTGGATAGATCACTGCTTTCGCCTCAGGATCGTGCGTTGTATGACCTTTCGAAGCAGCTTTGGGATCCGGATCCGTTGTCTTTGGGCCGTAACAATTCGAATTGTAAACCTGTCGATGAGAATAAGCGTAAGTCGAATTCGAATTCGAATTCGGTTGGGGTTAGGGTTAGTTTCTCGCCGACGACGTTGCCGTCTTCTTCAACGGCGGTTTTAGCTTTACCATCTGTGGTTCAGAAATCAAGCAATCGAGATAATGGTGACAAAACTAGCAAACCTGGCGGTGGTTCTAGAGATGATTTCAATGTTAATGATGATGCTATAGATGTGAATGTGGAATTGGTGCGAAACAAATTCAGTGTGAAGAGGAGTATTGGTGATGATTTGAGTAGTGGAATTGTGAATTTTGCAACCACGACGCTTGCTGAGGTGCTTGATCAATCGATGAAGGAGATGAGAGTGATGATTGATCTTCAACGGTATTCAAATCTGGAGAAAGAGATCAGTTTTGAGAAACGGTGGAGGGAGCAACATGTTGCAGAGTTTGATGTTTTGGCCAAACGTTTGAAGTTAATTGTGGAGCGTTCATCAATGGTTAGTAAATAAATATTGGTTACTTGCATTCCCTTTTTTTTAAAGTCAAAATTTGCTTTGTAATTGCATAGTTTGCATGATGATGACTTGTTGAGTATACTCAGTTTCATTGTCTTCCTGCACTGTTTCGGTTTCTGGTTTTGCCGAAGTTACATAGTTTTGAAGCATAGATTCGCTTGATTTCCATGTTTAGTCCTGTTATTGTATATAAGTTGAGTGACTTCTATGTTTAAGGTTAGTTTTTACATGGTACCCAAAGCAACAAGATTAGTGGTTTCAGTATGTATTTGAAAGGTTATGATTCCAGTTTCATTGATAGATTGGTTTTTTGATTTGGGTTTTGCTGGGTTGTGTATGCTCCATTGTATGATCTGAATCGACTCATTGTTGTATATTAGTTGGTTCCGTCCATTTCATTAGTCACATAAGGTGTAAATGATTTGTTACACTGTGTAGTGTGTACAGATTATAGAAGATGAAAATGTTAAGCATCTTTGTAGTCTAATGTTGGGGGTTACTAAATAATTCTGCTATAGTTTGAATTTGATTGTGTTTAGTGAGTGAGCCTTCATTCTGGGCTTTGGGTTGCTGATGGGTTAGCTAGTGTTTTTGTTTGAGCATTAGAGGTCTAATTTGCGCTCTTTAACAGGGCATCAGTGTTTTTGGCCTTCTTTGTTATACCTTTTTTCTTATGTTTAGGAATGACTAGTGAGTACTCTGTAGTCTGTACTCAAGCAATTTTAAAGCCCACTCTATTGTATTGAAACTAGCCAAATTCTATTATTCATTTCTTGATTACGCTGTCTGTGTATGGATGGAAACCCAAAATGCATAACATTTCGGACGGGTATTTGTGTTATGAACAGAAATAATAATGATTAAGGAGAAAGATATAAGAAGAGAAGAATTCTCAATCTATCCCTACCCTTCCTTTCATCGTTTGTCTAAGTAAAGACCCAATAACAAGTAACTAAGAAGATCTTATACTATTCAACAATTACTATGTAGTCTCTATGCTATTTGATATGAAACAATACTCTCTACATACTCCATAGAGTGTTCTTGACGTCAAGAACTGCAAGGAAACAGAGGAAAGAGCATGTCTTGAAGAAATTTCTTTACTTTGATAAAATATCTTGTTATCCAGCCCTGTGAGTGAAGGTTAGACATCCAAACATGTTTCTCCCCTTCTTGGAGTCTTGGATGAAGCCCACTGTGAAATTATGGATGAATTTGATTTTCCAGAACCAAAAAAGGTCCCATCAAGTGCTTCCTTAGAAGAACCTAGGCTCCACACTGTATTGCACCACACCCAATGTACATTTCCATCTGCTAGTTTAGTTTCCAATCACATGGCATATATTGAACATCATTTATTACAAAGTAACCACTACAGCAGCTTTCACCATCATAAGCCTTGGAACTGACTTCTAATGGCTTTGCATGCTTCACCAACTCAAATACCCATTGTTTTGTAGGTCTGATAAAAGTCGACAGTGCTCATAGCTATGCACCTTTGCCTAGTGCTCATAGCTATGCACCTTTGCCTAGCAATGTCAAAACAAGCAGTAACTAAGGCAGTTAAAGTAGCATTATACTGTTTGTTATAGTGCTGCAGTTTGGTAGCCATTTAGCAGGATCCATGACAAGAAACGTGTTATAAGAATATTCACATCATTTCAAACAAGGTTAGAATTAGGTGATTGATGCAACCATTATCTACCATGTCCAAATCTGCACTATTACTTGGGATGCTTCCTTCATATTCCAAATTCCACCAAAATTGTTCACCGACAACACATACCTTCTTGATTGGATTGGCTCTAGATGTACTAATTTCTTCCCAATTCCATCAGGACAAGTAATGGATGAATATCGATGTCCATAAAATACCAAAACCAGTATCCATCATCCCTATAAAGTCTATTTGCGTTTCCAAAGCATCAAATGATAAGTATGCAAATAATTTGTTGACCAATTCATTACCTTAAAATATATCAACTGAATATGCTTCAGGTCATCAATGTAGAATTCTATAACTGATGAATTTGTATGGATATGCTTCAGGTCATCAATATAGAATTCTATAACTGATGAATTTGTATGGATATCTATATATTCCTCCACCTGCCTAGAATTGATACAAAGTACTTTGTTATAATCATACATCCACTCTTCCATTTTTAGTTGATTGTGGCTAGCTCTCATATTATAGCCTTCAAGATACCATGCACCAACTAAAGCATTCAGCACTGCACTGCATTAACTCGGCAAATGTTTCCAAAATGAAACAAAATTCCAAGCAATGTCAAAACTGTTGTTGCAAATCAAGTTGTTCAATAGAACTAATGCACACCTTTCTTCCATCCAGATCACCTCTTGCTTGAATTGCTTACAGCATCATTGCAAAGTTCCCGACTTAGATCAATCATAAATCCACCAATGTTAGCAGCTTCTTTTTTTTTTTTTTTTTTTTTTAGTTTTTAACATTGTTAGCTAATATCATAAGGACCAATAATGCTTTCTTGGATCGTATTCCTAATATTAGATTCATCAACTGAATCATGAAGCTCATCACAGAACGTTTTAGGCATATTTCATCGAATAAGTTGGAGGTGGTCTCAGTTTTTATGTACTGGGAAGAATATAGATCGTCAGGATAAATGTATTTTTAATATATTTGAATTCAATTTCAAGACTAAAAGGAAACGTATCTTTCAGTGTTTGATGTCTATGTTGGAGTTATTCCTTAGACTACCCGTAATGGGGCGTTACTGGGCCTAATAAAGCCCTATAACGCCCTCCATAACGCCCACCCCCACTACGCAGGGGCGTTATGGGGCGTTATGAGCAAAAAACCGGAGAGGGGCGTTAGCCTTATAACGCGTAAAAGGGGAAGAATATGGGGCGTTATAGGGGCTTTATCCACTACACCATAAAGCCCCATAAAGCCCCTTGTCCAGTCATTGTCCACATGACGGATAACGCCCCATTTGGGGCCTTATCCACTACACTTAGCCTTAAAAACATCATCTAATAATGGTTTTAGGCTATCAATAAAGAGGTATATGGTATACTCTTCATCAAAATTGCCCTTATTGATGTAGATTATACCTTATTAAACAAGTAACCAAGAACACCTACTATTTGACATGTGACAACTAAGAATTGCCCTTAATGATGAAAATTATACCTTATTAAACAAGTAACCAACAACACCTACTATTTGATATGTGACAACTAACGGTCCTTAGCTCGATTGGCTAAGTTGAGGAACCCAAAGACATTATAAGTGGGAGGTCTTGGGTTCAAGTCTCATCCGTGATAAAAAATAATAATAATTAAATGGGGTTCAGGTTGAGTCAAAGGGTTTTCTCACATATGATGAAGAATGCGATTTGTTAGAATGTATCGATTGAGAATTGGAGGATCGGCTATCAGTGCCATTGAAATGAAGGGTACGCTGGAGATGGGTTCGTCGACAGTGATGGTTGTCGTAGAAGATTTTTTGCCACGTCAACAAATTTTTGTCACGTCATCCTTGGAACCGAACAACTAAGAGGTTTGTGCAATTTAAAAATACAAGTTGTAAGTTTATGGAGTGAAGTGAAACAAATTGAGTAGATAACATGACTACATCGACCTTTGGAAACTGACACATTTTGGCCCCTTAAATTTAAATTAATGCATTTTCGGACAGAAACTTTTGATGCATTTTCATACCCACAACATGTATTTTTATTCGAACAGAAAATTCTGGCTCGACCCCAGCCAGGGGCTCTGCCCCTTGGACCCCGCAGGGGCTTCCGCCATGGGTATGAAAATGCATCAGAATGTCCTGTCTGAAAATGCATTAAGTAAATTTGAAGGGCCAAAATGTGTCAGTTTCCAAAGGCCGATGTAGTCATGTTATCCACTTTACTCCCTAAACTTACAACTTGTATTTTTATTTGGACAGAAAATTCTGGCTCGACCCCAGCCATGGAATCCGCCCCTTGGACCCCCGTTAGTCTCGACAATTTTTTTGGAACGCTACCCCAGAATTTTTTTTCTTGATCCGCCCCTAAGACCGACCAATATAAGCAAATATGATGAAAGTCATGATCAGTGAGAGTGATTTTTGAATGTGTGATGATTGTTGACCAACCCTTAAAAGTTGGGATTATTTAAATTCAAAATTCCCCACATGAGTGCACTCAATAATACCAAATTATAAACTTATTACCCTTTTACAATCGCACAAAAAAAAATTATATCAACTTTCCCGATGCCATCTAACACACTGGTAGATAGATCTAATGTTGGAATATAGAGAAAGCAATCATGCATGAAGATCAAGAAATAATAAAGTTAATGTTGAAATTATTATCAAATGAGGCCAAAATTTTAAGAGGACAATTTCCACAAAGATAACATGGGAGACACAATAATTGGGATCCTGCGACGAAAAATGATCCATGTAATGCGCCGCTTTTATCGGGAAATTTCATTTACAAAATGTTATAGAAGCTTAATTGAATATATAATCTATGATTATCCGATACTAAATAATAAGTAAATATTTACTCTCTAGCTATATGAATAACAAACGGCCTAAGCAATACTATTTTTGTTGTTTTTTTAATAAGATCCATGTCTATTAAAGTTATATAATAATATCTGTTTGGCAAAACAACACAAGTGAGTTTGACGTGATCACTATGAGTCCTCAGAATCTCACATTCTTATGCAAGTATTTTATGAGTATTCAACAACTAAGAAGCGTTGTTTTAAGGTTGTGATGGTCTACGCCTTGTTTTGATCTCTGTATTTTTTTTTTCTCATCTAAGTTCACTGTATCCACTGTACAACTTTCTTTGCCTAACGTGCAAGTTTCTTATGCATGGTAAACTTTGTTTATTATGGTTGTGGCGGTCATATGATGAATAGATGGTTGTAGATACTCTATGTTGTGCTTTGGCGAGACAAACAACTATTGTCATTGTAGTCATTGTGCTCACTGGGAATTTATTAATTTACTTATTTGGATAGCTGGCAGGGTAAGCTGATCTAAGCCATAGACAATTCTCTTCAAGAGAATATCGTCCGTTGGCAATTAATTGTGCTTTATAATACCGCATTTTGTAATGTCGGTGGATAGACTGCATTGTACTGTAGATAACTTTTGACCAACGTTTTGCTTACATGTGTGTATTTGTTGCGTCATTTTCTTGGTGTGTACACGTGTGTACCTTTAATGATGGCCACTTATTCCTCTCTACTACGATGAATAAGGCGAAGAAGAGAATCTATGTTGTGCTTCGGTGAGGCAAAACTGCAGCTATTGTGCTCGCTGGGTTTTCTGTTATTTGATACTCGATTTGTTGATAAAATTGATTAATTTACATGTAAATTGATTAATTGGGGAAGATGGTGGACATACATGATAGTTAATAGTTAATATTTTTTTTTGAACATCAAATATTTATTTACACCAGTTACACCATTGTCAGGGTTTGAACCCATGACCTCCAACTAAGATGATAAAGCCTCTACCAAGTGGGCTAGTCCCACATTGGCTTAATAGTTAATAATAATGGTGAAGTAATGGTATTCAAGAAAAAGATGATGATGAAGCCTTTAGTCACTTCTCAAATGTATGCAATAAATTCAACTAATAACAAGTATGCAATAAAATCAACTAATAACAACTTCGTTTCAACTGTATGCAATAAAATCAGATGAATAAATGAAATGCATTTGACTTGCGATTTAGTTAACTAGAAGACACCAAAGCTCTTGGTCTAGTGGTTAAGGCCAAGAGGGATGTGGTAAGGTTTGTGTTATCAAAGAGTTTTTGATTTAGCGATATCAATATATTGTATAAAGTTTAGCATTTTTATGTACTCAGTGTTCAAATGTTATTGGTTAAAGAAATGCACTTATGATTGATAAAGTAGTTACAAATTTATAAGAGTAAATTTTAACATTTGTTAGTCGTAAAATTTAGTTGGAAACATCACAAAAATAGCAGATTTAACTTTATGCAAATTCTCAAGAGTCAAGACGTACTCAATTTTTTTCCATTAAAAGTATTTAAACTCTTTAAACAGAATATTTCAGTTCTTATATCATGATAAATCTAATTATAATGAGACACGTAAAAAAAATATGACATTACATAGAGGCCCAAAATAACACGTTTACGTCATGTTTATTGTCACAAAAAGAATCCATTGATATGACGTCATGTCACAAGCATTATTATATAAACAACCAAGGCTACATTACACAAAGAGTATATTGACAAGTTAACATTTTTGTGTAGACACGTTGGCATCTTAGTGTCAAGACAATAATATACCAAAACCTCAAAAATATTATATATCCAACAAAAATACTTAAATACACATATCGTTTTCACCAACACTTTGTCATATTATAACCACCAAACTTTCAGAATGACTGACGAGTTTCGGAATGACCAATTGGCTTTAAAGTAACTAGTCTTGCACCATTCTATTGAGTATTGAGGATGAAATTGATGAATTTAAAAGCTCCGTTTAAAAAAGATTAACAAAAAAAAAAAAAGAGGAATGACGAATTTGTGTAAAATTGGCATGGAATTAAGTATATATAACTACTAGCTTAGCCTAATGTTAAAAATGTTTACTTTTCATTCTAGCGATGTTAAATATAAACCTTATTTAAAACGTGAAGTCAAGCCGGAGAATGAAACATTTGTTCTTATTCCATCTAAATTCTAAAAGGTCGGGTATTGATCTATTTATTCCTAATCTTTCAGAAAGGTAAATTATGTTAACTAAAACATTAAATTTAAATAATAAAGAGAGGAAAAGTTAAAAAATTAATTCATTTTGTTATCCTTTTATTTAATACTTTTCATACATAATAAAAGACTACTTTCTTTTTTTTTTGAACGGCTAATTTTTTATTTTACACCAACTTTCACCATGTCAAGGTTTGAACCTTGGTCTCTCTCCAAAGAGGCTTTGCCCCTTACCACTAGGCTATAACCTAAGTGACATAAAAGACTACTTTCTGATTTTATATCTCCTCCGGGGGATTTGTGAAATCCCGTTATATTCTTTGCATTTTATATCTCCTTGGCATTGTCGAGGTTGTTTTTTTCTAAATATTCTTTGCATTTTTAATTTGTCCATAACTAATCTAAATCTTACAAATATTTTATTAGACTTTCTAGGCTTTGGATGATAAGCATAACCAAAGAAGACATATCCTTATTTAACCGGCTTATCTCTAACTCGTAGTACTCATTTTTGTATTGTTGAAATTAATTAAATGCATCAGGCGTCAAACACACAACCTATTAACCATATGAAAAAAGCCATGAGGACTTGTCCGAGTGATTATTGATGATAACGATAAGAGAAATGAGACTGAGAGGTCACAAGTTCGATCCTTAAACTCTTGTGTTTTATTATCCGGCCACTCACAGATATAGATTCCCTATAACGAGCTTGACTTTAATAAATACTTCCTAATTTTTAAACTCTTTCAATTTCGTTTACCGTTAAAAAAAAACCATTAAACATAATATCATTTAAGATAAGGTGAGAAGGACTAAAAAAAGACCAAACACTTTAACGAGTACACGTAGCAAACATAGTTAAAAAAAATATACAAATATACTTTTTACTTATATAATCACGTTGGTTATACACTTATCCTTATAATTTATACTTTTATTATTGTTTTTTCTCTCTCTTCCACTCACAACTATAATTAAATAATACTTTTTATACATTTATGATTACATTTTTTCTTTCTTTCAATCCTTAAATTTTAACAAATCACCAAACTTTTTATCAAATATATAGATTTTGTAAAGTTTTTCTCTCCTCTACTCACAACCACTTACAACCAAACCTTAAATTATACACATTTACACTCACATATTTTATAAGGAACCTACCGTGAATGCTCTTAGTTAATTACACTGGACCTAAAATATCTACATCTATTATAAAAACTAAACAAAATAAATAAGAAAACAATTTATGTACCATAACCAGTAAGTTCATTTCCCCTTTTCACGCCTTAACCTCCGGCTCTTGGCCACCACCGTCATCAATCATCACCACCACCACCGATCTGCTCACTGTCACATTCGCTTCACCTTTCTCAACGAAAAACACATCCTCTGCTCTGCTCTGCTCTCCTCCCTATAAATATCCCTCTGCACTTCAACTCCTCCCACACTTCACTCCACCCATCCTCCCTCACTCAAACTACCACCAGATCTCCTCCATTTCCCTACACACAGAAACAAACAAACAATGGCAGGAGGACGACGATCTCACGCAGCTCTCGTTCTGGTTCTATCACTCGTTATCATGATCGCATTCGCCGATCTCGCTCAGGTACCGGTTCGAACTTTCGATTTTCGAATCGTCGTTTTTTGTAATCGATCTGATACATACTCTCGAAATCAATGAATGTACTTCAACAGTTAAACATTTCGTGTTCAGAACTTCAGATCTGATTACAGACTAGTTGTTAACTTATTTTTTATTTTGATCTTGCCTAATCGTGTTGAGATTACTAATTTTGATTTTTGTTTTTCGTATCTGTATTTTAGGGCTACAACAAGCTTCGTCCACAAGGTATGGAATCGCTTTGATTTCAGTGTGCATAACCAGGTTGTACGGTACAACAATTTAGTAATTGATTTGATTTGTGGTGTACGTGCAGATTGCAAGCCGAAATGCACATACCGTTGCTCGGCGACTTCGCACAAGAAGCCGTGCATGTTCTTCTGCCAAAAGTGCTGCGCCAAATGCCTGTGCGTGCCTAATGGCGTCTATGGAAACAAACAGTCGTGTGCTTGCTACAACAACTGGAAGACTCAGCAAGGCAAGCCAAAGTGTCCTTGATTGATTTATCTTAAAGTTGGAGGGGCTCTGTTGACAGTTATTTAAAATTGAGGGGCCTATTTGAGTAACAGTTATTCTAGTGGAATAAGTTGAAATGTATTGTTTTTTTTTTCTACAGGAAACGATATTTTTGATATATTGTTTCCTTTTGGTAAAAGTTAATTTGTAATTTTGTTATCATTTGAATCGAAGTGTCTCTCTTTTTAGTAAAAGTTAAAGGTACCGTAAAGTGTAGAACTTGAAGTTGACTACATGAACCATAACATTAATATTATGGGCGGGAGTGGTTGGTAACAATTAAGTGTTAGTGTTGTGAGTACTCTTTGATTTTATGGTTAGGATGTTCACAATACTCACCTATTACTTTTTTAATCTCTTATTTTTTCTTTGCATATTATAATCTCACATTTTCACAGTTTTCCTCCACAATACATATACCACACCACATTTTACTTTTTTTATTATTAAAAAAATAAAAAAGAAGAGAGAATAGAGAGAAAGGGTGAAAGGATGAAATATGATGATGTGGTGAGCGGGCACCGTGCTCTTAATCATTTGTTGCGGGATGTTACTAAGTGCAATGGTGACACCATCGTATTTGGAGCCAGGTCAGCTCCACCGCACTCTGCAGTGGGAACATTATGTTTATCCTTACATCTTACATCGTTACCACTAGTGAAATTTCGTTCACGGTTGAAAATCACGACTACAACTAGTTGCATACATTACTTTATTTCAAAGCCAGTATTTTCACACCCTTCTCCTCCATCTTTCCCTTAATCTTCCATATGTTTAGGCTTCTTTGAAGTTAATCACCTTCTCCAACCTAACCTAAGATCATTCACAAAGTTTTCATATCTTCATCTCTATAATTTAATTAAAATTATCATTTATTAAATCTATACCTTATTTTTAAAACCTCACACATCTCATTCTCATATCTATCACTATTTCAAATAAATAGTATTTTTTTATTTTTTTTTATTATATTTTTTCTCTATCATCTACACTCAACCACTAATAAAAATATGGGGTATGATGAATAGTTAAAAAGTAAATATGAGGGATGAGTTTAATTTTTTTATAGGGGGTATAGGGATGTGGAACCTAATGTGAAGTAAAGTTGACAAAATTAGCTATTTTTCTTAAATTTTGAGGATGCAAATGGAGAACTTGTTATGAATGCTCTAATGAGCAACTCGTATTTGTGATTTAGAGTGGAGAGAGAGGATCTTAGACCCTCGATCTATTGCATCGAATTATCTTCGGTCTCGATAGAGGGGGGGGGGGGGGTGATGTTCCCACTCTCCCATTCCTCTCATTCTCACGTCACTCCTCACAAATTTAGCTTTAGATCAAGATGCATTGGGCGGCTCAATATTTTTGAATGTCTAAAGTCGGAACAAAACTTTAGTGTATTTTTCACACTTATTTGTTTAAAACCTCCATCCTTTATTCTGCTTTGATACTGGCAACAATAAATTAAAAAAATTACATTTGGTGCCGCAATGACAATCAAATATTCTCAAACCAAACAAGAAAATGTTAAAACTGTTATTTAAGGTTTATAAATATTGATTTTCTAAATAGAGAATGCACCATTTACACGTTCTTCATAAATGTTACGAGGGAAGGAGGGGTGGTGGTAGAATAGTAGAGACAATAATCAATAAGAGTGTGTCACGTCAAATTTTCTAAAAAGAAAATATTGACTACTTCTTGTTCCTCCCCTGCTACTTCTAGCCGCATAAACAAGTCAAGACAACTAGCTTGAAGTGTGGGGACAAATTAATGACAATGTAGTCGGAAAAGCACACACTAGCGGAGGTGGGTAGTCAACCCACCCCGTCCTCGTCATTGGTCGAATGGATAGAAATATAATAGAGCTAAATGGGATTGAGATAGAGGCGGTGTTTTAAAATCCGCTTTAAATCGGCCGGTTCGGCCGGTTGAAATCGGTAACTGAAGGCTAAGCATGTTCGAGTGCGTCTGGTTTAGTCTAATTCTGAGCTAATTTTTTACCAGACGGTTTTTACGGTTCAATCGGCCGAAACTCGAATCCGGACCGCTAATTGGACCGATTTTTTAAACTTAAGTTACGCACTCACGTTAAATAATGAAGAACTTGATGCATACAATACTCCAATGTAGTTTGTTTTTTTGTAATTATAGTTTGATTTGATGTTTTTTTTGGATAATTGTAATTTATTTAAGTTTTTTTTTTATATTTGTCGGGTTTGAAAATTTATAAATTGTATATTATAAATTTACAGAATAGTCAATCCGGTTCGACGATCCGGGTCAACCGATTGAACCTTTTTTTGACACAAACCCAATCTTGATTAAAAACCGGGTTTTATTAACATTAGATAGAGAAGAATGCTATAAAAAAACTTATTCACTGAATTATACTTTGATAAAACAATTAAATAGATTTTTTAACGATCGTTTTATTAAAAACAAGAGGTACTACCAAGGAGGATGTACCAAAACAAGAGAGACATCAAGGATTATTACACCATGCTATTCACCACACCGATATGGCCATATGTATGTTTAACCCAAAGGAAGGCAAAAGATTTAATCTCTCCAACTATCTCGTGGCTATCCTTA
>JBCNJP010000019.1:21128293-21147595 GCA_039602395.1 Deinandra increscens subsp. villosa
TAGACATTAGCATTTAAAGGGTTGTACTAACTCAATCCCATGCTTTACAAAATATATAGTTAAAAAGGAAATTCAACATAAGTCCAAAATGAGGTGATTCACGGCTTCTTTTTTTCATCATTGTTTAAAATCTCTGCCCAACAATCAGTTATCTCACACTGCACATCAGCCCCTGGTATTAAAGACCTTAATGCTACATCCTGTACCTGGCCAACATTTTGTTACAAAAAGATGATCCCTGCCATAATCAAGGGGTCCAGAAATACAAGTTAAATCAGAGAAACATAGCAGTAGTGCTAATTATATATCAGTAGTGCTAAATATATAACATAATCTAGCACTGGTGCTAGATGCTTGTTCTACCATTTTGACACTAGTGTTATATAAAGTTACAGTTCACTTACACATCAAGTTTTGCTGTTGAAGATGATTTCTGGACTAGATTATATTCTTTAATCCTTTCCTCAACCCTAAATAATATATAAGTTATTTTGAATTAAGTTTGTAGTCTGCCACCATTTTTTTGTAAATTTACAAATTCTCATAAGCTACTATTATTATCTTTGTTGGTCTTCTATTATTAAGTGCCAAATAGCGTGTTCCTCCGTTGTGTATCGACATTTAATGACACCATCTCTTTGAAAATAAGGTCATTTTAACTCATCCGCTTCTAATACCTCTCTTTTCTCAAGTTAATCTAGTGATACAAAAAACAGAGCACAATCATTTAATATATGATGCCCAATCCAGAATGAAAAAAGAAATTCAGGTGATTCAATGTATTATCCCTAACCAATTTTAGACGAGTTATTAAACAGAAACCTTATAATAACTGGAAGAAAATTAGAACCCTAACAAATTTAAACAAATTTAAGACGAATATAACTTCATCAACAAGAGGGTCAAGCGTTGACAAAGTGATTCAATGTATTAACCCTAACAAATTTAAGACCGAGGATAACTTCATCAATGTATTAACCCTTTTGAAAATAACCATAACAAAGTGATTCAATGGATGAAGACGCTTTTAATAAATGGAAAATGCTTACATAGTAGGAATATGAACAAATGTTGACAAAGAGCAACCTCCGATCTGTGTTTTTCTTTCAAAATAACTTCATCAACAAGAGGGTCAAGCGATATCTTGTTCAACGAAGTGATCGCAATGAATCACTTACCTATGACGATCGCAGATCAATTTGAGGGTGTGAAAAAGTTCTTCGTCTGCAATTCTTGGGGAAAAGTGTGGGTTATTTGATTTTTTTTCGTCTGTATATCAATTTGAGAAGAAAGAAAATGGCGCTTCACCAAGTTGTGCAGGTGATTTGATGTAGAGGACTTGACATAAAGATTGAAGGTTATTTACCAATTAGCCCTTTTCAATTAAATATAAAAGGAAATGAAGGATAAAAATCAGCTTTAAATCTGGACCCTTAGATCTCTTACACATATACTCATCAATCCATTAAACACTAGTTATTTGGTTATTCCTATAGTGATGGGTTATTAACAATTCCAAACCCTATATATATATATATATATATATATATATATATATATAGGGAGAGGATCATTTGAGAACCAATTGGGTTTGAGAACTAAAAAGAACTAATCTTAGCCACTAGTTTATATATATGGAAACCCCCACCATGAATTATAGTGGTCCCCACCTGAAATTAGTGGTGGAGATTTAGTTTTTAAAAGTTCTCAAAATAAAAAGTTCTCATTTGAACATAACCCTATATATATATATATATATAGGGTTAGGTTCAAATGAGAATTTTTTGTTTTGAGAACTTTTGAGAACTAAATCTCAACCACAAATTTCAGGGGGGGCACTACAATTCATGGGAGGGAGATACATGTAAATAAACTTGTGGCTCAAATTAGTTCTTTTTAGTTCTCAAATCGAATTGGTTCTCAAATGATCCTCTCCCTATATATATATATATATATATATATATATATATATATATATATATATATATATAGGGAGAGGATCATTTGAGAACCAATTGAGTTTGAGAACTAAAAAGAACCATTTTAAGCCACTAGTTATATATATGGAAAACCCCCACATGAATTATAATGGTCCCCACATGAAATATAATGTTCCCCACATGAAATTAGTGGTTGAGATTTAGTTCTCAAAAGTTCTCAAAATAAAAAGTTCACATTTGAACCTAACTATATATATATATATATATATATATATATATATAGGTAAAAGATCCGTGTAGACCCCTTATTTTTTGTAGACCCCTTATAAAACTCAATAAAACTCACTAAAAATAAAACTCAGTTTTGTTATTTTAGTTTTTTTTTATTTGCGATAAGCTTTTAAGAACAAAAAAAGACAATTAAAAAAAAAGAAAAACGAAAAACATTAAAAATTGAACATTTTAAGACAATGAGTTTTTAAAATCAATGAGTTTAAGACTCAATAAACTCAATAAAACTCAGTGTTGCGTTTAAAACTCATTATTTTAAAACTCATTGTCTTAAAATGTTCGATTTTTAATGTTTTTTGTTTTTTTTTTAAATTTATTTATTTATTTTTTTGGTTCTTAAAAGCTTATCGTAATTAAAAAACCAAATTTACAACACTGAGTTTTATGTTTATTGAGTTTTATAGGGGTCTACGGGGTCTACAAAATTTAAGGGGTCTACACGGAACTCTTCCCTATATATATATAGGAAGGGTAAAATGAAAACCACTCCGAGTTGGGAAAACTTTCGAAACTCTTCAAAAACGGGGTCAAAAAGTTTTTTTTTTGTTCAATTTTTTTATGGTGATTCTTTAGGTTATAGGCTACCCCTAGGTGGAAAAAAATAAAAAAACGACTCGGGGATTTTTTTTTAAAAAAATGTTAAAAAACGGTCTTGTTACATATGTAACATTGTATACATATATTCGTTCTGAAAGGGAAAGTGAAAGCATTCAGCTACTTGTTTTTTGTAAAACGAACCAAGTCTTGTCAAAAAACAAGTAGGAAAACGTAAGTAAAGATGTTGATGCAACTAGAAAGGGAAAGTGAAAGAATAGTTACGAAGCACATTCAAATTTTGTAGACATCGAGGACATGTACAAAGGGAAAATGGTATAAAAAGAAAGAGTGTTCATTATAATTATATCAGTTCATATTAGTGTTAGTTTGTCTAATAAAATACAAACAAGACTAGTATGTTCTAGTTATGGACAAAATGTTTAAGATTGGAAACATAGATGAATGTGTTATGTCAGATCACCACCCACGTCACTTTCCTTTTTGTTCTGCGACGCTCGAAATTTGCTCGGTGATCGCTCGAAAAATACTCGGATCGAAAGTCGCTCGTTCGATTTTGGATCGGTTGAAAAAATGCTCGGTTCGGTTCGGTTCGGTTTGTAAACGAACCAAACACGAGCAAAGGTCCGTTCGGTTCGGTTCGGATTGTGAACATCCCTAGTCATCAGTGATATTGGATTAACTTGTCGTTTAGGTTGATCTCATTAATAACTAACCGAGTTAGGTGATGCAGGAGTGCGGGCTCGGTTATTACTAATGGATGGTGTGTGTTATTGGTGTAAGTATGAATCATTTGGGCTAAATGTCTACCTTTAAATTAGATTTACATAATTAATTTGGTTTTACTGAATCAATTTGTTTTACTTTATTAATAGTTTTTATATTTCAATTTGAGAAAGGGATAAAAGGAAGAAAACGGCGGTTTCATTGATTATTCGAAATTCTTCTAATGAATGAAAAGGGTTATGGAGTTTTCCTGGAAAAACTATTCGAATAACGGGAAAAGGAAATCACACACGAACACACAGTGACCTATTCGATTCTTTTCGGTATGATTATTCTCAAAGAAACTTGAATCCGATTCTTGTACGTATACTACGTTTTATCCGTTCAACTATTTGATTGTACCGATCAAATTGTTTGTTCTGAAAGTGATCACACGACTCGTAGTATAATCCAAGCGATTTCGATTTCATTTACGGTTTCTGTTCGAAATCTACAACAAAAAACAGGTATAATTTTTCCATGTAACCTCTCCTTTGTTCTCTAGCTTCTTGCTAGTGCTTTCTTAATATAATTCTAGCCGTTAAAAAAAAGGTATGTTATTGGAGCCACATAAAAGATGCTCAATAACTGGATGTACCATTTATTAGGTTTTGAATTGACCTCTATTACTAATTATGGAAAACGTTGAGTGCCTATAGAAATAAAGCTTGATTTGATGAATATGTTGCGTTGTTAAAGAGAGAACATTTGTGTCCCCTCCATTACCAGTTGTTCACGGCATATTGTACACTTACATGGTCCATTCTATGTTGTTGTGATATGTATTTTATCTTATTGTTATATATCCAAAGTTTCGATTGGGGTTAGAGTTTGAGTTTGATTATTTACCAGCTCAGTTCATGATTCTTAAAAAGAAGTGTCAAGGGTTTGAAAAATTAAGAGAAAAAAATGTTTGAATTGTTAGAATATGTTATTTTTTGTATAAGATTTGAGTAAAACAATTAGAGTAATTGCCTCCGTGATATAAGGAGGATTAATTTCCTTCCATATGTAGAGGCTATCATTGTCTATATATTAGTTGTAATTGTATTAGAGCAATATACAAGAAAATATTTTTCAAACAAATCTCCCTTTTTGAAGATGGTATCAGAGCAATACGATCTTTTGGTAAACCATTGTCTTCAAAAAATTCAACCCAAAAAAAAAAAAATTTCATAGCAAATCATGTCTACGGAAGATTCAAACTCGGATGCCCTCACCTTGCAGATTGCAAAAATTCTCAAATCCAGTCTTCCAAACATCCAGCAGTCATCTAATTCCGAAAAGGTGACACTAAGCATCAAACTAAATGGAGAAAATTACCCTTTGTGGGCTCGGCTCATGAAGGTCGAAATCGGTATTCGTGGACGAACCGGGTACATAACGGGGACGACAAAAGCCCCACCAACAGAGGATCCTTCGTTTCTTAAGTGGGAACAAGAGGATCTGGGGGTATTCTCTTGGATTCTTAATAATATAGAACCAAACCTTATCGGAAATGTTGCTGAATATCAATCCGCCAAGTCCCTTTGGGACGCCTTAGCCGTTACTTACGGAAGCGACGGAGATGCACTGCAGATTTATGATCTCCACAACCAAGCAAGCCGTCAAAATCAAGGTACTCATACCTTGGAGCAATATTGGAATACTCTTCAAGGGCTTTGGCTTGCAATTGATAGAAGGAGACCAAACCCAATGAAGTCAGATGAAGATATCTCAATGTACAACAAGCTAACATAAGAAAATAGACTCTTCAACCTCTTAAGAGGACTCGACAGCCGGTATGATGTTACACGGAGAGAAATACTCCGGATGGAACCACTCCCATCCCCCGAGTTAGCGTATGCGACAATAAGAAAGGAGGCAGCGAGGGTTCGTATACTACAATCCGAAACCAATCATGAAGGTGATTCGACAGGGGGAATTGGATCTGGTCTTCTAACTCGAAACCTTGGTGAGAAATCCTTTGGCAGTAGACAAAAGGGACGGTTAGACAAATCAAGTAAGCCATGGGTCGACAAGTCAAAACTACAATGCACTCACTGTGGTATGTCAAAACATACCAAGGAAACTTGCTTCAAGTTGGTTGGATTCCCTGATTGGTGGGAAGATGGTCACAAACCCGGAAAAACTAGTAAAGGGAAGGCATCTCTTGCCATAGGAGATCACAAAACAACAAAGAATGAAGACAACCGCGAAAAAATAAAAGCTGGAGGCGATGGTCAACAAGGATTTGCAGCAGTAAGTATTGGGAATAACTATGAGCAATCAGGTACAAATGTTATTACCTTTGAACTTGATAACCCAATGCAAAAAAGGGAAGAAAAATGGATTTTTGATTGTGGAGCAACCGATACTATGACTTATGATCCCTTAGATATAATTAACCACACAAAAGCCAATAAAGAAAAAATACAAAATGCAAATGGTGGTCTTTCAATGGTGAAAGGAGCCGGTACTGTGAAGATATCTCCAACAATTGAATTGACGAATTGTTTATATGTTCCATCATTGTCGTGCAAATTACTTTCAATTAGTCATGTTACACGGGAATTAAATTGTAGGGTCCTAATGTACCCAAGTTTCTGTATCTTACAGGATATTCCTACACAGGAGATCATTCGTGGCACTGAGCGAGGATGGCTCTACTTTGTTGATGAGTTGGTTCAACACGGGACTGTTAGGCTTGCTCACGGGACGACCGATAGGCAAATCTGGTTATGGCACCGTAGATTGGGTCATCCATCTTTTGGGTATCTTAAAATGTTATTTCCTTCTTTATTTTCAAAAAATAATCACATGTTATCTTGTGAGACCTGCATTTTAGCAAAAAGTCATAGAACTTCCTTTCAATCTAATAACACACGTGAGGATTCAATCTTTTCATTGGTTCATTTAGATGTATGGGGACCAGCCCCAAACTCAGTTCATTCAAATTTTCGATATTTTGTGACATTCATTGATGACACCTCTCGCATGACATGGATATACATGTTGAAAAATAAGGCCGAAGTAACTGAAAAATTTATATCATTCTATAATATGATACAAACTCAATACAATAAAAAAATAAAAATACTTCGGTCTGATAACGGAGGAGAATATGTGAACCATGACCTGCAAAAGTTTTTTTCAAAACAAGGGATAATCCACCAAACCACATGTCCCAATACACCACAACAAAATGGTGTATCCGAAAGAAAGAATCGAATTCTCCTCGAAATGACTAGGTCTCTGATGTTAGAATCAAAGGTCCCTAAGTCGTTTTGGCCGGAGGCGGTCGCCATGGCTACGTACTTACTAAATAGATTGCCCACAAAAATACTCAATTGTCAAACTCCTATCCAGAACTTAGCTTCACATACAAATATACCTTCACATCTTACACTTTCACCAAAAATATTTGGCTCAACTGCATTTGTTCACATACAAAAAAATGACCGAACCAAGTTTGACCCATGTGCACTCAAGTGTGTGTTCATGGGATACGCAGTTCACCAAAAGGGGTATCGATGTTACCACCCCCAACCCGTCGAATGTATGTCACAATGGACTGCACTTTCGTTGAGTCTGAATACTATTATTCCAACCCACTCAAGGATCAGGGGGAAGTTAGTGATACCACTAGTGACCCGTTGAGTTGGTTGCGTATGCCAGTCTTACCTGAAGTTGTCCCAACAGAGCAAGCGCACGGTCCTACCGAACCAATCTCAGAAAACAATATAGAGCCTAATGAGCCAGGAACACCAACCAATGATCCTTCTGAACTTGAAACTCATGAGGTAACGAATTCTCCTAGTGATATTTATAATCAAACTAACTCTTCCGAAAGTGATCAGGATAATAGCCCAACACCTGAACCGATAGCAGAAGGAGAAAGTCGATATGTACTACCACCAAGAAGTACTAGAGGGATACCTCCAAAGAGATATTCCCCTGAACATGAACCGAGAACCTCGAGATATCCAATCGGAAATATGGTCAGGGGGAATCTCTCAAAAGAAGCATGTGCTTATACAACAGCCTTGTTGGAAGAAGAAATTCCATGGAATGTGGAAGAACCATTGTCAAATAAAAATTGGAAAGAAGCTATGGAGGCTGAAATCAGTGCTTTAAAGGAAAGTGAAACTTGGGAAATCTGTGATCTTCCACAAGAAAAAAAACCCGTGGGATGTAAATGGGTGTTCAAAATCAAACGCAAGGCGGACGGAACAGTGGAAAGATACAAGGCGAGATTGGTGGCAAAAGGGTACACCCAAACATACGGGGTTGACTACTCTGAGACTTTCTCTCCTGTAGCCAAGTTTGACACAATCAGGGTATTATTTTCAGTAGCTGCAAATCAAAATTGGTCTCTCCATCAATTCGATGTAAAAAATGCTTTTCTCCATGGGGAACTAAAGGAGGAAGTATACATGGATGGTCCTCCCGGATTCGGGGACGAGTTTCAAAACAACAAAGTGTGTCGATTGAAGAAAGCTTTATACGGGCTAAAGCAATCTCCAAGGGCATGGTTTGGAAGATTCACAGCAGCGATGAAAAGATTTGGATATAAGCAAAGTAATTCAGACCATACATTGTTCCTAAAGAAGAGGAAAAATTTAATAACCATGTCTCATAATCTATGTCGATGACATGATTTTAACTGGAAGTGACTCAGAAGAGATTATGAAATTAAAAGAAAGGTTGTTTGATGAGTTTGAGATGAAGGACCTTGGAGCCCTAAAGTACTTTTTAGGGATAGAGGTCTTAAGATCCGAAAATGCTATTTTTATATCTCAGAAAAAATATATTCTAGATCTCCTGACCGAAACCGAATTGGTTGATTGTAAACCAGTTGATACACCAATCATAGTTAACCATGGGCTCAAGATGAGAGAAGGAGGAGAAGAAACAAACAAAGAAACGTATCAGAGATTCGTTGGGAAACTACTATATCTTACTCATACTCGACCAGACTTAGCATACGCAGTTGGAATAGTAAGCCAATTTATGCACAATCCACAAAAGGAACATATGGAAGCTGCTATTAGAATTGTGAAATACCTAAAAGGTACACCAGACAAAGGAGTAACCTTCAAAAGGAATGGGAACTTGGAGATAAAAGGGTATACAGATGCGGATTGGGTAGGCAATCCTAACGATCGAAGATCGACCGCAGGTTACTTCACATTTGTAGGAGGAAACCTTGTTACATGGCGAAGCAAAAAACAAAAAGTTGTCGCTTTATCAAGTGCGGAGGCTGAGTTTAGAGGCATTGCCCGGGGGCTCACGGAAATACTATGGCTTAGAAAGTTGATGGCAGAAATCGGTTTTCTATCTCAAAAGGCATGCAAACTTCTATGTGACAATGAAGCATCTATAAGTATTTCAGAATATCCTGTGCAACATGACCGAACGAAACATGTGGAGGTGGACCGACACTTCATAAAAGAGAAACTTGAGAATAACATAATTGAACTACCATTTGTCCGATCTAAAGACCAACTAGCAGACATATTGACGAAGGCAGTGAATAGACAAAGCTTCAGGGAGACACTTTGCAAGTTGGGTATTGGTAATCCCACTACTCAACTTGAGGGGGAATGTTAGAATATGTTATTTTTTGTATAAGATTTGAGTCAAACAATTAGAGTAATTGCCTCCGAGATATAAGGAGGATTAATTTCCTTCCATATGTAGAGGCTATCATTGTCTATATATTAGTTGTAATTGTATTAGAGCAATATACAAGAAAATATTTTTCAAACAAATCTCCATTTTTGAAGATGAATGTGGGACAAAAATGGAGTAGGATTGTGTTTAAAGTGGTTTTAACGGAGGACGTAAGAAGTTTCAAATGTTAAAAAATATTACTTAATCCGCGCACATCTGGTCTCACAAGAGTCGTTGGACCCGTTCAACTACAAAAACCGACACCCCCACAAAACCAACGCAATAAGCAACGCCTATTGATGTCATATCACCCTAGAAACAACATTAAAACCCACTACTGTTTATGCTATTAAGATTATACTAGAATGACGACCCACACGTTGCTACAGACGCAATATGTTTAAAAGATTGTCCATCTGCAAATGAGTAAAAGATGACTTCAACTTGACCACAAATTATTTAACATTAAGATCCATATGTTTCATAGCAAAGTGCATTCATCCCCAAATATGTAAAAGATGACTTAACTTGAGCATAAATAATTTAACATTAACATGCATATGTTTGATAGCAAAGTACAAAACAAAAAGTATATTGTTTAAGGTACATAAATCGTATAAACAATATGCAACATTGTAAACTGGATTATGTTTTCAACAGATGACTTCAATTCATAAACAATCTATCTTTACATTCTAGAGTCAC
Source organism: Deinandra increscens subsp. villosa (assembly GCA_039602395.1). Classification (NCBI taxonomy): domain Eukaryota; kingdom Viridiplantae; phylum Streptophyta; class Magnoliopsida; order Asterales; family Asteraceae; genus Deinandra; species Deinandra increscens. The sequence continues at coordinate 21,138,205 of JBCNJP010000019.1, forward strand.
ACCATCATTCCCAATACTTACCTCCAACAGAAAACATCAAATTAGTTATGCATTGTAATTGACAAAAATCTTATAAAAAATAAGAAAACAAAGTAAATTATAGGAAAGAAAAATAAAGAAAAGCCGGGGCTAATACGGGTAAACTCAAGTCATCATTGTCTCAAATAAGCATAATCTCAACATTCAAAGCAATCTACCCATAAATTTCAAGATCGGATTTTATCTCATTGTAACAGCAACATAAAGTAACACCGTAAAGATATCTAGTGGCGAACCCATGATTTTTTAATGAGGGTCGAAAATTTTTATGAATTTGCTAGTCTATAGTATTAAATATTAAAATTTTCAGACCGATTAAATTCGGGTCGGATCTGAGTGGGTCGCAAAAAATGTAATAATAAAACCAAATTAAATTGTTAATATATAAGTAGTAAAGTATGTGAACCTTCGTTAGAAGTACAATATTTTCATCTTTATTTAAATCTCCGTCTCCATCTCATTATCTAAATATTTAGGCCAACTACTTATCAAATTCCATAAATTCTATGAGTATATATTAAAGACGAAAAAAATAATAAAATAAATGTTTATAAGTAATATAAAGATGGAGACGAAACGTGAAATGCTACAAATTAAACAAAAATATGAAGAAAACTTTAAAAATTTTATGATAATTAAATTATAAAGAAAAAAAACTAGTGACGATGAATGCTCAAGCAAAAATATAATCTTTTTTAAATCGTTTTTATAGTGATCGATTGGTTTTAGTGTTAGTTTCACACAATTACCTTTAGATATCTATTTTTTTTTTGTAGTTTCATATTTAGTCAGACTTCTAATTTTAACGTCGTTGCATAGTTTCTTTTGTATTTTCGTTATATCTACGATGTGCTTTAGCAATTCAACTGTTTAAGGAAACTATATGGTTGATATACCCAACGTTTATTTACCTAGGATTTGTATGTGACTTATTGAATGTTTATTATTAATGCATTTAAAATATAATATAAAAGTTATCCTGTAACAACGCACGAACAATAGAATCCGGTTAAAATCGGGAATCAAGATAAAAACACAAAACAGAGTCTTCTTTTAAAAAAATAAAACAAAATATTATCAATTAACCGAATTAAATTGTTAAATTAGTATAATAAAACAGCAAAAACTTCAAAAGAAAAACATTACATATATTACATTAAACTTTATTTGGTTACAATGAGGCTAAACTTTATTTGGTTACAATGAGGCAGTTCAAAAAAGAAAAAGAATTTAATTATAAATTTCTCTCACAGAAGTATTAAAATGACAGATCCCTTATTTCTTAAGTTATATTGAAAAGATAAAAACACAGTACAATAAAATATTAATTTACTAGCTAATTACCCGAGTAAATATCTAAAGTTATAATATAAAAATATAAAATAAAAATATAACATGAAACTAAATTCAAAACTCAGATAATAAATGAAATGAAAAGATAAAATTTACATTTATAATGCATAAAAGTGAAATAAGAAATACAATGAAAAGACAAATTTATAAATTTGTACAAATTGACTTATAGACAACAATTTTTGTTACATTTGTAGTTTTGTCATCATTGTCCAATATTAATAGTTTACCTTTGTCTTCGACTCTTCGGTCTTCACTCTCGACAAAGCGACACACAACTGTCCATGTGAAAAAATATGGTTCTTTAAGAACAAACCACTCTTGAAAGAGATTGACTTTGACCAATATATAATAAAAAACTATACTTACATATTCTTGTAGATATCAAACACGGGGCGACAAAATAAGAAAAAGTTTACAAAAATAAAAACAAATTGTATGGTGACAAAAACCCCTTTAAAAGGTCGAACTTTGCAGGAACACAAAATGATGACAATGTTAGAGTTGCGATGATTCCTAATGTCATCATCACTTATCTGGCGAGGCACGTTCCCCCATAATGATTACCAATCATCGATGGTTTTCCAACATTACTACCCAATTCATACATTCCGCCTATTTTGTCATCGCCATTCTTTCATCCAAGAGAGAAACACTTCATAATCGTTTGAACTTTGAACCAATTAAGTGAAATACATTATTGGAGTCACCATCTAGCATTACTACCCTATTCATATAATCCGCCTATTTTGTCATCGCCATTATTTCATCTACGAGTGAAAAACTTCATCATTGTTTGAACTTTGAACCAAGTGAAATACGTTATTGGAGTCATCATCCAACATTACAACCCAATTCATACAATTCGTCTATTTTGTCATCGTCATTCTTTCATTTAAAGAGAGAAACACTTCATAATCGTTTGATAATTGTTTGAACTTTGAGCCAAGTGAAATACATTATTGGAGTAAAAGGACTATCAGCCAATTTAGAGGCCCATTGACCCATCACCCTCACCCATGTTAGAAACGTGCATAAAGCAGTAGCGCACCCCTTTTTCCCGAACATAAATGGGCCCATTTTGATATCTCCTGGCTCCTGCAAATCTAAATATATCGACAGCAATAAATTTTCCCAGATCTTTAGATTATGAGTTCACGATTACATTCATGTTAGAATTTATTTATTAGTTTAACAAACACATGTATCGGGAGAATTATGACCCCACAACAACAGCATACCACTTAATGACTTAAATCTTGAAGTAATAGTTTTATATGTTCGGTTTGTGGAGTCTTGATGGACTCGATGTAATGAAGACATGAAGATTGGGTTTGAATTTATCTCTATTGATACCCATTTTGTACTTTGTAATTCCTCATCACGAGTTTGAGAGATAAAAAACAATAAAATAATTTTTGATTGTAGCTCGTAAACGTAGGTACATCGACTGAACCACATAAATCTTATATCCCGTGTAGTTTTCTTTTCTTCAGCATTGATATATTGTGTGTGTGAGAATACCTAAATCCCCCTAGCATTATACACGTGTTTTGTTAGTGTATTGACTCGTTTCAATGTAAGACGGTAATTTTATGACACGGCATGAACACTATAAAAGTTGTATATTTCCCTAAAACACAAGTTTTAAATGCATAATGTACAATGCTCTTTAAGCATAATTTGAAAAAATATATAATTTCTCAAGTTTAAAGGGAGAGATATGTAATTGTCTCTAAAAATTAATTGATCTTGGGTGGACTTAAATCATGTTAGGGTTGTCACGAGTTAGCTCACTTAATCTGATAGGTCATGTTTGGGTTACGGGACAGACTATCAACACATTTAAACTAGAATTAAGAAAAATATATTGATTATTAGCTCCACATCTTAACACACTTATAACTTGTTAATATTTATTACTTAAAAAAGAAATTAACATAAGATTTATGATTAGAATATATTTATTTTATATACATTTGTATTTCTTTTGTAAAATTATAATTTTAAATCACTAGTCGGGTACCCGCGCGTTGCGACGGGCGTCAGTTTATAGGCGTCATTCATCATTTGTTTGCTTGTTATGGTGGCGTGACAATTTACATCGCAGTATTCATTTTTTTAGCACGATGCAGTCCGGTGTCAACTTATAATGCGGTATATCCGCGCTCATTATCGGAAACAATATGCGATTGTATTTTAATAGTCACCAAAGCTTGTTACGGTAAACAATATACACTTACTTTTCAAATTGTATCTTAATGTATGATGATTTGCATAGTTATGAAATTCAATACTTCTAAAATTCTTTCACTAAAGCAATTCAAACTGCTCATCCTGTTTAAGAAAACAACCTCGCAGCAAATTATGTAAATTAAAATGCAAATAAACCTAGTGGGTATAGCAAATGGGGAGGAGTCTTTCTGTTGGGTTGATATATAGTACCCAATGGTTATAGTGAATGGGGAAGTCTCCTGTTGGTAAAGCAATTCAAACTGCATCCACCGCCATTCACAATTCATAATCATAGACATAGCCGCCGAGCAGAACATCATCTCTTCCTTGTTTCAGATTTGCAGTCCTCGTTTCGTAATTGCCAAAGAGGATTAGATCTTTTTGTAGATTGGAGAGTTTTTTTTAATAGCACGATGGCCTAATTATGGTCCAGTTAACGGAATAGTTGCTAAGGCTATGTGTAGTGGTTTGGGAGTGGAGTGGGGGGTTATGCGCCATGTGGCGGATGACGTGGAAATGGGGGGTTATGAGATAAGGGGTGTAGTGGGGGGTTATGAGGATGGGGGGTTATGTGGATTGAAGAACCAATAGGAAAAAAGCAAAAAAAAAAAACACATGAGAAGGAAGGGGCGCCATGTTTAAAACGCCGGTGACAAAAATCCCTAACATGGCACCTAGGGGGGTGGTGAGGGGCGCCATGTTGGGCGCCATGTTAGCAAAATCGGGCCTATAACGCCCCACTACGGATAGCCTAAGCAGCTAACCATTGTTATGTCTTGTGTGTTAGACTTCGGATTTATTGATGCTCGTGACATTAGGGTAGTCATTTATGACTTTTTTTTTGAACGGCCATTTATGACTTATCTAGCACTAAAATTTTCCAAGATTGAAAACAAAAAGTGAATTAAAAAAAAAGTCCAATATTATAATTTCAAATAAAAAATATATAAGTTCCATTAAATGTAAACTCCATTAGAAAAACTTAGAAGATCCATTGTACGCTCAGGTATAACTTTTTCCACATTCATATCATCATAGCCATGGACTCTTCGTTTTCATATATCAAAGCTAACAGAAACCAAAATATAAGCAAATTTGAGTGAGCTCAGACCATTAAGATCAATCATCACTGCCTCTGTTAGCCGACATTACCAATACAAACAACATCAAAATAAACTAAATGTAGGCTCAGACCATTAATATCATCACAACCTCTATTAGCCAACAATTCGGGCAACATCAAAAATGAACCAAAGGTAGGCTGAGACCATCAAGATCATCATAGCCTCCATCAAACAAACTACATCGAAACCCTAGCCACCATAAACTCAGCTTACGTATCATACATCAGAGCAAAAACCCATGAAAACTCACTGGAAAAAACAATTGGTTTTAGAAAGAAGCTTTCCAAAAATAGTCTGAACCAAATTCAACAGGTTGACGTATCTTCCATTCGTTGTGATGCACTGGATTTAGCTTTCTTGAATCTACTTCAACTTTCATAATAAGCAAGTCATTGACGGGGTCTTCAATTTGTTCCTGCAAACAGTTCCACTACAAATCAGTTGACTCGCGGTCTAGCTTCTTCACTTTCTTTGGTTTCTTTTTTTCGAAACTTCTTGTTGGTATCTGGATTTCGTCTTCCTGAAACACATATCCAAGAAAAATGCATAAGTGATACTTTGGTGGTATGTTTGATAGGCGGCAGTTTCAACCAATCTCAAACGGGTCAAATGGGTCGAACAAGTTGAATGCTGTTAGAACTCTATTTGTCATGCATGATTGCATACAAAGAATGTATTATACTGTAAAAAATTTAATTATGTATCTTCTTGTATAACAAATCAAAGAAATATGCACAGATTATAATTTTAGCCCATCAACTATTAATGATTAATTTAGGTTGTTTTCCTCTCGAACGTGTCACATGTAGATATTAGACAGGTCAAGGAATATAATGGAAAAATGGTCATTCAACGAAAGATCCATTCATGAATTTAAACTACCATCAACAAAAGGATCCATGATCATAATTAGAATCAATCCATAGCCTACAACCTTCTCATGACTCATATGCATCAATTGCTAAAAAAAGACCAAACAATTCATGAACCTACAAAAGCCATATAGTGTCCAAATGGGAATGTAACAGGATGACCAGGTTTGGAGGTCAAAGTACAACAATTACCATTTATGTGAAGGAATATAAGAGAGAGAAGAGTGTTGACTGGCATTTATGAGTTTAGCATCACTACAATTACCATTTATGTGAAGGAATATAAGAGAGAGAAGAGTGTTGACTGGCATTTATGAGTTTAGCATCACTGAAAACGACTACACCAGTACACCATGGAGAATCCCGAAGTCAGGTTCACTTTTTAATTCTGAACAGCTGCAGGCTTATATTTTTGTATATAACCTGCAGAATCTTTTTTGAAATTGAAAGATATTTTTGTGTATAACCTGCTAAAGTAAAAGCACTAATGTCAACCAAAATCAATTATAACTGCAACTATTTAAGAATAAAAGTCAGAAGCAAACATGTTTAAAGTTAAAAGAAGCAGCTTACCTGATAGCAGCTATAAGCAGCAATAGCTCTACCCGGACTTTAAAACACAGTCCACCAGATGTATTCACTTCTACTTTTATTCCTATCGTGGTTTGCATACCGGTGTCCTTTTGCCACTTTAATCTCTTATGTATTGTATTAAATCCGTGTCTAGATATTATCTAAAACTTGAAATAGAAAAGTATAAAAAATACACATGTCTAAGACCTTGCAAAACAAGCTCTCATCAGAAAGATTAATATATGAAGGAAGAAAATGTACATCAGAAAGAGCAGTTGCATATTTTCAGCATTGAGTTGGCCAGAGACCATCAAGACTGCTCGTTTTTCAAAAATAAAATCCTGTAAAATCAGAAAGCATATTAAGTATAGATCTAAAGAATCTTATTATTTTCTCACTGAATCTAATAATAATAAGATAAAACAAACATTATAAAGGTGAAATCCTTATTGATGTTAAGTGACATCTACTCTATTCTTAAAATATAAACTGTCACTAATCAATAAGTACAATATTCTCTAACAACAATTTCTTATATGCTTCTCCAAATCAGATTAATTTGACTCTAAATAACCAAGACAAAAAAAAAAAAAAAAACACAACTGTTACATGTTTTATACAAACACAGAGAAATAATGAATCCATGACAATAAATATAAAGGGTGTTGGGAATTACCCTATGTTGATTATGGTTTCCATTTTATTGCATGTTCAAACCCATATCTTAAGACCTGCTTGTGCCAATTTATCAATACATTGAGGCACCTATACAAAAAAAAAATGTTAAATTAGAGATAATAAGAAAAAAAATACATCACATCTCATAGAGTGGTCTTTAAGTTAATAGAGAACTGTAGAACACAAAATGCAAGTTTGTTCTCATCTTTATGAAAATTTGAGAACAAAATAAATACACGGGATAACAAAAGCTTCTTATCGAATCAAAATACACATTTAAAATAACCATAACTTATCTCAAAGTACCAAATCTTGAACAAACTTGCATCGATGTCAGAAAACGTAGGAAAACCTCTATACAGTGCAAGTATGTTTTTTTTAAAGAATACCAAAAGAGTTGTTGGGATGCATACACTAACAACACCCGGTTCTAGAAAAACCAACTAATATAACCGATTGGCCCAAAATTTAGACCCGGTTTCATACATGGAAGCACAAATTAGCAAATATAGCGGGTAAACAGTTACGACAACGTCGATTAACAAACTATTGATGGAGCAAAACACCCTGAACAACCTATCAAAAATAGGTAAATATTAGTAATTTTGACAATATATCTCAAAATAAAAACCTTTGCAATTTTCATTAACAAAAGGAATTAGTTACTTTGTGACAGATATGCGTGGGCATAGCTTCATCAGCTATGCACTAAACAAAGGTCTCTTGTGGACTAAACAAAGGTCTCTTAAGGTAATTTCATTAAGTAAACAAATCCAAATGACAAATATGAATAAAATTACCTTAAATTAGAGGTAGCATTTTTACACACACGATGTAAACAACTTGTAAACACAAACAAACTGTTGAAAAAACATCCATTCAAAGGTTGGTTATATATGATCTAAACACACTATACTACTATGTGCCTATCATGTGTAGGTTTATGCCTATTTTCAATCTTAGAATTTGCTACATCAATCTTAGAAACCACACACACACATCAGGTAATATAAAGCATATGTAAGATAACAATGTTCTGTTCAACCTACTGGTATGCTTAACTCCACTTATAATGCATGTGTACCTCACTCACAATAGATAAAAAGAATAGCATTATCCACATTTAACATAAGTAAAAGGAATATCATTAATTTTAAAAATTACTAACAGGTAGTAAAGTAAACAAAATGAGTTACTACCTTATTTGTATTCATGTTGGTTGTTGTAAACAGAAAATAGAGGGGGCAACACTGAAGGGCAAAAATATTAACAAATATTCATATAAAGTATGTATGTTTACTCTATAGACATGTATATATGTATGTATGTTTACTGTTACAAGCAAAGTAAAGTGATTTTATCATAAAAATATGTGTCCCTCATCCCAATAACATTAAACAACTTTCAAGTTCCTTAATAACCCCAGCTATAGCAGTAGTGCACTTATCAAAAATAACCTGTAAAGTAATCATCTAGCAGCTATCATAAACCTTAACTTTTTGATCTTTTTTAGTTTTCAAATGCTAAAGTGAACATTCTTTATCAGCTACAAGCAGATCAAAATAAATGAGCATACACAGACTTAAGCTTTCTTTGCAATCTAAAGTAATAAATAAAGTACAAAGATCAATGTAGAGATGTCATTGTCTTACTGCTACATATTTTACAATCTTTTATTTTTTAGCAACATCTTTGCATCATTTTGTTGGAAAGCAAAAGGGTTATGTAAGACATGAGACTCAGGCCCATCCTACTTTAAAAGAGAAAGAATCTAGCATATATAGAGTTAGTAGGCCTAGGTCTTAGATGGTGGCACTACTTACTATTGAAGCAAAAAGCCACTGGTTGAATTAAACAGCCATTTCAAGGGACTGTTTTAAAAATTAGATTGTGAATACTAATGAGCTGTTTTAAGGGACTATTTTAAAGGGGCTGTTTTAAAAATCAGATTATGACCACTAATGAGCAGTTTTAAGGGAATGTTTTAAGGGACTATTTTAAAAATCAGATTATGACCACTAATGAGCTGTTTTAAGGGACTGTTTTAAAATTCAGATTAAGACCACAATGTTGTTTTAGAATTGCTAAACCAATTTAAAGACAGCCAAAAACAATTCAAGCACTTTCAATTTACAAATAAGAGAGATCAACTTTGAGCATAGAATCACTATAACAAAAATGAGAACAAATATGAGCGGATTTCTTATATCCAAACACATTCAAGCATAGCAAACAGATTTCACATATTAGGATCATAGCAAACATATTTCATAGCAAATAGATTAAAGAGTGTGTTTTTCATTGTTAAGGATATTTATTATTTCATAGCCATAGATTTCAAGCATATAGCAGATTCAAGCATAGAAAAAACTCATGTTTACTTATTTTATAAACAAATCTTAGATTCTTTTACCATTTTTGTTATAGTGATTCTTTTAAAGGACTCTTTTAATACATAATCCGTTTACATAGGTTAAAACACCTACATCTTGGTTACTTAAAGAGGGTGGAACATCA
>JBCNJP010000019.1:21148095-21160595 GCA_039602395.1 Deinandra increscens subsp. villosa
AGTGCACTCAATAATACCAAATTATAAACTTATTACCCTTTTACAATCGCACAAAAAAAAAATTATATCAACTTTCCCGATGCCATCTAACACACTGGTAGATAGATCTAATGTTGGAATATAGAGAAAGCAATCATGCAAGAAGATCAAGAAATAATAAAGTTAATGTTGAAATTATTATCAAATGAGGCCAAAATTTTAAGAGGACAATTTCCACAAAGATAACATGGGAGACACAATAATTGGGATCCTGCGACGAAAAATGATCCATGTAATGCGCCGCTTTTATCGGGAAATTTCATTTACAAAATGTTATAGAAGCTTAATTGAATATATAATCTATGATTATCCGATATACTAAATAATAAGTAAATATTTACTCTCTATATGAATAACAAACGGCCTAAGCAATACTATTTTTGTTGTTTTTTTAATAAGATCCATGTCTATTAAAGTTATATAATAATATCTGTTTGGCAAAACAACACAAGTGAGTTTGACGTGATCACTATGAGTCCTCACAATCTCACATTCTTATGCAAGTATTTTATGTGTATTCAACAACTAAGAAGCGTTGTTTTAAGGTTGTGATGGTCTACGCCTTGTTTTGATCTCTGTCTTTTTTTTTTCTCATCTAAGTTCACTGTATTCACTGTACAACTTTCTTTGCCTAACGTGCAAGTTTCTTATGCATGGTAAACTTTGTTTATTATGGTTGTGGCGATCATATGATATGAATAGATGGTTGTAGATACTCTATGTTGTGCTTTGGCGAGACAAACAACTATTGTCATTGTAGTCATTGTGCTCACTGGGAATTTATTAATTTACTTATTTGGATAGCTGGCAGGGTAAGCTGATCTAAGCCATAGACAATTCTCTTCAAGAGAATATCGTCCGTTGGCAATTAATTGTGCTTTATAATACCGCATTTTGTAATGTCGGTGGATAGACTGCATTGTACTGTAGATAACTTTTGACCAACGTTTTGCTTACATGTGTGTATTTGTTGCGTCATTTTCTTGGTGTGTACACGTGTGTACCTTTAATGATGGCCACTTATTCCTCTCTACTACGATGAATAAGGCGAAGAAGAGAATCTATGTTGTGCTTCGGTGAGGCAAAACTGCAGCTATTGTGCTCGCTGGGTTTTCTGTTATTTGATACTCGATTTGTTGATAAAATTGATTAATTTACATGTAAATTGATTAATTGGGGAAGATGGTGGACATACATGATAGTTAATAGTTAATATTTTTTTTTGAACATCAAATATTTATTTACACCAGTTACACCATTGTCAGGGTTTGAACCCATGACCTCCAACTAAGATGATAAAGCCTCTACCAAGTGGGCTAGTCCCACATTGGCTTAATAGTTAATAATAATGGTGAAGTAATGGTATTCAAGAAAAAGATGATGATGAAGCCTTTAGTCACTTCTCAAATGTATGCAATAAATTCAACTAATAACAAGTATGCAATAAAATCAACTAATAACAACTTCGTTTCAACTGTATGCAATAAAATCAGATGAATAAATGAAATGCATTTGACTTGCGATTTAGTTAACTAGAAGACACCAAAGCTCTTGGTCTAGTGGTTAAGGCCAAGAGGGATGTGGTAAGGTTTGTGTTATCAAAGAGTTTTTGATTTAGCGATATCAATATATTGTATAAAGTTTAGCATTTTTATGTACTCAGTGTTCAAATGTTATTGGTTAAAGAAATGCACTTATGATTGATAAAGTAGTTACAAATTTATAAGAGTAAATTTTAACATTTGTTAGTCGTAAAATTTAGTTGGAAACATCACAAAAATAGCAGATTTAACTTTATGCAAATTCTCAAGAGTCAAGACGTACTCAATTTTTTTCCATTAAAAGTATTTAAACTCTTTAAACAGAATATTTCAGTTCTTATATCATGATAAATCTAATTATAATGAGACACGTAAAAAAAATATGACATTACATAGAGGCCCAAAATAACACGTTTACGTCATGTTTATTGTCACAAAAAGAATCCATTGATATGACGTCATGTCACAAGCATTATTATATAAACAACCAAGGCTACATTACACAAAGAGTATATTGACAAGTTAACATTTTTGTGTAGACACGTTGGCATCTTAGTGTCAAGACAATAATATACCAAAACCTCAAAAATATTATATATCCAACAAAAATACTTAAATACACATATCGTTTTCACCAACACTTTGTCATATTATAACCACCAAACTTTCAGAATGACTGACGAGTTTCGGAATGACCAATTGGCTTTAAAGTAACTAGTCTTGCACCATTCTATTGAGTATTGAGGATGAAATTGATGAATTTAAAAGCTCCGTTTAAAAAAGATTAACAAAAAAAAAAAAGAGGAATGACGAATTTGTGTAAAATTGGCATGGAATTAAGTATATATAACTACTAGCTTAGCCTAATGTTAAAAATGTTTACTTTTCATTCTAGCGATGTTAAATATAAACCTTATTTAAAACGTGAAGTCAAGCCGGAGAATGAAACATTTGTTCTTATTCCATCTAAATTCTAAAAGGTCGGGTATTGATCTATTTATTCCTAATCTTTCAGAAAGGTAAATTATGTTAACTAAAACATTAAATTTAAATAATAAAGAGAGGAAAAGTTAAAAAATTAATTCATTTTGTTATCCTTTTATTTAATACTTTTCATACATAATAAAAGACTACTTTCTTTTTTTTTTGAACGGCTAATTTTTTATTTTACACCAACTTTCACCATGTCAAGGTTTGAACCTTGGTCTCTCTCCAAAGAGGCTTTGCCCCTTACCACTAGGCTATAACCTAAGTGACATAAAAGACTACTTTCTGATTTTATATCTCCTCCGGGGGATTTGTGAAATCCCGTTATATTCTTTGCATTTTATATCTCCTTGGCATTGTCGAGGTTGTTTTTTTCTAAATATTCTTTGCATTTTTAATTTGTCCATAACTAATCTAAATCTTACAAATATTTTATTAGACTTTCTAGGCTTTGGATGATAAGCATAACCAAAGAAGACATATCCTTATTTAACCGGCTTATCTCTAACTCGTAGTACTCATTTTTGTATTGTTGAAATTAATTAAATGCATCAGGCGTCAAACACACAACCTATTAACCATATGAAAAAAGCCATGAGGACTTGTCCGAGTGATTATTGATGATAACGATAAGAGAAATGAGACTGAGAGGTCACAAGTTCGATCCTTAAACTCTTGTGTTTTATTATCCGGCCACTCACAGATATAGATTCCCTATAACGAGCTTGACTTTAATAAATACTTCCTAATTTTTAAACTCTTTCAATTTCGTTTACCGTTAAAAAAAAACCATTAAACATAATATCATTTAAGATAAGGTGAGAAGGACTAAAAAAAGACCAAACACTTTAACGAGTACACGTAGCAAACATAGTTAAAAAAAATATACAAATATACTTTTTACTTATATAATCACGTTGGTTATACACTTATCCTTATAATTTATACTTTTATTATTGTTTTTTCTCTCTCTTCCACTCACAACTATAATTAAATAATACTTTTTATACATTTATGATTACATTTTTTCTTTCTTTCAATCCTTAAATTTTAACAAATCACCAAACTTTTTATCAAATATATAGATTTTGTAAAGTTTTTCTCTCCTCTACTCACAACCACTTACAACCAAACCTTAAATTATACACATTTACACTCACATATTTTATAAGGAACCTACCGTGAATGCTCTTAGTTAATTACACTGGACCTAAAATATCTACATCTATTATAAAAACTAAACAAAATAAATAAGAAAACAATTTATGTACCATAACCAGTAAGTTCATTTCCCCTTTTCACGCCTTAACCTCCGGCTCTTGGCCACCACCGTCATCAATCATCACCACCACCACCGATCTGCTCACTGTCACATTCGCTTCACCTTTCTCAACGAAAAACACATCCTCTGCTCTGCTCTGCTCTCCTCCCTATAAATATCCCTCTGCACTTCAACTCCTCCCACACTTCACTCCACCCATCCTCCCTCACTCAAACTACCACCAGATCTCCTCCATTTCCCTACACACAGAAACAAACAAACAATGGCAGGAGGACGACGATCTCACGCAGCTCTCGTTCTGGTTCTATCACTCGTTATCATGATCGCATTCGCCGATCTCGCTCAGGTACCGGTTCGAACTTTCGATTTTCGAATCGTCGTTTTTTGTAATCGATCTGATACATACTCTCGAAATCAATGAATGTACTTAAACAGTTAAACATTTCGTGTTCAGAACTTCAGATCTGATTATAGACTAGTTGTTAACTTATTTTTTATTTTGATTTTGCCTAATCGTGTTGAGATTACTAATTTTGATTTTTGTTTTTCGTATCTGTATTTTAGGGCTACAACAAGCTTCGTCCACAAGGTATGGAATCGCTTTGATTTCAGTGTGCATAACCAGGTTGTACGGTACAACAATTTAGTAATTGATTTGATTTGTGGTGTACGTGCAGATTGCAAGCCGAAATGCACATACCGTTGCTCGGCGACTTCGCACAAGAAGCCGTGCATGTTCTTCTGCCAAAAGTGCTGCGCCAAATGCCTGTGCGTGCCTAATGGCGTCTATGGAAACAAACAGTCGTGTGCTTGCTACAACAACTGGAAGACTCAGCAAGGCAAGCCAAAGTGTCCTTGATTGATTTATCTTAAAGTTGGAGGGGCTCTGTTGACAGTTATTTAAAATTGAGGGGCCTATTTGAGTAACAGTTATTCTAGTGGAATAAGTTGAAATGTATTGTTTTTTTTTCTACAGGAAACGATATTTTTGATATATTGTTTCCTTTTGGTAAAAGTTAATTTGTAATTTTGTTATCATTTGAATCGAAGTGTCTCTCTTTTTAGTAAAAGTTAAAGGTACCGTAAAGTGTAGAACTTGAAGTTGACTACATGAACCATAACATTAATATTATGGGCGGGAGTGGTTGGTAACAATTAAGTGTTAGTGTTGTGAGTACTCTTTGATTTTATGGTTAGGATGTTCACAATACTCACCTATTACTTTTTTAATCTCTTATTTTTTCTTTGCATATTATAATCTCACATTTTCACAGTTTTCCTCCACAATACATATACCACACCACATTTTACTTTTTTTATTATTAAAAAAATAAAAAAGAAGAGAGAATAGAGAGAAAGGGTGAAAGGATGAAATATGATGATGTGGTGAGCGGGCACCGTGCTCTTAATCATTTGTTGCGGGATGTTACTAAGTGCAATGGTGACACCATCGTATTTGGAGCCAGGTCAGCTCCACCGCACTCTGCAGTGGGAACATTATGTTTATCCTTACATCTTACATCGTTACCACTAGTGAAATTTCGTTCACGGTTGAAAATCACGACTACAACTAGTTGCATACATTACTTTATTTCAAAGCCAGTATTTTCACACCCTTCTCCTCCATCTTTCCCTTAATCTTCCATATGTTTAGGCTTCTTTGAAGTTAATCACCTTCTCCAACCTAACCTAAGATCATTCACAAAGTTTTCATATCTTCATCTCTATAATTTAATTAAAATTATCATTTATTAAATCTATACCTTATTTTTAAAACCTCACACATCTCATTCTCATATCTATCACTATTTCAAATAAATAGTATTTTTTTATTTTTTTTTATTATATTTTTTCTCTATCATCTACACTCAACCACTAATAAAAATATGGGGTATGATGAATAGTTAAAAAGTAAATATGAGGGATGAGTTTAATTTTTTTATAGGGGGTATAGGGATGTGGAACCTAATGTGAAGTAAAGTTGACAAAATTAGCTATTTTTCTTAAATTTTGAGGATGCAAATGGAGAACTTGTTATGAATGCTCTAATGAGCAACTCGTATTTGTGATTTAGAGTGGAGAGAGAGGATCTTAGACCCTCGATCTATTGCATCGAATTATCTTCGGTCTCGATAGAGGAGGGGGGGGGGGTGATGTTCCCACTCTCCCGTTCCTCTCATTCTCACGTCACTCCTCACAAATTTAGCTTTAGATCAAGGTGCATTGGGCGGCTCAACATTTTTGAATGTCTAAAGTCGGAACAAAACTTTAGTGTATTTTTCACATTTATTTGTTTAAAACCTCCATCCTTTATTCGGCTTTGATACTGGCAACAATAAATTAAAAAAATTACATTTGGTGCCGCAATGACAATCAAATATTCTCAAACCAAACAAGAAAATGTTAAAACTGTTATTTAAGGTTTATAAATATTGATTTTCTAAATAGAGAATGCACCATTTACACGTTCTTCATAAATGTTACGAGGGAAGAAGGGGTGGTGGTAGAATAGTAGAGACAATAATCAATAAGAGTGTGTCACGTCAAATTTTCTAAAAAGAAAATATTGACTACTTCTTGTTCCTCCCCTGCTACTTCTAGCCGCATAAACAAGCCAAGACAACTAGCTTGAAGTGTGGGGACAAATTAATGACAATGTAGTCGGAAAAGCACACACTAGCGGAGGTGGGTAGTCAACCCACCCCGTCCTCGTCATTGGTCGAATGGATAGAAATATAATAGAGCTAAATGGGATTGAGATAGAGGCGGTGTTTTAAAATCCGCTTTAAATCGGCCGGTTCGACCGGTTGAAATCGGTAACTGAAGGCTAAGCATGTTCGAGTGCGTCTGGTTTAGTCTAATTCTGAGCTAATTTTTTACCGGACGGTTTTTACGGTTCAACCGGCCGAAACTCGAATCCGGACCGCTAATTGGACCGATTTTTTAAACTTAAGTTACGCACTCACGTTAAATAATGAAGAACTTGATGCATACAATACTCCAATGTAGTTTGTTTTTTTGTAATTATAGTTTGATTTTGATGTTTTTTTTGGATAATTGTAATTTATTTAAGTTTTTTTTTTATATTTGTCGGGTTTGAAAATTTATAAATTGTATATTATAAATTTACAGAATAGTCAATCCGGTTCGACGATCCGGGTCAACCGATTGAACCTTTTTTTGACACAAACCCAATCTTGATTAAAAACCGGGTTTTATTAACATTAGATAGAGAAGAATGCTATAAAAAAAACTTATTCACTGAATTATACTTTGATAAAACAATTAAATAGATTTTTTAACGATCGTTTTATTAAAAACAAGAGGTACTACCAAGGAGGATGTACCAAAACAAGAGAGACATCAAGGATTATTACACCATGCTATTCACCACACCGATATGGCCATATGTATGTTTAACCCAAAGGAAGGCAAAAGATTTAATCTCTCCAACTATCTCGTGGCTATCCTTACTATGACCATCGAACACTTTGCATTTCTGAATCCTCCAAAGGCATTATAATTCAATCCCATGATTTTCTCATTGATTTACATTCATTATATATATTACATAGTCTTTACATATTTACCTCTTTTTTTTTAACGGCAATTTGGCTCAGCGGTGTATCGAGACTGGTTACCCTGGACCTACCCACTGTCCCGAGTCCAAACCTAATAGCAAGGGAACCCGGGAACGCCCCCCATTTGCACCATCGGGCGGGAACCTGGCAAGCCCGCAAGCCGCACCTGGAACCCCAGTGGCGCCACTCCAGGATGTTTCTTCATGCGGCTCAAGTCAGCTAAGTGTCTTGGCGTTTGGTGGCACTAAAAATCGACCAAAGATACTAAAAAGGCTACAGCGCCAAAAGATTGCATGGGTGTCGGGCGAACACGTAGGCTTGTGCCTAGGTCTGCCACTGGCTGGAACACGTAGATGTTCAGACCAAACAAGCGGTGTTGGTCCAGTGGTCCTTGCAAGTGAGCGTGGATGTATAATGTACAAGTAGCTACTTAGCTAGAACGTGATTAGTCTGGATTTAGGAATTTTGAATGCATGGTTCAATATTGAATGCATTTGTGTGTACGTTGTTTTGTATCTAAAGATAACAGCCTAATAGGGCATGGTTTGATGAGTTTTTTAAAAAAAAAGGGGGTATGACTTGAGGGTTTTTCTGTTCAAAGTTTTATTTTATAGAGACCATATCAAGGGTGGGTTCAGGGTTGAGTTCCCTGCGTGACATATTGCTATGTTACTACATTGAACGTGTACAAACGTTTTTACCAAAAAAACAAGTTTAAAAACATGAATACCTGTCGCTACAACTCTTCAACTTCAATTGAAAACCCACACTGACACCGCTTTGTCCTTATGGAACTCCCTACATTAGAACCAGTATCATTTGTCAAAAACACATGCTCATGGTCTTCTTCAAACAATGGGCGTAGCACAACATCAGGTTGACCAACATCTTCATTTGCTTGGTCGGATATTGGTTCCGTTACATCCTCACTTGGATCATGATGATGAAATGTATCATTTGTTTTTTGAATATCGCTCAGAGGCTGTGTAGAAATTCCCTCGGCATATCGGTTGTTCAATCTTTGTCTAGTAACTATGGACGAAAGAAGCTGATACCACCTGGATATGGCTTGAGCTTCATTCTTCCTTCTCTCTTCTGCTCCCCTTCTCTCTTCTTCTTCTGCATATGCCTGCAAAAACCAGAATCATCAATTCATCATCAACCGTGTGTAATATGACATATAAAAATAGTTAATTTGACATCAAAAGTCATTAATTTACCTCTAGAATTGTATTCTTGAATTCACTACACACCACAATGCCATTATATACAGGAATGGATCGGCCATTTCGGAAATCAAATCCAACCATTGCAGGTGCATAATCAATCTTCAGCTTCTTTGCAATAGCAAAGATTCTTGGAAATCCTAAGTGCACGGTTCCTGGCGGCAAACACTTTTCAGACCACACATCTACTTGCCCGCGATCATTCTGTACACCAGTATAACAAACTAAATGTTATAATCATAGTCAAAGAGATTATGATTTAAACAAACTGATTATGACCTTTGGCACAATCCCATTTTCTGCAGAAGGCAAACACAAGGGTTCTGTTTGCCATTTTCCAAAAAGATCGACAGTGCCTCCAGGCCCTACACTATCATTTTCATCATCTTCATCAGCTTCAGGGACTTTCCCTTTGTTGACTTTTATTGATCGCTTCAACACCTTAACAGGAAGTTCATTGACTTTTAGTTGTAGCCCTTCCCGCATCCATCTCTCTTTGGTGTGTAGCATTTGGACACAAGCTCTTGGGTAAACAGGATGACCAGAACAAAATCCCAAGATGGGACCCTTTGGGTGAAGAATTTGGTACTTTGTAAGCCATCTTTCCAAAGCATATAAATGATGACTTTTATAAGCCTGGATACATCAATGAAATCCCAAAAAGGTTAATAACAGTATAATGAAATATGTATCAATACATACATTAAAAAAATATAGATTTATGCACCTAACCTGTTGATTAGTTGGAAGTGGCTCTGTTAATGCCTTGGTTTCAAGCTCCATATCCTCAAGATATGTTCTTTCGTCGCTTTTCACATTATTAGACATTGTGTGGGTGCCTGAAGAACCGGCAGTATCCGGTGTGGTTTAATATAACAACTATTCATTTATATTTGTAATCAATCTTATATGCTAAAAAAAGAACCACACCTTCGGTCGCTCCAGACTCCAACTCTTTAAGTGGCAGCAACACGGCATCCCACCAAGTAGAATTAACTCGATGAGAAGCTATCTTGTACCACTTTGCACAATACCTGAAAGAACAAGATTTCACATATTAATTAGAATGCTTCAAAAGGTGTCTGTGTGTGTTCCCCCGCGCGCGGAAGAAGGAAAGGGGGGGGGGGGGGGGGGGTAATTATAACCTGCGAGTCACGTCTTTAGCTCCTTGACCAGCAAAAGCAACAACATATCTCAAGTTAGTTTTACATGCAGCAGCTGCAGCTTCTACTTTGTGTTCACCATCAATGATTGCATTTACAGCATCAACATGAACCCATTTTCCAGTTGAATTATCTCCAGTGCAATAGACTTCTGCCCAATACATTGGAGCTCCTGATTTTCTTGATCCAAATGCAGTAGAAATTTCCTGAGATTCTTCAAATTTGATTTTCTTCAGTCTCTTGAAAGGAGATAAACTTGATGAACTAATATTTGAACTTTTAACATCATTGTCAATATTGCATTCAGAAGTCTGCGCTGCAGTTGCAGAAAGAGCCATTTCCATCTGCATCTCAAACTCAATATCCCCCCTCCTCTTTGAGCCCTTAGATGAAGGATCCATTTTCTTCTCATTTGACTGGTCAACAATGGGAGAGTCTGTATCTCGAGAAATGGTTCGACTTTGACCTGACTTTTTAATTTTCCTTTGTCTTGAAGCTTTTGTAGGAGCTTCAGATGCAATCTTCGTGTCAGCACCAATAGGTGCAGTATGTTTACCAGAAGATGTAGAAGCCTCATTTGATTGAGTCACCATGATCGTTGACGAGCTAAATACGCCCTTACCCAGTTTTCTTCCTTCAGACATATCATCACATTTATCAGCATCTGGCTTCAAGGATGCAACATCTAAAATGGATACAAACCTGAAAACAGAACAACCCTTTTTGTATTAACAAAACTACATATTACAATACCATGGATTAAAAACCTTACCGTGTTGAAAAATTCAATGCTCTGAACAGTGCCACAGATAAAGCAGCCAACTGCAAAAAAAACGATCAGTGGTTCATATGTGAAGATATTCAGAGAACTGATTTATCCATTTCTACTGCTAATCTTCTAGATATAGCATATCATCTCAAACCCATATGTACTTTTTTGTTTGCACATAAGAAAATCAAAATCATCGAAGAAATACCTCTTCTGGAGTCCCCTCATGGGTTTCAAGAGCCCTACTTATAGCTAATTGGAAGGATTTTTCAATAGTTGAAATTCTGACGTGGAAGTTACTATGGAACTACAAGTAATAAACAATCCATCAAAACAAAAATTGTAACAATTTTTAAACTAAATGAAGAGTGGGGGAAAGTTAGAAAATAGGATAAGAAAGCAGTGTACCCAGTTGACTAAGGGAGTCAAAGAATCCACTGTGAGATTTGTGGCCTCTAATAACTTCAGCAAGTTTGATGGCAAAAGTGATAATAAGGCAGCCTGTTATGAGAACATGCATACCATAATGAGTACGAAAGAAGAGTGCAAATCAATTTTAGGTGTAAATAAGAAAATAACCTGAATCAGAGGATCATCACAAGCACTATCAATTAATCGTCCCCGTCCAATTAAACAGAGTAAATGTGCCCTATGTACAAGCTCAGCTACTTCCTGTCATGAAAAGAAACAACTTTTAAGCTGAAGTAAAGTTAAAGGGTGATTCTTGAACAAAAGAATTTTTAACATTAACCTTTTCTTCAGCAGAAGCTCGACGTATAGGCTTCCGCTTAGTTGTACCAGGTGATGACTCGAACTCAATAGTGATATCCTTGTTTATTAAATCTGAATGATTATATTCAGAATTAGAATTGGGATTTGATCCATCTTCCCAATCTGAATCAGCCATTACATCTTCCAATTCAGGCTTAGCTTGCTGAGGACTTCCATCATTTGTGTTCAGAGGTGATGAGTTCTTAGAACCACTGGCTTCCAATATATTTTGTCCATTGCTGTCGACTTTAACATGTTTTTCCTTCCCCTTTAACAGGACAATGAACCAATGATTGAGATCAACAACAAGAAACAAATAAGAAAATTGAAAGCTAAGTACACTTAAAAAAACAACCATTTATTTGCATGCTTACAACTTGAAGTCAAGAAAACCAACCTTATCAGCAGAATCACAATTAAGAGTGTAACTGTCTTGCTTTTTCAACCCACGAGAGCGACGTGAACCAGCTTGTTTCAGAAACTTGTTGACCCCAACCTGTGATGTATTAGCAAGAGTGCCTGATACAAGGATACTTCAAGCGTTAATAATACCACCAATGAGTCTTGTTCAGGTACAAACACATCTACTATGATTATTAATCTAACTATCACATTTCAAATCTTTACAGATTTGCTTTCCTCAAGATGTCATGTGCCTCTACCAATATAGAAGATAGAAATAAGGGTGTCTCAGAAACAAGCTATGATTGAACATACTCATATCTCTTAATATGCCTAGATTCAAACTTAGAATTCATGGTGGGATGGAGGGACTACAACATCTTTTTAGAGAGATATGGTCTACAAATAATGTATAGTTGCAACTTGCAAATGTTGGGGAATTAATCTGATGCAAGGGTAATGATAATCAAATAGCATGGACATGTTTCCTTCCATCGTGTATGGAAATCACTTTCCAAAAGTAGTAATTTTGACCCTTTATTGTCTGGGTCATTACAAACTCGGCTTTAGGATAACATAAGAGACACAAATTTAAATATAAGGCAAATAGGCGATAACTTACGCAAAACTCAGAGAGACAGATTGTAAGATGGTTTGTATATTCTGATTGAATCTTTATATACGTCACTTAAGATATCTAACTGATGCACCTTTCCATGAACATATGAAACTGTTCATA
>JBCNJP010000019.1:21165595-21185437 GCA_039602395.1 Deinandra increscens subsp. villosa
ATTAAGCCCGGTGTCTCTAGCAAAAAGTGAGGTGTCTAAAGAAATGGGCTATTCCAATTGTTCCTTTTTTCTTTCACATATTTCAAAAAAAAAAAAAAAAATCTTCCAACTCACCTCACATAATCACCTCCATACTCTTCTTATTTTTACTCTCAACGAGGAATTAACCGCGCGTTACAGTGGTTGTGTATTCGAATTTTTCAGATATACGAAACACCCGTTGTATTACATAATCAAATTGGGTGGTTGTATATGTATATATGACATCAACAACATCCGATAGTAGTGTTTACAAAACAGGTTTACGCGGTGATGTTTAAACCGGTGGTGGGGCGCCATGTGATGAAGGCCCTGAAACAAACAATAGTAAAACATGCAAGTTATTTTCTTGGTCAGGTTGTAAATTTGGAAAGAGATTAAGTAAAATTTGAACCTGTATCTGTAGGAAGATGCCTTTTGACACCGGTTGTTGTGGTTTGTCGGTGTTATTGTCTTGCCAGAACTGGGTTCGTGGGGGTAGAGAGGCGGTTGGACTACGAGGCTCTTCTCCAGAGGGGTGTTGTGTTGCTGTTGAGCTTGATGTGCCACCTATATGTTATGCTCGATTGATGTTAAAGGTTGTTAGTCCAAGCTTTGTGTATAATTGAACCTTCAGGTGAAAACGGAAAACCTTTCCTTTTGTTTCTATTATTGCTGCAGGTAAGGTCTTAGGATCAGCGGTGGTTTTTGCAGTTATCAAGTCACAACAGGGGGAGCTAAGTATTATTTGGTCGGCGTCGTACCTCAAGAAAGTAAAGGCTAAGGAAACTGTTGTACATGAATTTTTTGTCATTAGGTAAAGAAAGAAGTACATGTATTTGCATGTTAAAATCCACTAGTGCGCGGGACATATCCAGAAACCATCCAACCAGTAGGCTGCTAGGCTGCAAGTTACGAATGAGCATTGAGTTTTAAACCACGGTTCCTGTGTTGTGAAATCCGAAATAGAAGTGTCGTAAATAAATGTACGACCCTGATCAAACATAAGAGTAATAGATAAGAATTGTGCAAATATATACAGATGTTTCTATGTTAGAAATGCATTCTTTAAAAGGCGTTACAAAAGTACTGTATTGTAATTTTGCTTTGTATAAAAATAGCAGGAGGTTTACGCGGTGCATTCTTTACCGTTATAAAGGCGATTTTTTTTCTCAGCAGTCCGATTAACCGCCTTTATAACGGTGATTAAAAAATCATAACCGGTAAAAGTGGTTTAAAAAAACCGTTTAATAATAACTGGTGAAACCGATTCGCAGGTTATTTTAACTGGTTAAAACCGGTAAAGAAACACAATATATATATATATATATATATATATATATTTCAATAGATTAACCTATGACCGGGTTATTTTAACCGGTTGATAAGTTAGAAACCTCAACCGGTTTGGAACCTAAGGTTTCTATCGTTTCTTAATCGGGTTGTACTGTACCGGTTAAAAACGGGTTCGGTTATGTTTACCGGTTTATTCTGTGCACCTTATATGGCACTGGTAAAGGTGCACAAATCAGTTAGTGACCGATTAACCGTTTTATAACGGTAATTAAGAAATCATAACCAGTAAAAGTGGTTTTAAAAAAATATAAAAACACTATTTTAAAAAATATTTTTTAACTGCCAATATAAAAACACTATTTTTAAAAAATATATTTTTCCAGTAGGTTAACTTAAATCCGGGTTATTTTAACCGGTTAATAACTGGTTCGTAAGAAACCTCAAACCGGTTTGGGACCTAATGTTTCTACCGTTCGTAACCGGTTTGTACTATACAGGTTAAAAACGCGTTCGGTTAGCTTAACCGGTTTGTAATAAATTAAAAACAAAGCGAATTAAAAAAAATTATGATGATAATCTATTAATAGAAGAAAAAAGAGAAAGGAAAAAAGGGAAGAAGGATGGTAATTCAAAAATCATAACCGGTAAAAGTGGTTAAAAAAACGGTTAACAATAATCGGTGAAACTATAACCAGTAAAAAACTGCTATTTTAAAAAATATATATTTATTTAAATAGATTAACCTATAACTGGGTTATTTTAACCGATTAATAACAGGTTCGTAAGTTGGAAACCTCAAACCGGTTTGAAACCTAAGGCTTCAACCGTTTCGTAACCGGTTTGTACTGTACCGGTTGAAAACAGTACTCGGATAGGTTAACCAGTTTGTAATAAATTAATGATAAAAACAAATTTGAAAAAAAAAACCATATGAGGATAATCTATTAAAAGTAGAAAAAATAGAAAGGATAATAGAAGAAAAAGGAAAGAAAGAAAGGAAAAAAAAAAAGAAACATTGGCGGCTGGATTCGAACTCAGGAAAGAAAGTTTGAAATACCGGAAGCCTTACCGGCTGATCTAGAATGTCTGTTTGTAAAGGTTTCAGCAACTTTGAATATATATAAAACTAGAGATCGACCGCGAGTTGCTGCGGTAGAATGGTAAAATTTAAGGGAAAAATTAGCCAGGTAGCGAAAATATTGGTTTATAAGTGTATTAGATACTAAAATCTTTACTCAAATCAAAAGAAATGAAAGAGTTAAACCGGATCGATACAAAGCCTATTTTACAACCGAAATTAATCCTGAAACTTGTTTGATAAGGGCGGCCTCATTCCAAGTGACGTGTGGTAGTAACTCCTGCGGAGGAAGAGTCTATGAAATGCAAATTTTAAAGTAAAATAGGCTTAAATTTATAGTAAATATGAATTTTAAATATGGAAGTAATATTAATATCTTAACAAAGTGTACTTTCATGATTTTATAGAACTTAATCAATATGAGTTAATAGTTATTATCTTTTAATATATGGGCACCAATTAGCTTAGAAGATTACCTTATATAGGAAGTTTTGAAACTTTTCTTTATTGGTTAAAGTAAGTTGGTTTTCCACAGCTGAAGCTATGCGACTCGTCCTATTAATCCTCATCCAGTTCTAAAAGGAATGAGTAACATAAAAAGTTTATTAAACTATATATTATACAAAATGTTTTAACTTTTGTCATTACATTTGACACACCAAAATAATAATAGAAGAAAAGGACTAATCATGTAAACCCAACCCATATTGACCCATTTTGACTTGTACCAAAATTATTACCGATTTTAACTTGTTATACCAACAAACCTAACCAACCTATTTTGCCACCAGACAGCCACTAATAGCAACATACCTCTGTCTGGTTTTGGTTAGCAATACCAGCTTTACAAAATCTCTGTCTGGATCAAAACTTTCACAAAACCTCACATCTCTTACAACCGACACAATCCTCTGTTCTTGGAGCAGAAGCTATTCGTAAAATACAATAATATCCTTAATTGATTCAGAAAGTAAAACACAGTAAAAGTCACCGAACAACAAAGGAAACTCTTCCACCATGTATCACCAAAGAATTATATCCATCAACCCTCTTGATTCACCAACTCCACCACCATCTATCACCAAAGAATTATTTCCATCAACCCTCTTGATTCACCAACTCCAACTGAAAAGTTTCCGAGGAAGAAAAGTTATTAGATTGTTTACGGTTGTCTTTACTGGTGGTGACATCATACTTCCTGAAGTGCTTATGTATAGGTGGAAACAAATTTACTTGCACTCTATTCTTGAAAATTTTCAACAAAAGAACAAAACCCATAAGCAAAAACCAATAAACATGGCAAAATTTACGCATTCTAACTCACCTGATAATTAGGATTTAGAAATTTTGACCCCATAAGTTGCAGCCTCTTCGAGCCTATTAATTATTCCTCCTGATAAAGCACATAATTTATACTTGGTGAAGGTTTTGAGTGCTCCTCTCCTGCAGAGCAAACGATGCAACACAATTAACCAAAAAACATCCAAATAAGTTCACATTAAAGAACACTCAAACATTTAAACATGAAAATCAAAAGATTTCATTCTACTAAATGATGCAACAAAATTAACCAAAAAAACATCCAAATAAGTTCACATTAGAGCAGCTTGAACTTCATCTTGATCAGCTAAGTTGCATCCATTTGGCATAAACACAAACATGTTATACCTTTCTTGATGGACAACCAAAAAAAACCACAAAGTAAACAAATTGAATTGGTAATTCCTTGCAAACAGTTCATCCATCTGCAAATGATATTGTAACTTCAATATCCCTGGCACTTACTTGCCATTGCTTATCATCAGAGTAGTAGAAAGTTACATTGTGTGCAGGCGGAACATTATTACATAGAAGTGTAACTACAACAGGAGGCAGGGGCTGAATAGAAGAAAATGTTTATCAGTAAATAGAAATGATAATGACATAAAGTATAATAAAATTCTGTAAATATGAAAAAACTGACCAGGGATGGTGAATTAGCATCTAAGATGATTCAAGAAATAGATTATAACATGTTTGTCTCTGAAAAGAAAAGTAAAATGTTAGATACTAATGTAACAAAACATGAAATAGAAGAATATCATTAACTAAGAAGATAAGAATTGAAATACAGTAATCATATATAACCTCAAGTGCACACATCAACGATCTATGAACTATGAAAAAAATAAATAGAAGAATATGATCGCTGGAAAATTCGTCTACAATATGCGAGGCTTGACATCTGCATTTCTGTGGCACAGATCCTTTCATAGAGCAGCCTACAAAAGGGTATTCAAAAGACATTAGATAAGCTTACTATATATGAGGCTTGACATTTTCTGTAAAGTTTATTTAGCTTAGGAGAGGCCTTTTCATACACCTTGTATTTTTAAAAGAGAGGTTTCCTCTTTTTTCTTCTTTTTATTTGAGCTATTTTGCTTGTCATATGTAATTTTAGGGAGAACGTTAGGGTATGCATAAAAATTAGCCACAACCTTGATTAGAAACAGTAAAGTAATTAGGTTTTAAGAAACATATAAATAGAGTGCAGACAAACAAAATCATTGATGGTACTTTGAATTTCAAAGAATAAAGTTATCACAAAAGAGGAAGTTGAAAAGGTAAATCAATATCTCTATATTTAGCTTAAGCAATGTGCACATTGGAAAATAAGAAATCACATCGATGATCGATAGTATATACATATTTTTTTAAGGTAATCTCTCTTACCACAAAGGAAAATAATAGCATGTCTTATGTGGATTAGTCGGCTCTAACATTGAATTTTGGATCCAAACAACACATATTTGCTACAAATATTAGCTCTTTTCATATAAAAATTGAAAAAACTAACAGGTGAACTTAACCATTCTACTTTTAAAAAAACTTAACAAATCAAAGAGCTTGCAACAAAATTACACATTAAAATTCAACCAAGTGAAGTAAAATAGTAAGAAGTATGGAATTGTACCTAGTGATTGCAGTGAATGCTTTCTGTGTTTCCAGTTAATTCTCAAAATCTCCTTTAAAATGGTAACTCCAATATCACCTACTTTCACTTAAAATACATAATCAGTAATAGCTACTACCACATGTTCTCTTAATACACCATCATTAAATTAAAGCTCCTACCCCAGACCCTATTTTCCTAAAAGAATTTGATGCAATAAACATAAAGCCACCTTTTAACAAAACTTATAGTATGACAAAAAACATACATAAAGAATCTCAATGTTGGTGTGTATGTGGACTATGTCTCACTCCCACGACAATTTCTTTCTTTTTTTGGTATTTTCTATAGCTATCTATGGTTACTCACGCATCAGTATAGATTTTTGCTTCATTATATTCGCAAGGTTATGGGTGCTCACCAGAAAACCATTGGGAAATAATAATAAATATATCAAACTTGAAATTGATTTTGTGATGCTATGAGTATGAAAAAAAATATATTGCTACAGTCAAGTTGAAATTGATTTTGTGATGCTATGAATATAGATAGCTTATATCACACAATTTTCGATCAAATTCAACATCAAAATAAAAAAAAACCACTGCAAACACACACACACAAAAAAAAAATTATAAAGAAGATTGATAACTAAGATACATACCATGAAGAGCCTTGCGAAGGAGCTACTTGATTCTCACAACATGAAGAGTGAACCTCTAATCGAAGAAAGGATGCTTGATTGATGGCTATGAAGGATGAAAATCAAATTACAAACAATGTATGAGGATACATCATTAGGTATTAATAAAGCAAACAATTATCTTCATAATTAATATAATCAACGTTTACAGTTTGGATTAGAACTGTTCTTGGTATATCGAAATTTTGCAACAATTATCAATAATTCAACATTAAATGCAGAAATCCTTCACTCTCAATCATCGATTAACGATCTAACATCTAATATCAGGAATAGAATTTTTTGACAAAATAGGAACTTTGCCCGATCAGTAGTGGTTTCTAGGACTTTTTTGATTGTGTTTTTGGAAATAGGAGGCTCGCTAACTCAGTTAGCGAGTTCATCCTACGTGGTATTTAATGAGGGTGACTCGGATTAAAGAGCTCAATTAAATAAAAGAAAATGCCATGTGGAAGTGTACTCGCTAACCCAGTTAGCGATTTCTTCATAGAATTTATTCTCCTGCAGAGACTTGATTGATTTTTGTCGGAGCATTAGGGCTCGCTAACTGAGTTAGCGATACACTTAAAATATAAAGAATTTCGTCCCTGATGTAGTATATATGTTTATATATATATAGTAGGTTTAAGTTACATAAATTTTACGTTATAAAATGTCTCGTGGTTTCACTGAAGAGCTTAAGGCGAGTTTAGCTCGGTGTTGGTTACTTGAACAGCTTTATGTCAACAAAGAATATGATGATCTCTTCTGGATTCGCGTTAAGAATGCATTTGATGTGGAAGAAGATACCGGGCATACAAAAGACGAGTTAAAAAGAATTTGGACGCCCATAGAGAGGGATGTTGAAAAGTTTGATGCAATCTATAAAAGGCGAAAGAGGGAAGTCGTAGATTGGGAAGACGATGCCGATGTTTGGGAAGAATCTCTTACTGAATATGCCCGAGTTTATGGAAGCCCGTTTAGCGAGATAGTGGTTTGGGAAGTTCTAAATGGCGGCATGTAAAATCTTTATTTTAAACTACTGTTAACGAAATATTAATATTAATAAAGTATTATTGATATTGAATGAGGGGAATGACATATTTATAGTTTTTTGAAAAATAATTTAGATTTTTTTTTATTCAAAATATATATACGTAGGTTATGTTAGGTAGGTTAGGTGGGGAAATAAATTCTTTTAATGAAATCGCTAACCCAGTTAGCTATTTCATCTTTAATTTTTTTTTTTAAACGATTACCTTCAAATTTATCTCATACTTCCACCTATAAATATTACTCACTTTCATCTTCATCTTTCACCAAATTTCTCTACAACTTCTCCACACAAATTATCCATCTACTTAATATCTTCATTCTTCATGTAGGAATGTTTTATGAGTGTGTGACGGTGTAGACACTTCCGGTGGCGCCGAGGATGAAGGACTCGGTATTCGAACGGTGGAGGAGGCGGAGGGCGTTTTCGAGAAATTTTTTTATGTTTTAGGTTTTCCAAAGTGAGAAAACATAAAAATCCTTGCTTGAAAACGCTCTCCGTCTCCGTCAGCGCTCCAATATCAAGTTCTTCATCTCTCGACGCCATCGGAAACGTCTATTTCTTCACACGCTCCTAAAATATTCTTCTACATTTTATGTTTTTGTATTATATTGTTTGTATTAAGAATGTCATATTTAAATAAATTTATTATTGAAAAATTACTTTTTTATTTTATCTTGACATTTAGTCGTTTAAAAAAAAATTAATTTTGTTTAGAAGCCTCTCATGGCATTTACAAGCATATTAACACACAACATAAATTAAAAAAATAACATTAAAAATTAGAAAACACCAAAAATATCTGCGACGTGCCCGCTGACGCTGTCGTCTTGGTTGATATTCGTTTACCCCAAGATCAACAGGGGTTGTCTGGAGGTGTGAGGGATATTGTGAAACACCCCAATCACCAGAGAATCCCAACATTTGTCCCGTGGTGTTGTAAATATTTTGGAAACCTTGATAATACTCACTTGGAGGTAAATTGGGTCTTGCAAGATGACCGGCACGCTCATGTATTTGTGTCATTCCATCCGCCTACAATAAAATGAACATTAATAATTTATTATTAAATAATAAAAGTTGTAAATAAATTATTAAAAAGTGTTACTAACCATTATTTGATTCATCCCTCCGGAATCGATAATGGGTGTTGGACCCCGTTGATATCTCGGGTCAATAATATACGTGACCGTACGACTACGGTACCATTCTAGATAGCCTTTTCAATTTAAACACAAATATGACATACCATTCTAAAAAGTGTTACTAACCATTATTTGATTCATCGTTTCTCGTCTGCACAATTTAAACACAAATATGACATATCATTGACAAGTTTGTCAACACAAACATGACATATCATTGACAAGTTTGTCTTCTTGCTGCCTTTTCAATTTAATTAAACCTTTTTTTTTTTCAAACATGACATAACTTCCCCATCTTTTCATCGTTGGAAACATGGTTTCGAAACTGTTCTAAAAACCAACCCCAGCTCTCATTTGTTTCCTCATCCACAATGGAATAAGCCACTGGGAGTATGTAGTTGTTTGCATTTTTTGAAACTGCAATCAACAATTTCCCCCGGTACGGACCTTTGAGATGAGTGCCATCAATCGAGATTACCGGCTGGCACATATGAAATGCCCTGATAGACGGACCGAATGCCCAAAACACATATTTAAACACGGCACAATCGGATGGGCTTTGTGGATGGTGTAACCATGTAAATACCTACAAATAAACAATTACTAACAATTAATAAATGAAACAATAGAAAAAATTAATAATAACGATATATCTAATAAAAATTAATATAACTAAGCATTAAAAAATACTAACTGTCCCGGGGTTTGAATTCTGTAAAGCTAATACGTATCTTGGCAACTCCATGAAGTTGCTTTCCCAGCTGCCATGAATGCTTTCAATAGCCTTTCTGCGAGCGACCCAACCCTTAGAATAATTGATATCAACTTGTAGCATCTCTTTTATAAACGTTTGGATTTGCTTCACAGGGAATGTTAGATCATTCCGGATTTGTGGGAATATATATTGAGCAACATCTTTTGATCTAAGAGACCGGTTGTTGTTTCTTACAACCGTTGGGTAGCAAGAGTGTTGATCTGTCCAGGTGGTGATTTTCCACATGAAATGATTTTTGGGCTTTATTGCTCCAACACGCCAAAGACATGACGAGGAGTACTGTCTTTCATCAAGACTTTCATCAAGATTAGGATTTTTTGATGGCTGGACAGATTTACATCTTGCCTTCCATGCCGTTGGTTTGCTATCAGTTACGTAAATCTCTCGTGAACGAGCAACGTTCCATTTTCGTACAGCGAACATTACGTCATCTTTGCTTCTAAAGTACATTCCCAAACGAATATCTTCGATTCCTTCACTCCAAATTTCCATATGGTCTTCGTGGTCATAATCAGGGACGGAGTACGGAGCCATGTCATCATCGTCGACAGGGTTTGGCGTGATGGGCCCTTGAGAAAACCCATAATTAATACCATCGCGGTATCTTTGCGTTGAAGCTGGGAGTTCAAGCTCAACATCAGATTCTTCTTCTGAAGGGGGTTCTTCACTCTCTACGGTATCTTCAGTGATGTTACCTTTAGAAAACAAAAAAAAATTATAAATTGTTATATAACTTAACAAACACTAAACATTTATATATTCAGTGATGTTACCTTCTGAAGAGTCATCATTCCAAGGTTCATGTGTGTGCAACTGTGTGGACGGACCGGCTTGAGAATCATAATAGCTGGAAGGGTTGTATTGTTGTGTGTCAAACTGAAACGGAGCTACGTTCTCCCAAGAAACTTTAATATGACCCATATAATTATCAACAGATGCAGCAAGATAATACAATGTGTTCATATTTTCATCATTGACAATAAATGTTCTCTCAAAATACCCTTGATATGTGAAAAATAGAACAAGATTTAAACTAACAGAGTGTCTATCAATTTGTATTGTGTTACAAATCTGATTAACAAACTCTGCATATGAAATTTTAGATGTCACAAACATCGTATGAGATAGAACAGAACTATCACAAACAATAGATCCGTCTTCACCATGATTAATTTCACCCCCCCAATACAATTTGATAAGAAATGGACGGATTGAAGAATCCATTTAACAAAGCTACTGAAAAATTACTTTGTTCTAATCTTAAACCTATATTTATACTACCCTATTTAATCATAAAATTTAAAAAAAAAATAAACATTTATACAAACCAACCTACCTCCTCGTACCCGACAGAATCAATTTCACTGAAATCGCTAACTCAGTTAGCGATTTCTAAAAACCCTAAAGAATCCTTTGACCATAACATCAAATCTCTGCAGGAGAATAAATTCTATGAAGAAATCGCTAACTGGGTTAGCGAGTACACTTCCACATGGCATTTTCTTTTATTTAATTGAGCTCTTTAATCCGAGTCACCCTCATTAAATACCACGTAGGATGAACTCGCTAACTGAGTTAGCGAGCCTCCTATTTCCAAAAACACAATCAAAAAAGTCCTAGAAACCACTACTGATCGGGCAAAGTTCCTATTTTGTCAAAAAATTCATCAGGAATATGAATAAAAGCGAATTACCATTTCATCAGATTTAGGGTTTATCGATTTCATCGAAGGATGTTCCAGAATCAGATGCGTATGAATCAAATGCGATATTCGATTGAAAACTTAGGGTTATCGATTTCATAGTGGAGGAAAAAAAACTTAACAAATAAAAGAATCAGACGTCGTTCTCCTGAGAGAAATAGAACTGGTATTCGTAACCCTAGGACATGGAGGAAAAAGGCTTGACGAACCTCCTAAATTATCAGTCGCAGATGCATCAGAATCCTTCGTATTCACACTCAAACCGCCTGTTTCCATTAACCGATGCACAAATCAATCTGGGTTTGGTTGAGTGGAGGCCTTTCCTCCCTCTAACGATGTACTAAATCCAGCCCTGGTCACCATCCACATCACTGGAATCAGCCATCTCTCTCTTTGGCCACCGCCTCA
Organism: Deinandra increscens subsp. villosa; assembly: GCA_039602395.1. Classification (NCBI taxonomy): domain Eukaryota; kingdom Viridiplantae; phylum Streptophyta; class Magnoliopsida; order Asterales; family Asteraceae; genus Deinandra; species Deinandra increscens. The sequence goes on from JBCNJP010000019.1 coordinate 21,176,686, forward strand.
CCGCCCTCCCCGCCATGCTCTCCTCACTGGATAATCGAAACGGCAACAACAACATTATCTTTCTCATCACTCTTCATAATTCTGATGATCATGAATCAAACTGTCAGATTCATGGTAATCGTTGTTTGACCTAGGTCGGAAAAATGAGAGGAGGAAGTGGGTAACTGAATATGAAGAGGAATTTAATTTGAGTTCAATGTGAATTTCATTTGAGTTGAATGTGAATTTCATTTGAGTTTAGGTGGGCACAGAACCATAAGTTCTCTTTCTCTATTGTATATATATACAATATGTTTTAATTATAGGTCAACAAAAGTCAGCCAAGTTGTCTAATTTATTAATATATGATAATAACTATACCACACCAACTTTCACTCTTCTATTATTAAAAAGGTAAAAAATAAAAAAGAAGAGAGAGAGATAGAGAGAAAGAGGAAAGAAAGAAAATATGTTGATATCCGCACTTTAATCTTTCACACCATCCCCTCATCATTCACAATGGTGTCCCCTCACTCCCCTTATTCCACGTCCAAACGAGATAAGTAAATGGTAGTAGTGAATTTCATTGTCCAAAATTGACGACATTTTTGATGTTAAAAACTTAAAATGAGATTTCCAAGCCTCGTTAATCTTATGAAACTAATACATCTATAGGTGAAGTGCCATAAACAAAAACTTAAATATATCAAATGAATGGGTACATCTACCCTCTACTAAAAACAAAACTATAAAACTAATACAAATTGTGTTTGGAAAATCAAGTGAAAAGAAAAAGAAAAAAAAAAGAGTATAGAATTCGATTAAGTACATTTATATATATTTTTTCTAAATGGTTATTTAACTTTTTTATAGTCATGATTACCTCAAAAATCTTAATATAACTCTTAATTTTAGTAGTCATAACAACAATTTATCATTATTTACATGTCTTTATCCAACTTAAACTGAAATTTCGGATGTCAGATTGGTAGACATTCAAGCGAAAAAAGGCAATCCTAGTAAAAGAATCATAACTTCAAAATCGATTGAATATGAATGCGGACATTATATTCATGTGTGGTTCTTAATTAAAAACGAAAATAATAAAAGTCTGTTTGGTATGATATAATATAATAACCGAGATAATGGAATTAATGATTTAATGGATTAATCGAGGGAATGAAATGAATCATTACAATTTCATCATCATGTTTGGTTACCACGTGAAATGAAATAAATCATTGTTCACGTTCTTTGATCGTTAGTAAAAACGAAGTAATTGAATACAACTTTACAAACACTTACATTTAAAATTAACACGTTATTATATATTGAAGAAAGCATAAATGTATAAAGATGAATCATACATAGAGCTATCGACAAATTCTTGTGTTCATCAACTTGGAACCATGGAGGTTTTTTACATAATAGGATTACAATTTCTTTTCGGGGAGGAAGATCCCTTTACAGTAAGTGAATATTCCTTCTTATAGGGGAACTAGTGGGCCATAACCCTAAGAGGGAATGTCTATTAGGCCTGCTGGCTTGTAGAAGTGGGCCTTGCTTCATTGGTCTTATTCTACTCAAACCCATATCTCTTCAAGTCCCCCAGTCTAGCATGAGGTAGTATCGACTACGTTATGTTAGATTCGAATAGTGCGTTTCCAAGAGAAAATACCGGTGCCTTCTTTTCATGTAATCACCCCTTATGAGAGGTTAATCCGTGCTAATTTGTTCGTCTTGCCTATGTCTGGTGAACCTTGGCCCGACATTCGTTTTGAGAGGTGTATCCAGAGGGGTTTAAGATGCAGTGACCATCTTCCGGGGAGTGTGAATGATCGATATTCCCAGATATCGCCGTATTTCCTATAGGCGTGACTGGAGTTTTATTCTATGACGCTCTTCCAGATCTGCGACGGTTGGTCGTCGAGATTCGGCGGTACCTGATCTGAGTTGGTCGCCGGTGCCAGAGGCGCGGCTTTACCAGATCCGCGCCCGTCTGCGGGCGCAAGAAAAGCAGGTTGACCGGAACAGTGACGATCCGCCGGCGCAAGACACGCAGACTTACCAGAGTTGCGGTGGTTGGCCGACAGGAAGGATGCTGCTTTACCTGATCTGCGGCGCTGCTCCGTGATGAGTATATTTTGCCCTATTATTGTGTCGCATCCTTTTCTTTGAAAATTGACCGGACCTTTGACGGTCCGCTAGCGCGAGATGTGCAGATGTAACTTTACCGGATCTGTAGCGGTGCTCCGTGGTGAGTATAATTTGCTCCATCATGATGCTGCATCCTTATCTTTGAGGCCAAAGTTTTCGATTCCCGTATAGATTTATCTGATTCCTTAAAGAGGGAGAAGGACCTTTATCCATGTAGGCCATATAGTTGGGGAAAGCCCACACATCATTTTCTAGCATTCGAACCAGCCCTTCTGGGCAATAACGGTGCCTCGGTGGTCTTATTTGAACTTGTTGTGATCTTTCCACAAATGGCTATCTCCGTAAGTATTTGATTTAGATCAAGCAGGATCCATGGGGGTGATCATGTGAGCCCGTTTTGCCTCATTTTTTCATCTTTTTGATGTGTCAATCTTTGAATGGGGATCATGCCCTTTGTCTTGTAATTTTTTTTTATACAGCCGATTATAATATTCATTTTGTGTCTGCGTAACGTGCGGGCTTACCGGGCCCGTAGCGGTCGGACTTGAGGCGTTCTGCCGATGTAATGGATGCGGCTCGGTCGGGTCTGAAGTGCTGCTACCCGGTTAGTACCAATGCTTGGTCACAGTCCCACATTGTTATCTTTGAAGCGAAAGACTTTAGTGTGGAAACCATTGTAAAGAGGAAATTGCACTTCGATGCTTGTGTTCTTTTACTAATTTGTGGAGATAAAAGGCTTTTATCAATGCACCATTTCTAGACCCACCATCTTTTTACTCCATTCGTTATAGGAAATGTATATTTGGTAATTCTTCCACAATGATGAATTCCTATTTGTAGAGTGGTCAACTGCGCGCCTTCGTCATGTGCCACCTCTCCCCACTTTTTTTTTATTTTTTATTTTTTATATATATATAGAGGCCCAAGGATTTGACACGACGAAGTATTATCCGTGGAAATGCTCATCACTCCCGTGAGGGCCTCGCTTGTAGATGTGCCTCACGAGGAATATATCGTCCGCATAGAGTATATACACATCGTTGTCATTTGAATCTTTTAAAGATCATTCAGACTAGCCTTCCTGGACGAAAACGTTGCTCCAGCGTTGTAGTTAGAAGTTTGTATGAAGTGCTCTTGATGTAATGATCCTGCACCATGTATTTGGACAGACTTTGCTTGTAATAGTTTTTGTATTTGTACGAAATTTATTTAAACAAGCTTTGTGCTGTTTTATTGTTTGCAAGTTGTTATGGGCTAGAAAGTGCTGCGACATCCATCGCGGTGGTCGGATCGTCACCCAACAAAAATGCACTTTGCCAACTTGTCTATTTTGCCGGTGTTTGTTAGTTACTTTGATAGTGTAAAACTTAACAAACTTTGCGGTCTTTGCTTATGGGCATATTGCCTTTGGCTATATTGTCATTATGTTTGGACTTTTAAAGCCGTATGACATGATCAAAATTAAGCCATAGCTATTTTTAGGAAGCGTCTCAAGTGTATATCTTGGTGCGGACTTTGTCCGCGTTACATTTAATTTCCTATGCGGGTCCAAATTTTGGGTTTGGGAGTATTTGCCTTGCAAGCCGGACTTTGGATCCCGCGTCTCATTCTTTTGAGGGAGTTATTTTTATTCCCTAAAGTTATTCCCGTAGAATGACACGGGGCGTATCATTATGCGTCTCATTATTTCATTACGAGCGTTATTTATAAAATACAACTAATAGTCGGGTAACAATGTGGTCTTTGCGGCAAATTAGCATGAAGACTCAAGAAATATCGTTATTTATAAATGAGACTTTAAAAGTCTCGAGGGCTTGCCTTGAGGATAACCGGTCATTAATCATGTAGAGACTAAAAAGTTCAAAAACTTTAAAAGTCTCGAAGAAAGACTTTTGATGTATTAAACCGGGTCTTTTTAAGGTATACGATCAATTAGGTGATATCAATACCGCCCCATGCTGGCCCCCGGGTTGAATGCTACTAAAGATAATTAATAGCTTTCAACTTTATAAAATTAGTTAGGATTAACGATTAGTACCTCTAATATAGTGAAATACCGCACCAGCGTACTACGTATGTTCCCGACAAGCTGGTGTAAGAGTATAGCCGTGGCCACCATTTTAAGAAGCTCGGAAGCACTGTATCTGGATGGTCTTTTAATCAAGGGGAACACAAACACCTTTATTTGTATGCATTAACTAAATGAACGATGGAGTGCCCAAGTTTTATAGCCGCTTGCTTGCACTTCATTTTTGCTGTGGAACTTTGATTTCAAATTCGTTGATTTATATGGAAGAGTATTAGTCCCTTTCTCCTTTAGTTCATGGCCGACTTCATCATAGCAGAAATGGAACCGCTGGGGGTATGAGACGATCATTGACTAGAGTCACGTGTTGTGTAGGATGCCGTTTATTCAAGTTGGCGGTTAAGCGATGAAGAGTGCTTCCAGGTTTAGGATAGCTCCTCAAAGGAGAGTGGTTCCGATTTTGATGCGGACTTTCTTGTAATATATTGGTTTATCAACTTGTCCGGCTAAAAGGACTCTTTGAAGTAAAGATATCGAAAAATGTGCTATGGGATGCCAAGAACGAACCGCACGTCTCTCATCTCCTGGGCATCATTTTCTACATGGATTGGTGCGTCACAAACGTGAGTAGTGTAAGCCTTGCTAGCAAGCATGACTGGGCTAAGATTACTCCGGTGTGGGCGTACGGTTTTTACCGGAGCTGAAAAGTAAGGTGATGACGTGTAAGGAGCCCGTTTGTTTCACACCATGTTCAATGTGACCGCTAGACTTGATATGAACCCTTCTGTTCAGGCTTGGATGGATGTGATATGAAGATATTAAATCGCACTTGACTTCCAAGACTTTCCGTTAGGCACGAATGAGATGTCCAGATCCATGAGTAACGTATATTGTATGTAAGGTGCATAAATAGTCCAGTCAATGATGCGCCGTGCCTCGTGGCGGTAACGACCCAGAGCGCAACGTTATCCACCAGTGAGATAGAGCAACTCCGCATGGGTTCTGGGCTTTATAAAACTAAAATATTCTGGAAAGGATGGACGAGACCCTCACGGCATTGTACACGGTACTTGAATGCCTCTGTGCTACACTCTAATGCATATTATTTCCTTGAAGAATGCGCCATGTTACATACTTCGTGTGATTTCTAATGTCCAAACTTCCCCGCATATCTTTGAGAGACTGAGCACAAAAGTCGTCCCGGCCGTCACCTGAGGATGCTCGTATGGAGGATGACCCGGTAGGTTTGCTAAGATCACCCAAGGAAGCCTGAGGGAGCACCTCTCAGAGAAGATGGCTCTACTCCCCGATCCTGACCTTGTCACATGTGAGGTCACCAGTCCGGATACCACCGCCAAATAATCTTCCAGTAAAGACTGCACGAGACTTATGAAAATATTAAGGGAAAAGAGGGTGATCCTCCGGACCAATCAACTGTGTTCTCTGGTGAACGAAAACCTAGATTTGACGGAGCCCCAATACCATTCCGGCGAGCGTCAGAGCCGCCCCCGAATGAACATTCCTTGGGTATTTACTCCCTTTGAGCCGACAAGAGTTGTGAAGATAGGCCTTAGACGAACTACTATGTTGAAAACTTAACCCCTCTTTCTTGTAGAACATGTATTTAAAGGCGGAGAAGTCTGTTTTTGGTCCGGAGAGATTTCTTAGACATGTCATGTTATTTATTTTCCTTATCTTGAATAAACACCAGCATGAGTCCTACGCATGCACCCTCCCTTATATCTATCTTTTTGGCTTTACCAACATGCTTTAATCAAATGAGGATTGAGTAGGCATTTGAGGTTCATCATAGTGGCGTTGCTTGGCTCTCCTTTTATCATGCATTCACATCTTGATAAAATATTCATGTTAACCCATTAGGGGCACTTGGACATGGAAGCATCTGTGTTGTAGGTTCTCATGGGAAAGGACAAGGGTGTATCCGCCCATGCCAATGTGTTCGTCCATGCAGGTGGCTAACCTCCTACTTTGGAAGATGTGCTTGCGACTGGTGTGGTAAAATTAACGTATTGCCACAACGATACTTAGTCGATTTGGCAACTATGCGGACAACGGAATATCGGGATCTGACTTGAGCCTAACCGCAATGGAGTTGGCCGGACATGAAAATTCTCCAATAATCATAGAAGGTATTTAATTTCCTTTTAATCTTCGTTGGTACTAAAGTATTCACGAACTTTGACCGAAGTAATGGATGCTTGTGCTGGTTGGGATGTCACCATCATCCCTTGAGCGGCTACATCCGGAAATTAATCTGTTAACGGTGCAACGTCAAACAATGAACGGTGGTGCTAACAGTCCCGGCAACGGAACCACGGAGAGGTGTGTGCCCTGCGAGCTTAGCATAAAGTGTAGAAATTTATGGATACTCCGGCATGGTTATCGGAATGGCATGAGTGTCACACGACCATGCTGATTGATCTGTCACCAGTTGCACTATGTTGAGGATGTTGTCCGGGAAGATCCGCACACATGATGCATAATTCTTGATCCACGGGGTATGACCGAAGTGTCCCCGGTAGTTTCCCAGGTATGATGGTGCAGATTTTCCAGGTACAGTGATGCGGAACTTACAAGAGGTTTAGATACTTCGCATCTTCGTACCGTACCAGTACTCTGTATGCATTACCTCTTGTTCATGTATAGTCCGACAGAAAACCTTTGGACGGAGACGACCTTTAGATGCGGCCCAGCCCGGGAAGAATTGACCTCTCAGCCCAAGAAGGGTTGACCGTCCGGGTGCGGCTGCTTTGGCGGCTTGAAGCGACATTCTATAATTTTTATCAAGTAAAGAGAAGAAACATTCTGGATGCACGGGAAATGATATAAGCCCGGATTTTATTCCGCCTTAGATATCCGGACACCCTTGGATCCAATGGAAAATACTTTGGCACAATACATTCGAGACCTTACATGGGTGTATGTCGGTAGGCGGCGGTGGAGGATGATGTCTGCACCCGATCCTGGAGATATTGAATGTGCTAGGTCGCAACTTTCATCCTCTAGAATCCAAGACACTCCGGCATGGTGCACGTAAATCGCCGGTAGTTTGTTCAACATCACTGTCACCCGCAGGTACTCGTCCGGACATCTATCTGAACGTCGCCATTTTGTTGCGGCCCGCGGCGGAAGGTCAACGAGACGAGTTGTGTCCGGAAAAGGTGTTGGAACTCCGCCGGGTCTGGGTGGTCCATACCATTACTCGCTGGTCCTCGCGGGAAGTGGGAAGCACGCAGGTACCTCCAGTTGTTGACGAGAGGATTATCCTACGGGTAAAGTCGGTGTTCCTGGCGGCCTCGCATATGAAAAAATGCTCTGATACGGTTGGGTTCCCCTCCATCTTGTGTTCAGTGCGGCAACTGTGACGCGTACAGAGTCGACCTAGTCGACGTATAAGCATGTTGCCCGGACTAAGAGTTGAGATGTTCATATTCGTTTGGGGTCGGGGAAAAGCGTGTGCCACAACCAACAAAAATAGTTGGCCCGGCGAGTGTGACGTTGGTGAGTCACCCTGGAAGCATGGATCTTGCATGCAGTAACTCAGTTTAGAAGACGGCTGGTGAATAAGCTTCTAGTGAAATCCAGAATTGGTATGAAACTTTCGGCAGGCTTAATGGAAACTTTGAAATAGTTGTGCGGGGCAGGCTTGTACGACGCGCAATACATGTGGTACCCTTCTGTTTGCCGGCTGAAGGACGATAGTGTCTCGTTAACCATAAACGTGAGTCAAGTTAAATATTTGACGAATAGAAAGCAATCCAGCGGCAAAGTAACCCGGGGTGGGGGGCAAACACAATAGTCGTTTTTACCGGAAGATAGAGAAATCCGGTGAGATTTCCGGCGACTAACAGGTTATTCCGGCGAACAGTGACACCAAATCAACAAACTTCAAATCGTTATACCGCACTCGATTTTCAAGCCAAATTGCTTTTGTTAATTTGTGATTTCAGTCCCTCCGCGACATGTTGCGGCTAGTTGATTCTGATGAAGAGTACTTGGGTTGTGACATCCGGAAGAAGGTTGGAACTCCAGGGGGTCTAACCGGTTTACGCCACTACCCACGGGAGGTATACTAAGCCTTGTCCGGATCACAAGGACATCGCGCGGCGGTGAGATCATCCACCAAAATTAGAGGAGTCGAAATGAAGTTTTATAATCTTTGAACCAAACCCGGATAAGTTGTCCGGAGCATGACTTTAGTTGACTAAAGGGGCCTCCGGAAGAAGATGCTCCGGTAATTGCTGTTGCTCCGCTGGAATTCTACGACTATAGCGGCATCGCCATGGGTGCGCGAGGCCAAATCCGAAAACCTGTAACTTGGGGAAGACGGTAGCCAGACCTGATGCGACCTAAGTTTTCGTGTGGGTTTCTGGATAGGCCTTCATGATTAAGCTTACCCCGGTAGGGGTGAGTCAATCGGCGATTAATCCACGCAGAATTTGGTTGTTAATGGTGCCAAAAACCGGCGGTTAACGGCGTCATCAACGACAATTGGCCCGGATTTCCGGCTGCTGCAATAATCGGCGTCTCTTAAATATCATGAATGCCTTGTCGTTTTATGCACGTGAT
>JBCNJP010000019.1:21185937-21232563 GCA_039602395.1 Deinandra increscens subsp. villosa
TATATATATATATATATATATATATATTATACCATATATACAAACCACAACTGATAGTACAATCTCCTAAACATGCAGTACAAACCTTATATGCATTGCCTTACAACTCTTAATGCAGCTGCTTTTATTGTACCACTTTTGAAACATGGGTTACATCCATTAAAGCCTAATTTACAAGCCATTGTTGCATGCTTTATAAGGAGCCAAATGAATGTGCACCTTCTCAAGCACTTGGTACAAGTCGAGAGGGCTTTTACCTTTATTATGTCATTTCAAAAGATGGAGCAGGTGAGCAGATCAACGTGTATATCTCAAACCATACTTTTAGAATTGACTACCATTAAAGCAACACTCCTTGAATAGTTTACATAGTTCAATCTACAGGACGAATGAACTTTATATCTCTTATGCTTCTTCTTTGGTTGGGGAGCCTTCAAGGAAACCGGGTTCTCTTCTGGAAGAAGGTGTGGTGACTACCCTTGATATCCTCATCCTCCGCCTGCAATATCACCCATGTCTCTTCGCTTTCATCTCTCTCAAACCCTCTGGCCATTTCATTCTTCTTCAACTTCGACCGTCACCGTCCTCATTTCGTATCCCACAATCTCACTCAAAAATTGACCTCCTCCCCTTTTCTTACTCTCACGCCACGCTCAAAACATCATCCATACAGTAAGGCGGCAAAGGGAGTCGCATATACACCTCTGTTGTCTCCTTCACCGTCACCAACTGGTAACTTCTGCATACAACAACCCTAATCGCAATTCTATTTGTTTTCCGGTGGTATTTTTTTCTGATTTCAAAGTTCTTAGCTGCCTTCGTCTGTGTTTATGTGGCCAGTCTATGGCTGTTATATATGTCTGTGTCTCATTTCCATTTTGATTTTTTTTTTTGTTTGGTCATGATTCGGTATTCTGGGCCGATAATCTGGTCATTTTGTGTGTATGAAATCTTTGCACGCCAACTGTTTGTATAAATGCTTCTCTGTTTTTAGCCTTCTTCTTTGTTTTGTTTGTTGCTGATTTATTTGGTTCTCTACAGGTTGTTTGATTGATGTCTGTTCTCAATGGTACGTGTGATTCAAGGTGAGTTTTTTCATGGTTTATGCATCTTTTGAATTGATGTCTTCATCCTCTTTGGCTTCCTTCTTTAAGTGATATTTGTTTGAGATAATGGTGATGCTGCTATATTGGTGATTGTGAAGTGATTACTTGCTTGAATTCATTATTTATATATATATACATATATTTAATTATTTATAATGTTTAGAATCTCTATAGTCCGTTCCATTTATTTAAGCCTCACACATGTAAAAAGATATATACAAACCTGTGCTTTGTAACAGGATTTTCTGTTGGGGATTTTAACTTAAAATGGGTCATGTTTATCATTGGTTTGTTACTAAGATTACATAGGAAATAGTTTATTCTTAATGAATAAAACTATGGACAATTGAAATATAGGATTAGAATGTTTGGAATGTGTGAATTGAAAATAATAAACAGATGAGTCAGTGGGCTTTAAATGATCATTTACATTATCTGAAATTATAATGAACTCATAATTGAACATAAGGATCTTGATGAATTGAATGTTTCAAAAGCAGCTCAATAGGGAATAGCATATGTTCGTTAACTATTATATATGATGAAAAAGTGCTATAGTTATGGAATGATTATTCGGCTTTTAATTATAAAAAACCAAGGAGTTAGAGGTGAGTCTTAAGCATGTGTTCTATTCGTCAAAGATAAGTATTTATACTTAGTTTAGTGTTCCCTATTTAGTTTTATCTTTATAGTTTCTTGGTTTAGTGTTTCCTGCTTCCGTTATGACCCTTATGTTTGAGCCAAAATTAAACCTCATTGAATTTCGAATATGAGCATGGCTATAAACTCTATATATATCTAATTTTTGTATAATTATCCTATTCCAGGTCACAGAGGTAAATTTAATAACCATGCCATATTGAATTTAGAAAATTTTAACATCATGAAACATCAGTTCATCACTACTGAATGCACTTGGTAAATACCACCAACAAATAAATGAAATAAATATATAATATATAATCCCTAATATGGGTTTTGGGTCTTGGAAAATTAAGTGTTTTGGGGTTCTTTTTGCTTAGAAACAAGGAATTTGTTGGTTTATATCATTGTTGACTTTATACTAGAACTCTTTGGTTTATTTTCTATTATGATCCTTCATATGAGTAGCTTCTTTGTGTTCCCAGTTTATTTTGAGTACTAACAATTTGATTAAATATGAATTGTGTTTTTCCTTCCTTGCAGTTTATGGATGATATCCGCAACATCACATTCCTTAATCCGTATGAATCGTAAGTTCCACTTCATTGCATGGCTATATGTTAAGTGGAAATCATCATTATGTCTATTTAGGATTCCAGGTTGAAAGGGTTGGGCTGGGTTGGGCTGTATGAATTATACAAAGCTGATGAGACTTGAAGTCAATATATGAGTTGTCTTAATGAATTGTGAAAGTTTAAAATGTATGGTTTTAAAACTTTTATGTGATGTTTAACCCTCATGATATGAATGGGGCTATGTAAAATGTCAAATGTGTTATACTGTGAAGTGTGCAAGTAACTAATTGATCCACAACAACAATTCTTACTTAGGGGTCTATCTTCTTTATAATTGTTCCTATAAATCCCTTTTAATAAAATTACCTCCTATTAAAAAAAATACGTCGTGCGTTGTATGTGACCATGCATACTTCAATTTTATTATTTTTTAAATTTTAGAAAAAAGGACACTTAAATTTTTATAATGAAATTAGGAAAAGCTATGGTTTTGATGATGAATACATATATGGAGTAGAAGAAGATTACATAGGTTTTAACTTTTAAGTTTTATCTAAAGAATTGTTGTACTTTTATTTGTTTGTGTTCATGTCTCATCTCCCATGAACTTTTAGTCTTTTTCCGTTGGTGTTTTAGTAATATACAAATAAAGTGTGTTTACATTGCATGCAGGTGTACAGTATTGTTCATATTTGGTTTTGGAAGTTGGGGGCATTATTGTTGTTTTGTCTAGGCTTCCTACTTATTTCATCAGGCAATAAATAATTATCCACGGATCATCTCATATTATCTTAGTTTGGGTTTACGTTGTTACACAATCTCATTTTCAGATCAATGCATTTAGAAAAGGGGATAGGGTCAACTTAGTTTGAATCTTCTTGAATCCATTATTTTTACATGTAATTTAGATTGCATGTGTTTGATTATGTTAAATAAATAGGGAGGGATCTGATTGATATGTTGTGTTGTTTTCGTCGAATTCTCAAATATTTGTGGTAAATAACCATCGCCATATAGACCATCTCGCACAGCAACGCACGTGTATGCAAATCTTGAACATGCAAAGGCGCCACCGCGAAGCAAACAAGTTTGTAAAACGGTCCGACTCCGCCGCGAAGCGCGGGTCGACCAACTTGTATATATATATATATATCCATAAAGCTCAACCGATTTGGTTTCTGAACCATATATCAAAGATCTGGACACCAAAAATGTTGTGAAACTGTAACCGAAGCTCGAAAATAAACGGATCTGCTTGAATATTGGTAGATCTGAGGTTGTACTCTTTAATGGAGTGCAAAATAGGGTTAAATGTGAGAAGCACGATTGAATTTGGATTTTATGGCTCCGGAAATATATGAGTGGCTATAAAACACAATAAGAGATTAATAAATCCAAATCATGCATTTGGGATCTATAATCCCAATGTAATAACAGAAACGAAACTGGAATCACCATGAGACCAACTTATAGATTCGGAAGATTATGAAATATTAAAGATACATGGGGAAGAACGTGGGCCCATATATCCGAAGAAGGGATGATATCACCAAGTCAGTATAGTAGCTGGACTTAAAGACCCAGATATGGTGGAGAAAACAAAAGATGATATCATTGAGTTTTTTAGAGGAAATATTCGTACAGACCTCGTATGCACCCCGAGATCCCAGAATAATGAGTGTGAATTTGCCCTTTATCGAGATCATAGGACTAAGTCGAATTATGGCAGATCTATGAGTTTTGTGGTCCTAGATCAACGTAGATCAAGCAAAAATTGACATAAATTCGGGTTTGCCATCAACAGAGGAAACGAGATCTGTAATTTTATCGTAGAAAATTTGTGGGTTTCAACCCGGATGGCGCCAATGAAGAAAGCATAAATGTATAAAGATGAATCATACATAGAGCTATCGACAAATTCTTGTGTTCATCAACTTGGAACCATGGAGGTTTTTTACATAATAGGATTACAATTTCTTTTCGGGGAGGAAGATCCCTTTACAGTAAGTGAATCTTCCTTCTTATAGGGGGACTAGTGGGCCATAACCCTAAGAGGGAATGTCTATTAGGCCTGCTGGCTTGTAGAAGTGGGCCTTGCTTCATTGGTCTTATTCTACTCAAACCCATATCTCTTCATATATATATATATATATATATATATATATATATAATTAATTTTAAATTTCTTATTATTATTTTTTCACATTTTAATTTTAATTTTATTGTTTTATTATTTTTATTTTATTGCTATATTACTTCTATTGTTATTATTTTTTGTTTTTCTATTTATTATATTTTTACTTTTATTTTACATTGTTTTTCATTTTTATTTATTTTTTCATTTTTATATTATTTGTTCTTATTTTTTAGTTTTTTATTCTTGATTTAATATCGAAATGTTTTTAGAATATTGGATTTTAATAATCTCAGTTATTGCTTATTAGTTGATATTAATCTGTACTGTATTTTTCCCTATAATAAACAGTTTTGAATCATGTTGAAAATAAACAGAGTACCGTTAAAATGTATCTAACTATGTTAAAAAAGTTTAAATTTTTTATGATTGTACATTACGATAGTGTTTTATGTGTCATGTTTTTTATGACTAGGCTCAAACACAAAGATTTTTTATAGAATTTTTGTATCTTTTAATGATACGACGAAATGTTTTTATAGGTTTTTTGTAGCTTTTAATCATATTTGATTGTTTTTTGAAAACTTTTATTCACATACATTAAAAATATATCACATAAGACACCATCATGAAAAAATAATTTTTTTAACGGAGTGAATTTCATTTTAAAAACGGTCCGTTTATTTTCAATAGGCAATAACTATGATTATCATATAATGATCGGTTCATAGATAATAACCATGATTATTAAAAAAATAAAAATAAAAAAAGGAACGAACGAAAAGAAGTTGCCGTGCCCCGAAAATACCCCGAATGCTCCACAAAACCCTACCCCCCTTTACCAAGTTTTTAACGTGAAATTCTTCGATCTTTTTGTCGAGTGTCGCCTCTCTATTCAAACCCTAATTCAATCCCTTTGCTCTATTGTTCACGATCTCCCTAATTACAGGCACCTCTTTGCTCCTCATCATACAAGCGCTCTTCTGCCTTCATACATCCTCCTAACGGAAATCGCAGATTCGATTTTCATATATCGTAACGACACAGATCTGTGACTATCTTCAGGTGAATTTACATTACTAGTTGATTTCTGATAGGTTTTGCGTTTTTATATGAATTAATTGGTAGATCCTTGCAGCAGTGTAACTAATCTGGCATATACGGATTTGATTTAGATTTTTTCTTTCGTATATTTGTTTCGTAGTAAGATTTGAAGTTCATTGATTTTGTTCACGGTAGATCTTGATTGTTGTTATTGAGGCATGAACAAACTTAGTTGAATGATTATCATATCTGTAATAACTCAATGTGTCAATCGAAGGCAACAAGCTTAATAACCTCCAAAAGTGATAGATCCGTGGGATGTAGGAAGTTTTCATAGTCCGACGAAGTTATTTGATTTATGTGCCCCCCAGTTGAACCTGCAAATTCAGGATTTGGGAGTACCTGTGATTGTGTCTCTTTTACTTAGCTAGGGATGTGATTTTAGTCTCTTTTTTACCAAATAAGCTTGGGAGCCTATGATCTGTAAATAGGTATAATTAAATTAGCATAGTTGATCTATTAAACTTTCAGACATCATCGCTCTAATGGCATAACATTGTGCATATAATGTGATCTTAATATCTTATGTATATAACCTCTATTAACTGTCAACTCTGGTAGATATTATTATGTTGCATAACTATGATCTGTTTATGTTACTGGAAGGAGGTTCACTCATGATTATTGGTGTCGACAGGACTTTTACTTGTAAAAGTAAGGTTGCACAGAGTTCTTTGCAATGGCATCTTTGGATATGTCGCTTGATGATATGATTAAAAGTAGTAGGCGTACTACTGTTAGAGGTCGAGGTAGAGGTGGGGCCCGTGGTGGTCGAGGTCAAGAAAGGTCATTTCGTGGTGGAAGACCAACAGGGCCACCTCGCAGAGGTCCCCTAGCTTTGAATGCTCGGCCATCAGCTTATGCTATTGCCAAGGCAAGCTCAACTCTATGGATAACTTATGCATTTGATTAAGAATTGAGTAGGAACACAAACTTCAGGATCTCATAACATTGCATTAGAAATACAAATCTGAGGAGTATTTGATACTATTATCTTCATGGTGAAGTTCATATCAGATCTACTAAAGAGTTTTCACTCTCTCTACTTCATTTGTTCATGGAGCCCCTATTTTGAGTTGTATCGACGGTTTCTTATGCATCTGCTCAATGATACGGAAGTTCTTTGATGTCATTGCTGTGTTAGATTGCTGGCTTACGACATCATCTAAAGGAGCTTCATCATGTCATATAACCAAAATTCTAAACAGTTTAATACCTGCTAACAATAGAGGGGCCAAATTTTCTATACTCGTATTTAATCATGTCTATCTGTTTGTGGTCGCTTTACTCGCATCATTACTTATTTCTAGTGGGGAGTTTATGATGGATTCTATTGCTATATCTGGGATATATCTCACCAGCAAAATTATCGGTTACTCTCCTAGTTCATGGTGTTTTTGCAAAGGGGATTCCTTCGCTCGAACTTCAGAACTGGAGCTTGTTTCTATACAATAGCAAAACTTTTTGGGCAGTGGGTTTAGTGTAGCTCCATATACCTCAATGTTAGAGTATTTCATCTTTTCAATATTTGACTGTTTCCGGATTCATTCGTGATGCCATGATAAACGATTAAATCATGAAGAACGGTGAATTTTAACTTATGTTAATAGACTGACATTGTTCCCCTCTTGGACTTTTTTTTGGTATGCTTGCTCCAGTCTCTCCGCCGACCAAAGCATTCCCCTTGGCAGCGTGATTTGCTTGAAGAGAGTTTAACTGCGGTAGGTGTTCCAGGATTTGATAATGGTGCAAAACTAAATGTTTCCAACTTGGACATTGGAGTGACAAATGAAGATATTAGGGTACATCCTAAGCAATTTGTTTTTACATACATTTCTTGCGTATCATTCTAGCAAGTTCTCTTTTTTAGTTTCTTGATAATAGATTTGAAACTGTAGGAACTTTTCTCTGAGATTGGGGAGCTGAAGAGATATGCAATTCATTATGACAAATATGGCCGTCCAAGTGTAAGTCTTTATGAAATCAGTACATGCGAAGAGTAAACTAAATAATATTATGTACTGTAGTTCTTAACGCAAACTCTTGTTTTACAGGGCTCAGCTGAAGTTCTGTTTGCTAGAAGAAGTGATGCTTTCCAGGCACTAAAGCGGTATAACAATGTTCAGTTGGATGGCAAGCCTATGAAGATTGAAATTGAAGGCTCCAACACTAAGATTCCTGTTTCTGCTCGTGTCAATGTCGTTGGAGGTCTAAACGGCCGGAGGACTGTTCTGATGACGTATGTTAGTTTTATCATGCTTTATTTTGTTTACCTTTTTTTTGTTGGTGTTTTAGTCTTCCTCTTCTTTCATCAAGAGGAAATAAAAATAACCCATCTTTGTAGGGTAACTTTTAGTTTTCAAACTAAAGGAAATCTTGTGAACCAAACTAGTATCACATAACTTTATGGACAATGGAAGTACATAGATGACACATCATGGAAGCTGTTCTTGATGTTTATTTAAATTTCTTTTTAAACTAATATCACATAACTTTTTCTTTAAGTTCTTGATGTTTATTTAAACTTTTCTTGATGTTTATTTAAACTTCTTTTTGAACCAAATTTTAACAATTAACGATTTTGTTGTTGCTATTGTGAACGTTGTGATCTAATGATGTTTAATTTCTTGCAGGCCAGGAATGGGTCGGGGTAGAGGAGCTACTGCAGCTAATCGTGGATTTGGGTAGGCCCTTTGTGATGATTTTAATATTGTTTCTTTGTTAATCCATAAATTTAAATATCTTCTGCAACTATGAGTTGGTTTCTTGAAAACAACCTGGATGTCTGTTTGTATTTTTAGGCCGAGAAACCGTGGAGGTATTAGGAATGGTCGTGGTGCTATGACAAACGTGCGAGGTGGCATTGGAGGTGGCCGTGGACGTGGTGGTCGAGGTCAAAATAGCGGACGGGGCCGTGGTCGAGGGAGGAAGCCAGCTGCAGACAAGTCTGCTGATGAACTTGACAAGGAACTGGAGAACTACCATGCCATGCAGACTTAGTTATTTCTCAAGTTTTGAAAATTTGGACTTGTAGTGAGATTTTAATTGTACAAAAAGCTTTTCTGATGGTGGTGACGTTTGTGGAGTAAATTTGGTTTTAACTTGATTGCATGCTTCTAAAAATGGAATCCTGCTGTTTCTGGTATGTTATTCTTCTTCAAAAGATGGAATCCTTGGATCTAACAGAGTGATTTTTAGATGTCAGTTAAACAGAAAGCCACATTTATTTTATTCATTTATTATTATAACGTTCAGAACATCAACCTATTACTATTACATTAAGTGATCATGCTTTCTTGAACATGACTGTAAGAGGCTCCTTATTCAAAACCAGTCTTCTACGTCCGTCTGTAGCGATCACAGAACCAATATCACCACAAAATGGGCTGCAAGTGTTGCACACAGATGGACAGTAAACAAGCTTATAACTATTGCCTCCATACTTCTCTATCCTGAACCAATTAAATAAAGTCTGCACCCCAGGATTCCCTAAGGTCCCGCGGCTCGACATGAAACGTTGCCCATTCATAACCTCAACCCTCCAGATTGCAGGCTGGCCACAAATTGTTACACCCGGGAACTGAAAGTTAAGGTCGGTGGATTCACGAATGGTGCCATCTTTGCTAGCATTGACCGGTATAAAAGTCAACGGTAACCCGTTTCTCACCTCATTGTTTTCTTGAACCACGTCAAGCGGACATGTCCGGTTTATTATGGTGGGGGCCAGGGTTATGCCACCTCCCCTGCCACGTATGACAGGCAAGATGTAGTAGCTTGTGCCTGATCTGAGGAAGTTCCGGTCCACGTCAAGGACAGCTGATGACGATTGGGCGGAAGAAAGCGAAAGCATGGAGAAGACGATGATGGAAACAAAGAACAAGATCTTCATTGTAAAGACTACGGAAAGATATTATTGCTCTCTGTTGCCTGATGTTTTATTGATGTTAGCCGGTATTTATAGAGAGGGAACTTAAAGAAGATTATGGATGATCTTGTGTAGGTTATGCGATGGTCATTTTTATTGTTATTGACTTCATAAACATGTATGTCATCAATGGCAGGTGTGAACACAAGCCAAAGTCTAAATGTGGCGACTAGCAACTATTTTTAAGTCATAACCCAGAAATAGAATTATGAATGATGTATATCATATATAACGTCTATGCAAAAGCATACATTAATTAATGTTAGATATGAAGCACAACCAATACCAGATGTATCATGGTTTTCTAAGAAAAGGTACTATATGCTTTTTTAAATATAAAAATTCTTCAAATAAACGATTAACATGTATCTTATAAGATTTAAATTCGTAATCTTTTGATTGAGAAATACCATTTTACTGTCCCTATATAGATGATAAATAATATTTGTTGGTCGACACCCAATGAATTCTACTCTTTCCCCTCTCTTAGTTTAGTTTGCATCCATGGGCGCTCGTCCTAAGGGTAATGGTAATACCCACCCCGCGACCCCAAGCATCCCGAGCAACCTCCCCGAGCCACACTTTTTACCCGTCATGGTGTTCCCGAGCATCCCAAGACCCCAAACTCTTTAAAAAGTAGGGGGACCCACACTTTTTACCCCTCTCCCGAGCTCTCTTCTCTCGGTGCCCCAGCCCCGAGCACCTCTCCCGCGCACCTCTCCCGAGCACTCCGTCATGGTGTTCCCGCGATCCCGAGCCTCCCAAACCCTCTCCCGAGCTAGCTCGGGGTGGGTATTACAATCACCCTAAGGATTTTTTCCTTCTCCCCTCCATTTCGGGCGCCATGGATTTCTTATATATAACTAGTGGCTCAGAGTGGTTCTCAAAATCAAATTGTTCTCCACTTTTCCACAACCTCTTTACCGGCAACACGTGTAGTGTCACTTCTTATACTTCTGTCCTTTACCATATTCATCTCATCATACATTTGTAAACCCTCAACTCTCTCTCTCTCTCTCTCTCTTCTTTGCTCTTCTTTGTTGAAACTCATATCAAGATGTTAGGGTTTTAATGGGTCTGGGCTTGATCCACATGAGGCCCAAATGAAGCCCAACCGAGGAATGATTTGGATCTATCCTCTTTATGACTTTATCTATCAAACATCATCTAAACAAGAGGTTTTAACATCATCAGTCAAACTCATAGATCTAACATTATATAACCATATCGACCTGAAAATATATGAAAACTAGTGTTACACCCTAAAAATACTCGGCTGTAAATCCAGGGTACACGCGCAGATAAGGGACAAGTATGACCCAGGATTACATGACCCTGGATGCAGGCAATGTTCGACGACCCAGGATGTTAACACCAGATAGGGAAGTTCACCTTTACTTTATTTTGCATATTATATCATTTAATCCAGGATTACCCTTGTTGCTATAATGACCCAGCATGTGGAAATGACCCTGCATGCTAGGGCATTGTTACTAATTGCTTCGTTGTCTTTATTTGATCAAGAATAGGTTGACAAAGTCTTCTAACGGTCACCTGAAGCAAGGAGAAGACTTATTTAACACGTGGTCAAAGGTTGTTAGCTGGAAACTCGGTCAAATAACGGAAAAAGACGTTGAAGAGAGGATCCCTGGAATATCGGAGAAACGGTTGAAGACCTAGCATATAAATAGGACACTTAGTCTTTCTTTTTCAGCTCATTCGAGCTTTACTCATTGTATTCTCGTACTAAATTCTCTGCAAACTCATTGTAAACAATACTTTTCGGTGATCAATAAATTGGTAGCGTGTGTTATCGCTACCCGGGGTTTTTATGCCGGCGGCGCCTTAGAGACATCTAAGGGCTAAGGGCTTTTCCCTAGTCAAATCTCGGTGTTCTTGTCTACTTTTGAGCATTCGTTTGTGTTGCTAAGTTTCTCAACTGATTTCATAAACAAACCTAAGTTTTTACCCAGGATTCTAGTGATTTGTCCCTGGAATTCTGTAATTGTCCCAGGATTATTTCAAGCTATTTTCACATCTGAATATTAGACACCTAACCTCACATTCAAAATTTGGTTCAAACTTTGCTAATTTAACTTAAGTAATTTTTAGCCAAAACAATTTGGCGCCCACCGTGGGGCTATTGGTGTCAATTTT
This sequence comes from Deinandra increscens subsp. villosa, assembly GCA_039602395.1. Taxonomy (NCBI): domain Eukaryota; kingdom Viridiplantae; phylum Streptophyta; class Magnoliopsida; order Asterales; family Asteraceae; genus Deinandra; species Deinandra increscens. The sequence continues at coordinate 21,197,581 of JBCNJP010000019.1, forward strand.
TTGTCAAACTCTTTTCAGATTTGTCCTAAACTTGATTTTTGCCAAAATCTATCAAAAGATGTCAACACAAATGAACACCTCGAATGTCTCAGTTTCCGCCGTGACTGCTTCAACAACTGGAGTTAACCAACCAGGTCCAAGGACCAGTATTTCAACAAGTGGAGTCACTTCATCGGCTCCAGGGTTTAATACTTCAACCTCGGCTACGCACAGTGACGGACCTGTGGTTAACCATGAAGTGATCGAAACTGAAAATATCCCAGAAGACCCTGTCCTGATATCTGATACTGATATCTTGGCCACTTTCGGTAGGTTGGAGCGCCACATGGAACTCCAACAGAAGGTGAACAAGGAATTCATGGCTCAATTGACCAGCTTGAGATCAGGGTTACCCAGAGCCACGACGACTCAGCCATCTCCACTCGATCCCAGAATTCTGAATTTTGATACCCCTGGAACTAATTCCGGGGCACATGAAGCTGTCGCACCACTGAACTGGAGATCAACATCCTTCCCTGCTCAAATGGCCTATACTGATTTATCCAGAATGACTACCATCAGAGAACCGATCGCTAATCCTGGGACAAACATGCCCCAGAATGTTGGTAACATTACTCAACCTTTCACCCATTATTCCAATACTAACAATTCTGTGCAGGATTCAGGAATAAGCCCATCTGTGGAACGAGAAATCCAAAAACTCAAGCAAATGATCTCGAGTGTCCCAGGAGTTGTGCAGCCAATCCCTGAAGTTGGGCCCTCAAGCCATAGGATGTCTAGATTTGCTCCACCAATCTGTGACGTAGAAATTCCCAAAAGGTTCCAAACACCCAGTATGAAGCTTTACGACGGCACCACAGACCCAGAAGAGCATGTGGCGCAATACCGCGAAAGAATGGAGATTATTCACATGCCACCTGAAATTAAGGAGGCCTGCCTATGTAAGGGGTTTGGGTCCACCTTAACGGGGGCAGCTCTCAAATGGCTCCTAAACATTCCTCCCTATTCTATTGCTTCATTTTCACAACTAGTTAATTTATTTAACAGTCAATTTTCTTGTAGTCGTAGTTTCGAAAAACTAACAAGTGATCTGTATAGGGTAACCCAGAATGCAGGTGAAACCTTAAGGAACTACGTCAGCAGATTCAGCAGAGAAGCTCTAGAAATCCCAAACATGGATATGGCAACTGCAGTTCAAGCCTTTAAAATGGGACTAAACAAAGACTCGTTGTTTTACGAGGATCTAGTCATGAACCCATGTCATAAGATGGATGAAGTTCGTCACAGGGCTCTCCGCTTCATCAGATTGGAAGAAGATAGGAAAATCCTGGGAAAGAATGAGTCCTCCCCAGGATCCAACAGTTCCAGCAGAAAGTCAGAATCCACACATCCTAGGTCACAGAGATCAAAGCCTTACTCAAGGCCTGATGAGCGCCGAGTGAACAATGTGGAACAGGATGAGGACGATGAAGAATATCCTTCTTTTAATGACTACTGCTTTACTACTGATGTTTCTGGTGTGATGTATGCTATGCAGGATCTCGGCGACAAAGCAAGATGGCCCAGAAAGAGCGATAAACCCTCTACGTGGAAGGACAAGTCCAAATGGTGTGCCTACCACGAAGACTTTGGTCATCAAACTGAAGATTGTATGGCCCTGCGAAGAGAGATCGGTTATCTACTCAGCAAAGGCTATCTAAAGGAACTATTGGGAAAGAAGAAGGACAAACCCAGGGAACAGAATCCAAAATCCAGGGACAATGATGCAAGGTCCCAGGATCAAAGACGTTCCGATGACCATCCCGAAAAAGCATCATCACCACCCCCGGATGCTAAGGTAGTCCATTTCATTTCTGGTGGTTCTGATATCTGTGGTACTTCTTATTCTGCAGCGAAGAGACACGCCAAGGAATCAAAATCAGACAGGGACGGAAGACCCAGGAAGAGCTCTATTCAGCCAGATCTCAAAGAAATTACATTTGGAGAAGATGATAGACACAACATCATAGACCCTCATCACGATGGGCTGGTGATAACTCTTCATATTGCCAACATCGTCGTGAAAAGGATTCTGATTGATGGAGGAAGCTCGGTAAACATAATCCAGTTAGAAGCCTTGAACAAGATGGGAATCCCGCACACGGAGATCATCTCGAAATCCACGGTACTTGTGGGTTTCAGTGGTGAGACGAAGAACACTCTGGGAGAAGTAAAGCTTCCAGTCTATGTAGAGGGACTCAATTCGGTCCAGCGCTTCTGTGTGATGGACGCACCATCAGGATACAATGTAATCCTGGGTAGAGCCTGGATTCACGACAACAGGGCTGTAGCCTCAACATATCATCAATGCGTGAAGATACCAACACCTTGGGGTGTGATCACAATCAACAGTGATCAACAAGAAGCTAAGGAATGTTACACCACGGCGATGAAGACATCTTCCAAGTCAAGGCAAGCATAGCAATTAAAGAAGAAGGCCCGGGAATCCTTGGAAGCGAGGGAGCAGGATGTCAAAGCTGTTGAACTAGACCCTTCAAATCCAGGGAAAAAGGTCTATATTGGGACGAATATTCCAGGGCCGATAGAGGAACAATTAGTGAATCTACTCAGGACCAGAATGTCAACCTTCGCCTGGTCCCACGATGATATGACAGGTATCTCCAAATCTATTATAACACATAAACTTGGAATTGATAATTCTTTCAGGCCAATACATCAAAAGAGAAGGAAGTTTGCACCAGAGAAGAACGTCATAATCCAAGAGGAAGTGGACAGATTACTAAAAGCAGGGATGATAAGAGAGGTCAAGTTTCCCAGGTGGCTGGCTAATGTGGTGGTGGTAGGAAAAAAGAATGGCAAATGGAGGGTATGCGTGGATTACACGGACCTGAACCGTGCATGCCCAAAAGATCCATTCCCCCTACCTCACATAGACTCCATGGTTGATGCAACGGCAGGCCATGAAATGCTGACTTTCATGGATGCAACTTCAGGATTTCAGCAAATTCAGATGGAACCCCAGGATCAGGAAGACACAGCATTCATAACACCGACAGGTATATATTGTTACATAGTTATGCCTTTTGGATTGAAAAATGCAGGGGCAACATATCAGAGGTTGGTCAACATGATGTTCAAAGAGAAGCTGGGGGACACAATGGAGGTCTATATCGACGATATGGTGGTCAAATCCAGGGTCACTAATGACCATGTCCAAGATGTCAGGGATTCCTTTGATATCTTGGATAAATACAACATGAAGCTGAACCCGGAGAAATGCCACTTTGGAGTCGGAGCAGGTAAATTCCTGGGATACATGGTGACCAAAAGAGGAATTGAGGCAAGTCCAGAACAGATCAGGGCAATTACCAACCTGAAATCACCAACCAGCACCAAGGAAGTTCAAAGACTTACAGGTAGAATCGCTGCCCTTAACAGATTCATATCGAAATCCTCGGAAAGATGCAGGGAATTTTATGATATCCTGAGGAAAAACAAGAAATTCGAATGGAAGGAGCAACATGAGAAAGCTTTCCAGGATTTGAAGGTATACTTATCCACGGCACCCTTGTTAGTGAAGCCTAATCCAGGGGAACCCCTGTCCCTGTATTTGGCGGTGTCTAGAAACACGGTAAGTGCAGTCCTGACCAAGGATGCAGAAGGTCAGCAACACCCTATATATTATGTAAGTAAAAGTTTGCTTGATGCTGAATCCAGGTACTCGCACCTTGAAAAACTTATATTAGCCCTATGTATGGCATCCACTAAACTTAGACATTATTTCGAAATTCATACAATTCACGTTAGAACTAACTATCCTATAAAGTCTGTTTTGCGAAAACCAGAAATGTCAGGTCGAATGGCTAAGTGGTCGGTGAAGCTCAGCGCATATGATCTGATCTACGAAGCTAGAACAGCTATAAAATCTCAGGCTCTAGCTGATTTTGTGGCTGATTTCAGTACCGACATACAACAAGAAGCAGACCATGAATTGCAGCAGCTTCAACAAGAGGAAATTTCAGGGTGCTGGACCTTGTTCACTGATGGAGCATCAAATATCAGGGGAACAGGCCTTGGAATAGTACTGAAATCGCCACAGGGGGACATGATACCCCAGGCTGTTAGATGCGGATTTCAGGCAACTAACAATGAAGCTGAATATGAAGCCCTGATTGCTGGGTTACACCTAGCATTACACCTGGGAATTCAACACATTCAGGTATATGTAGACTCTCTTCTTTTAGCTAACCATTTTAATGGTTCTTATGCAGCTAAGGGAGAGAAATTAGTCAAGTACTTGGAAGTGGTAAAACGAATGTCCCAGGATTTTCAAAATTTTAATATTCAACAAGTTCCAAGGGAAGAGAATGCTGAAGCAGATGCACTAGCAAACTTAGGTTCAGCATTCAAAGCACTTGAAGATACTCATATTCCTATAATTCACATACTAACACCGGCCATAGACCAAGGTATGGATCCCAAGGATTCTGACATAGCAGGTGAGACCCTGGTGTCCAGTACCCAGGATTCTACTAAGGAGTCCTGGACTAGGCCGATTATTCAATATTTGCAGGATGGTACCATACCAGAAACCGAGAAAGACGCCCGTGCATTCAGGATAAGAATAGCCAGGTATGTAATCATCAAAGATATACTATATAAAAAATCTTTTGCAGGTACGTATTTAAGATGCTTAGAGAAGGACGAGGCCCAGGAAGTGCTTAAAGACATCCATGGAGGTGACTGTGGAAACCATACAGGGGGCAGGTCCCTGATGTCCAAGATCCTAAGAACAGGGTATTATTGGCCGACAATGAGAAAAGATGCCCTGGATTTTTCTCAGAAATGCGACGCATGTCAAAGACACGCCAATGTGCCTCACCAGCCTGCAGAGCCTCTATACCCAATTCCAGCATCTTGGCCCTTCATGAAATGGGGGATGGACATCGTTGGTAAGCTACCCAAAGCCCCTGGAGGAAAGGTATTCATGTTAGCAATGACGGATTATTTCTCAAAATGGATTGAAGCCGAAGCGTACGTCCAAGTCAGGGAAAAAGAGGTCATATCCTTCATTAAAAGAAACATATTGACAAGGTTTGGAGTGCCATCTGAGATTGTCTGTGATAATGGCTCTCAATTTATTGGAAGTAGGACCACAGGATTCTGTGAATCCTGGGGTATCAAGATGATAACGTCAACTCCAGTACACCCTCAAGCCAATGGTCAAGCTGAGTCAAGCAACAAGATCATCATAAACAACCTGAAGAAGAGACTGAAGGAGAAGAAGGGAAGATGGGCAGAGGAGTTACCCTTAGCATTGTGGGCAGATAGGACTACCTCCAAGAACGCCACGGGTCAGACCCCGTATTCCCTGGTATTTGGTACGGAAGCAGTCATCCCAACGGAAATGGTGATCCCAACATTCAGGGTCAGTGGTCAGACCCAGGATTTGAATAATCAGTCCCTGGTTGAAGACCTAGATACTCTGGATGAAATGAGAAATCAAGCAGCTTGGAGAATGGCAGCATATCAGCAAAGAATTTCGAAGACCTATAACAAGCATGTAAGGATCAGAAGATTCAAGGTAGGAGATCTGGTCCTGAGAAAGGCGTTTCAGAATACGACAAATCCAGGGGACGGAAAGTTAGCTCCTAAGTGGGAAGGTCCTTATTTGATTGATTCTGAGGCTGGCAAGGGGGCATATTGGTTAGCTAATATGGAAGGAGACCTATTGCCAAGACCTTGGAATGCGATACACCTCAAAGCATATTTCATGTAAGACCTTCTGTCCCAGGATTCGGTTACTCAGGTATGTGTTTTGTTTTGAAATTTCACAGTGGAAATTCAGGTCAGTTCTTCTCAATTAAATTTACTTATTTCCTTATATGTTTTGTTTTCGTTGTTTATTTACTGATATTAGTTACATGTTACGTTTCGTCTTTAAATTTGTTATTTTGAAGTTACTAAGACCTATGTTTTGCAAGACGAAGCCCCTAAGATCCAGGGTGTCCCAGGATTCAGGGTACTCAAGACGGAGAATGGCGGGAGATTCAAGGTATGTAGAGCAAAGTATACTCAAGGTATTCCAAGTCAAATGCAACAAACGTGTTTCTCCTAAGTATTGAGATTGGCCATCTCTCTTCCGTATGGGTGAATTTTAAACCCATTCCTAAGGTTTAAGGATTATACGTCCTTCATACGAATATAGGCTTTCACGCCTCGCCCGAGACGCACGTTGGCAATATTTGCCTCGCCCGAGACGCACGTTGATCCAAGTATGAAACCCTGGGATTGTGAGATCATCCGTGTTAATAGCATTGGTGGCAACCTTGCAATCCAGGGACATATGCGGATCTCTCAAGGTTTAAAACGATTAACGCGTTTTCAAGACGGATTGGTGCTAACGTACCAACTTAAGACATCCGAGGCAATACCCTAGTTCGCCGGTACGGCATGAGGTGGTCCCTAGATTTCGCCAGTACGGCACCGGGCTTGACCCCAGTTCGCCAGTACGGCACCGGGCTTGACCCCAGTTCGCCAGTACGGCACAGGGCTTGACCCCAGAAATAACATTAAAATTATTATCGGGCCTGACCCCAGAAATAATTCAAAGATTACCTAATGACCTAGGATTATTAACTTAATCCAGAGTCATAACGGTCAAAGCTTAAGAAAATTAACTCCTTGTCTAGTTAATTCTAATCGATATGTTCCCATTACAGGAAGCATTCACAAGTCTCTTAAAGCTACGAGGAATCCTAAGATTCTGGGGGCAACCCAGGATTGCTAAGGTAAACCCTAGAACCGTTTCATACATTGCAAACGTCATTCAAAGGTGTCAAACACAGGTATATAATTAAAGCAGTTATATATATAAAAAACCCAACCTGGGCCCGGAAAAGCTCCGGACATCCCAGGTTGGGACATGTCAAAAGACCCTGGATATCACATCCAGGGGTGGATCATTGTTTTAACAAAAGAAAACCGGGAAACATCGACCGGTATACCATCACATGCATAAAATTAAAATTGTTTTTAAAACATGAACCAAAAGACAAGAAGGTGACCCCTGTTCTTCAAACTTCATCCTGGGGCACCTCCTTTGCTTCATCAACAGGAACCTTCACCGCTGCCTTGGACCCCTGGGCTGGCTGCTCCGCTCCCTTCGGCTGGTCGATTTCCATGTCGTGGCCGGCGGAATCTTTGGACGGGGTACCCTTGCTAGACCCAGGGCCAGCGTCAGGATCACACCCAGCAGGGATGGTTGCGCCCAGTTCGCGCAGTTTGTTAGCCCATCCAGCCACATCCCATTTGGGGTTCTGAAACCCGAGATCCTTTGCCTCCTTCGCCATCTTCAGCCTGCACTGGAAAAGGGAGACGCGAGCAATGAGCCTGCCCTCATCGCCCTTGGCAGCCAAGGCGGACTCATGCGCAGCTCGTGCCTCCACTGCCTTCTTCTCAAGATCATGCACCAGACCCAGGTTCTTGTTGGCCACTATCCTGAGTGAGTTCAACTCCTTGGTCAGGGCAGCAACCTCCTTCTTAGCAGCAGCCTCAGCCTCTTGGGCCCTCTTGTCGGAAGCCCAGACCAGCTCAAAGAATCGCCCAGCAATCTACAAAAAAGAAAAAGGTAATTCTGTTAACATTTATAACCTTGAATTACTTACTGTGTGGAAAATTCAGGGGTACCCAGGATTGACTTACTTGGCGGCAAGAAACCTCGGCATGGGCACGAAGCTCAGCAGCGTCCAGATTCTCCAGGGATTGCACGACAGGGGGAGAAGCACTGGCAGTGGCCCTGGTCTTGCGCTTGGTGCCAGAAGTCTTTGAAGAGGGAGCTTTGGGAGCAGTCATGGGTTCGGTCTTCACAACGGCAGTAACTTGCAGATCCTGTTCAGATTCGCCTAGCAGGAGATCGTCCAGGTCAATGTTTTCCAGGTTGATCGGAGTGGCAGCTGCTGAAAAATAGAAATGTCAGAAATTAGTCAAATCCAAGGTATGAAATGCAGGGTACCAGCGTACTTACAGCTTGACATAGTATGTGAGGTAGAAGAGGCAGCTTGGTGAAGATCGGCTCTGAATTCTCTATCAGCTTCACTAATGCTCAGGAAGGCCACAAATCTCTCGAGCGTCCCTGAATTTGCAGGACCAACAGAATTCAAGCTGGGAACTGCAAAACATTAATCCAGGGTCAGTTTTTGAACAAAATTAAATCCTAATCCCTAGTGCAGGTAAAAACCTACCATCTACTCTCCACCTAACTGGAAGGCTCATCCCTCCTGGTATAGTGGACCTCTTGACAAAGAAAAACCTCCCTTTCCATTCTTCAGAGAATGAAGCACGAGGAATCATCTGAACCTCTTTGCTCAAAGCCTTGAACAGAAATCGGTTGTTGCCGTGAGATTTGAGTTCGTAACCCAGGGCCAACTCAGGCAAACCAACCAAGGAATCGAACTCATTGTTCAGACGATCAATGGTGCCCAGGATCCTCCAGATGATGGGAAGGGTTTGGGCATAGGCCAGACCGGTAGCTTTGAAAAACTCGGCCAAGAGGCCGGAAAAAGGATAAGAGAGACCCATGGAAAAAGGAGTAAAAGGAAGACAAACCCAAGTCTCCGAGCAGAAATCTGATCGGAGCCTAGCGTCGAAAGGCCTAACCTCGGCAGTTTCAGGAAAGAGACCCGACGACAACAATGCAGCAATGTCGCCGTCGGAAAACGTGCAGGTCTCAAGCTCTCGGTTTTGAAGGTAACGCTGGTCGAGGAAGTCCTCAATCCCAGTCTTTTTGGTTAGGGTTTCTGACCGGATCTTTTTCCGAGTCATGGTCGGGATTAAAGAAGAAAAAGGTAAGATCGGAGAATTTACCTGGAGAAGAGAATCGGAAGCTATCGCCGGAAACCTTTAATTCTCGGAGAAGATGGTGTGAAAAATGGGAAGGTTAAAGGCAGTATTTAATGAGGAAAAGAAGTTACAGAGGTGAGATGAAATATCTTGAGACGTGGCATCATGGATGCGGCATTAACGGCCACGATTGAAGATGAGGAGTGATGTGACCCGAAAATTTGAAAATTCACAGCTGTGAATTCTTATCCACTAGCTGCGAATTTTGGGGGCAATTGTTACACCCTAAAAATACTCGGCTGTAAATCCAGGGTACACGCGCAGATAAGGGACAAGTATGACCCAGGATTACATGACCCTGGATGCAGGCAATGTTCGACGACCCAGGATGTTAACACCAGATAGGGAAGTTCACCTTTACTTTATTTTGCATATTATATCATTTAATCCAGGATTACCCTTGTTGCTATAATGACCCAGCATGTGGAAATGACCCTGCATGCTAGGGCATTGTTACTAATTGCTTCGTTGTCTTTATTTGATCAAGAATAGGTTGACAAAGTCTTCTAACGGTCACCTGAAGCAAGGAGAAGACTTATTTAACACGTGGTCAAAGGTTGTTAGCTGGAAACTCGGTCAAATAACGGAAAAAGACGTTGAAGAGAGGATCCCTGGAATATCGGAGAAACGGTTGAAGACCTAGCATATAAATAGGACACTTAGTCTTTCTTTTTCAGCTCATTCGAGCTTTACTCATTGTATTCTCGTACTAAATTCTCTGCAAACTCATTGTAAACAATACTTTTCGGTGATCAATAAATTGGTAGCGTGTGTTATCGCTACCCGGGGTTTTTATGCCGGCGGCGCCTTAGAGACATCTAAGGGCTAAGGGCTTTTCCCTAGTCAAATCTCGGTGTTCTTGTCTACTTTTGAGCATTCGTTTGTGTTGCTAAGTTTCTCAACTGATTTCATAAACAAACCTAAGTTTTTACCCAGGATTCTAGTGATTTGTCCCTGGAATTCTGTAATTGTCCCAGGATTATTTCAAGCTATTTTCACATCTGAATATTAGACACCTAACCTCACATTCAAAATTTGGTTCAAACTTTGCTAATTTAACTTAAGTAATTTTTAGCCAAAACAACTAGACCTGTTTATAAAATGAGAGAAATAGCGAAATATCACATATAATTCGCTTATGAACATGTAAAGAAAGAAGTAAGCTAGAAATTTTGTTTTCATTTAGACGTGCTATAAATTTGATGGATATCGAGAGCCTTCTGATTTAGAAAAACAACTAAACACTAGTGAACTCTTTTACTCTCTTATATGAAGAAAATTGAAAGTCTTGAAATTGAGCAGAAAGTATGGAAAGAAGATGGAATAAAGCTGCATACCTTTATTGAATGTGAAAGGGGCTATATATAGCCTTACATGAAAAAGGAACGTGGGTAAACCCACCACTAGAAATCAATCCTTGACCCTACTCTCCTAAAGAACCGTACAAAATGAATCTCCTAGCAACGGCTCTTTCACAATACTCGGTCAAATCCATAACCACTTATTCAATATTAAAAACATGCATAAAGACCAAATAACTAAACCTAAAAAACCAAATATCCTATGACCCACTTTTACCGACCCGTAACAGTAATCACAACCCGATTAACCCAACAATCACCTCCTTAATCGGGTTGTTCATACCACACGATCACAGCAGTGTCGGTTCCTCCTCGATCAAATTAGCTTCTTGGTTCTTCAAGCTTGGACACTCATTGTTGTAGTGACCATATTCCCCACACTTATAACATTTCACGTGGCTCTTATCCCGGTAACGCTCACTTCCATCTCGACCTTTCACGGACCCACGACCTTTTCCCCGGCCACGTCCAAGATCATCTCGGCTCGAGCTCCCACCGCCACAATGTTTACACCCGTGTGGTTTTTCTTGACTAACCAACAACAAGCTACCTTGAGTGTCTTCGCTTTTCTCGGTTCCTTTCAAACGCTCCTCGTATGCCTTCAATCTTCCAACGGCTTCATCAAAGAGCATCGTATCCAACTCGAAACATTGTTCAATAGAAGCCACAATTTGAAGAAACGACCTAGGCATCGAATCGAGCAACCTCTTTACCAAATCTCCTTCTTCAAGCTCCTGTCCAAGACCCCTTGCTTTTGAGGCTAAACCGGTCAACTTTGTGACGAAGTCATCAACCGTATCCCCCTCCTTCATACGTAAGCTTTCAAGCTCCCTTTTCAACGTCGCAAGTCGAGCCGTTCTCACTCGATCTACTCCCAAATACCGTGTTTTTAGACTATCCCACACTTTCTTTGGGTCGGTGTAACTTGCCATTTGCAACACCATCTCCTCGGGTATAGCTTGAAATAAGAAGGCTAGAGCTTGTTTCGCCTTCTTCGGGTCTGGTTCTTCTCCTAATGTCCTCGGTTCAACCGCCTCAAGTATACCGTATGCATCCATAATCGACTTGACTTTAACAGCCCATACCGGATAATTCGTGGGTGTCAAAGTCGGACATTGAAATGCCATCGAACCACCTTCCTTCACAGGTACCATTGTCATTTTTTTTTCACAGCTTCAACCCTTTTTCCGATCCAACCTATTCCAAGAGCCTACTTACACCGATCAAGAAAACAAGCTACCGCCTTTAACGTTTTCTTTAACCCGCTAAACGAACAAAATCCAAAGCCACCTGCTTTGACGGATTCTTCTCGTTCGTTTCTCACGCACCTCCTTCGGTAAGACTCTTCCAAACGAACAGATTGCTCAAGGGAGAAGCTGCCTTCGAGAATCTTCAGTCTTCGATCAGCAACTCACGGCCCTTTCAGAATGAACACCGCTCTGATACCAAATGATGGATATCGAGAGCCTTCTGATTTAGAAAAACAACTAAACACTAGTGAACTCTTTTACTCTCTTATATGAAGAAAATTGAAAGTCTTGAAATTGAGCAGAAAGTATGGAAAGAAGATGGAATAAAGCTGCATACCTTTATTGAATGTGAAAGGGGCTATATATAGCCTTACATGAAAAAGGAACGTGGGTAAACCCACCACTAGAAATCAATCCTTGACCCTACTCTCCTAAAGAACCGTACAAAATGAATCTCCTAGCAACGGCTCTTTCACAATACTCGGTCAAATCCATAACCACTTATTCAATATTAAAAACATGCATAAAGACCAAATAACTAAACCTAAAAAACCAAATATCCTATGACCCACTTTTACCGACCCGTAACAGTAATCACAACCCGATTAACCCAACAAAATTATCATTAGCCTTTTCTTTTCCTTCAAAGACCTCAACTAAAACCCCACAACTTCCTATATATATATGATTTCCAACCAAACCAGCATTAATAACAAAAGACCCAATTCGATCACCATGTCCATACCACTAATTCTAGCAGTTTTAACGGCTCCCATCCTCGCCATGGCAGCTAATCACACTTCCACCACAACTCCTTCACTCGTCACCTTCATCTTCGGCGATTCTTTAACCGAAGTCGGCAACAACAACCACTTGAGATACTCACTTGCCAGATCAGATTTCCCCTTCTACGGCATCGATTACACCAACCGAAAACCCACCGGCCGTTTCACTAACGGCCGAACCATCATCGACATCATATGTATGTGCTATCAGATCTCCCTTACAACTTAATTACACAGTTTAAGCTCATTTTTATTTTATTTTTTGCTTCCATTACAGCTGAAAAGCTCGGGATTCCGTCTCCACCGCCTTACCTTTCGCTACATCACAACGATGATGCCGTCTTGAAAGGGGTCAATTATGCATCCGGTGGTGCCGGGATTCTGAACGACACCGGAACCTATTTTGTAAGATAAGTGAAAATCGTCACAAACTGCATGTTGGATGTTGTAGAATAATAACTTTTTACTGGTCATTTTTATTTGTAAACAGATACAAAGAATGTCATTTGATGATCAAATAGGTTACTTTGAGAACACAACAAAGGTGATCACGGTCAAAATAGGTCAAACATCTGCTAAAACTCTTTTGCACAGGGCCATCTACTTCATTGCAATGGGTACGTATAGTATAGTAAGAGGTGAAAAAAAGAAAGTAAGAAAGTGAATTTTTGTAGGAATTATTTGAGATCACAAGTTTATGTTTTTCTGGTTTTTGGCAGGTAGCAACGATTACATGCACAATTTCTTGCAACCTTCGCTTCCCGATGGTCGTCGGTACACACACGAACAGTTTCTGGAGATTTTAAGCTTGAAGTTAGTAGAACAGTTAACGGTAAGCATGCCAAGAATCCATAAAACAAGCCTATGTGGATTTTGTGATGTTTCCTGTTTGAAATTTCATTAATTTGAAATTCCAGAATTTAATTGTAGTTTGAATTTTCATGAAATGAAAAGATTTAAAGTTAATTTTTTCTAAATAATTTGAAATTGTAAAACTTGTAATTATAGATTCCAAAAAATAAAAGATTTAGAATTATGATTTTAAAAAAGAAAGAAATCTGTTCTATCGGTAAAAAGTGAAATGACAAATTAATAAACCTTGTCACTAATCCTTCGATACAACGTCATAAAAAATAATATCTATAGTTGTTTAGCCGACGGAGTAACACTGACAAGTTCCTGTTGGTAATTGATATCATCGATAGAAAGCTTCCATCGATGATATCACTATTTTCTAAAAGTGTAAATTTAGTACTTAATAATAAGCTAACGGATATTTTGTTCTTGTTGATGTAAGAGGCTCTACTTGCTTGGGGCGCGAATAGTGATTTTTCATGCGCTAGGACCTCTTGGATGCGTTCCTTCTGAACGAGCGAAATCAACCACCAATCAATGCTTGCGTCAAGTGAACGAATGGGTGGTTCGGTTTAACTACAAAGTGCAAAAGTTGATAAAAGCTCTAAATTTCAAGTTGAAAAAAGCACAATTTATTTTTGCTGACACTTATCAAGATGGTCTAAATTTGATCGAAAACCCTAGTAAATATGGTAAGCCTCGCGTCTCTTAACTTTATTGGGTTGATCAACATCTTTCTAGATACATAAATTAAGTAATTTTTTCTAAAAGAAGAATAAATAGTAACGTTGACATTATATGTGTTTTTGTTAAGGTTTTAAGGTGTCCAATAGATCATGCTGCGCAATTGAGACGGCTGTAGGAGGATTATGCTTATCATATGCGCATGTGTGTGCTAATCGTAGTGAATATGTATTTTGGGACGCTTTCCATCCATCGGATGCTGCGAATGTTGTTCTGGTTGATCGATTCTTTTCAAAATTGTTTGATACCTCTAATAGTTCGACTAAATCTTCATCGAATCACATCGGATACATGTTATAAATGAGATGTATATTTTGTTATGAGTTGTTCTTTGTTTTGAGATATTTATGTTCATGATTATCATGTCAAGTGTTTAAGTCGGTTATTATTCGGTTTTTTTTTTTTTTCATTTTCCTAGTAACCTAGTCAGTCTACATATACAATGCACTAATTTTTAAAATTTTAAGAGTTTTACTTAAGTGAAATTTGACTCGGTATGTATATTTATTTTGTTTTATTTTATTGATAAATTGATAACTAAGTATGTTAATACATCTATGTAGTTGGTGCTATGGGAAACATGATCACTTCTAGAATGATAATAAGAAAAGAATGAATGACCTTCCAGGATAAAGGTTGTTAAGTATGACATACCTTCTCGTGTAAGTGTCTTGTGTGTGTGAGTTACCCTCTCGAATATATTTCTTACTCTGTCAACAACCATTTTGCATGATTCCTAATTTCAGTTGCGTTATCAAAAGAGATAATTTCTAAGCTTTAAAATATATTTTCACAAAGTTCCATTATTGTTACATTTTTTAATTTATATCACCTACTGATTAATCAAGACGTTTGATAAATATGTCAACAAATAATTTGTCTACAATATTATGGAAGGAAAAAGCTTGCTAACATCAAACCATTATTATAAAAACAGGGTGCGATTTCCTTAGACATAAGGCTATTCACAACGCTGACTACGTCCTTGTGATGTGGCAACCCATTTGGAGTGTTTGTCAACATATAGCCCGTCTATCAACTCCTTGTCCTTCCTGACGTGCATGATAAATGGGTGTCCATAGCATCTTTTTTTTGTTTTTGTTTTTTTTTCTCCTCTCACAAACACAAATATACATATATATAAATATAGGGTGTTTATGGAAAGTGCAGCGTTGTAGCTAAAATAAAATCTGTTTGTGAGAAAGATTTGGAAGGATGAGTAAAAAGCTGACGTGACATGCTGATTAGGTGCGTTTGTGAGAAGAATGAGGCTTAGCATTACGGACAGTCGAAGTAGCCCAAAAAGAATGAGAGTTTGTTAATTGTGCATTCTCTCTATTTATGGATAATTGAGCATAAGGGCATTTTAGTACTTGTTCACCCTCTCCCATTTTTTAAATGGTCATAACTTTTTCATACAACATTGTTTAAAAAAATCACTATAATTCTAGTTGTATTTTTATATTTAATAAGTTTGTTCAATTTGGAGGAAAAAAATGATGTTTTTTTTGCATTTATCAGATATTTTTTTTTAATTTGTGCTGGTAGCAATTTAATGATGTGTTAACTCGAAGCCTAGACATTTTTTTTTTATTTTTTATATTTCTTATCAAATTGTACTCTTTTGTGCTGGTTTTATTTATATGTTGGTTTTGTGCTCTTATATATTTTCAACGAAAGATATATGTATTAAAAGGAGTACATCGTTTACTAGCACAACATAAACAAGCACGACTAAAAAGAATAATAAAGAAATAAGAACAAGCACAACATATCAAAAACAAGAACAAGCACTAAAAAAACCAGCAAAGAAAAGAACACAAACAACTAGTAACATCATAGAAGCATAACTTGTAACATCACAACTAGTAAAAAATAAGAACAAGTACAACTAATGATGTGTTGTGCATCATTTACCAGCATAACATACACAAAACAAGAACAATCACATGTAAAATAGACAAACACGACTAAAAAGAACAAGAAAGAAATAAAAACCAGCACAACATATACAAAACGAGAACAAGTACTGAATACCAGCACAAGAAAAGAAGAACACCATCTAGTAACACCATTCTATCACAACTAGCAACAAATAAGAACAAACACAACTAGTAACATCATATAACCACAATTAAAAAGAAAAGAAAAAAGTAGATTTGAAAAACCAGCACAGGCCAAACAACCTGAAAAACCAAAGCAACACAAACCAAGAAAAAAAAATACTAACAATAAAAAATTAAAAATGGTAACCTAGAGTCCTAGACTAGCATTGAATCGCTACCTACACAATCTAAAAAAAACAAGATATGAAAGAAGCCGAAAAAACGTTATTTTTTGTCTCCAAATTGAGAAAACTTATACTCGAACTAAACATGAAAGTGCAACTAAAATTATGGTGAAATTTTTTATAAAAAATTATGTCGTATGAAAAAAGTTATGGCTATTTTTTTTAAATTTTTTTTTTTAAATTTTGGTTGTCGGATTAGTTGTGGAATGTAATAAACCATATAGTAGCATTGTTCAATCATAAACACCAACTTTTACTACTGTTTAAGCTAAGGATCACGATTAACCATCGGTGATACACAAACCTATCAAAAATACCAGACACGTGTGGATGACTATTTTGGAAATTAACCCTTTTTAGTAACCTTTTGTTGTTAACTCACATTGTTAAATAATGGTTTGTATTAAGTTCAATTTTTATTAGACCTTTCATGGTTGTAAACTTTTCTTTGACTAATCATCATAAGTAGTTCTAAACATGTAATATTGGTGTCAGTGTTACATTAATTTTTAATGTAAACAAACAAGTTGCAGACCCGCCCGCGCGTTGCGGCGGGCCTGCAATGACAGTGTCGTTCAGTTTTATTTAATCTTGTGACCTGTCCGCGCTTTGTGGCGATAATATAAAACTATAATAAAGTATTGGTCAAAGTCGAAAACTCTGAAAGTATACTAAAAATGAAAGTAGAAAAAGTTAAGGAGTATAAAACAAAGTATAAAAGTTTCGTGGTGAAAGTATAAATCTATAAAAAGTATACTAAAAAACGAAAGTAGGAAATTTTAGTGGAATAAAACGTCAAAGTCTAAAAATTGTGTCGTCGAAATATAAAACTATTAAAAAAATATATTAAAAAATGAAAGTAGGAAATATTAGGGTAACAAAACGTCAAAATTTAAAAGTTGTGTCGTCGAAGTATAAAAGTATAAAAAAATCGTCCCCAAAGTCAAAAACTCTAAAGTATACTAAAAAATGAATGTAGTCAAATAAAAACGAAATTTAATAAGTTAAGGGGTATAAAACGTAAAAGTCTAAAAGTTTCGTGGTGAAAATATAAAATTATAAAAGTATACTAAAAACGATAGAAGAAGAATTAAAAGTTTTGTGGCTAAAGTAGAAGACCACAAAACTAAAAACAAAAAAAAACTTTAAAATTTAGGGGGTAGAAAACGTAAAAGTATGAAACATATGTGGCTAAACTATGAAAAGCTAAAGTTACTATCCGTTTAAAAAAAATTGTAAAAGTTTCAGGGTAGAAAATGTCAAAGTCTTAAACTATCGTAGCCAAACTATGAAAAAGCTAAAACCTACTATCTTTTTTAATTCAATTTGTTATATATAAAGTATACTAAAAACGAAAGTAAAAAATTAAGAGGTATAAAACGAAAAAGTTTAAAACTTCGTGGTAATGTATAAAACTCTAAAAAAATGTGGCCAAAGTTAAAAACCTTAAACTTTGTGACCAAAGTTAAAAACACTAAAGTTTTTGTGGCAAAATTAAAATACAAAGAACTTTTGTGCTAAAATTCAATATATAAGAACTTTTGTGGTGCTAAAATTAAAAAAAAAACTTTTATGGCCAAACTAAAAGAATCTCAAATCTTACTATTCACTTTAATTTATTTTGTATATATATATATAATGTTGTGCGGTTATTTAACTCTGTTGGATTAATCGGGTTTATTTACGAATCACGGATCGGTAAAATGGGTCATCAATATTTGGGTCTTTGAGTTTAGTTAGTTGAATAATTGAATGGAGTAGAAAAATACCTTCAAGTTTGCTACGTGTGGATGGTGGAAGCATTGAAGATATTTAAGTTTTATTTTTGTGTTTTAATTAATAGTTTTGTTTGAATTGGTAGTATGTTGACCGGATAAAATGGAAGTGTACGTTGAGTGAAAGTACATGGTTAGAGGAGTGGGTCAATAGGATGTACCTATTCTTTAGGAGAGTTTTATGTGGTTTCTAGTTAACCACGTTTCTTTTGTAGCTTAGGGCTATATATAGGTTGCTTTATTTAATGAATAAAAGTGAAGTAGTAGGTTTTCATCTCTCTTTCTCCTGCAAGTTTTCTCCATTTTTCTACTACAAATATATACATACATACATACGTAATTTGTGTGTGTTAGTGTGTGTTGAGTAAGGGTCCTGAACCAACAAACTCCAGCCTCGTAGTTACGAATGAAGAAGATGATGACAACACAAAATCTTTAAGCTTTTTTAGACTTCAATGGCATGGTTAGTATTTTTAAACATAGACAGATATATTGATTACAGTATAAAGTCATGCAAATCTAAAATGAAAAATGGTTGTAGACCTTTTATGTAAGGTCAAGATTGCCGAGATATGGTTTACGATATCAAACGGGTCGCATTGTATTATTGAAGAATGTAGTTATAATTACTTATAAATATATGTAAATGGATTGATTATGTGGATACAACATATTATAAGTAGTAAAAAAAATCAATCTTTTTTGCGTTTGGGTTCACCCCAAAGTTTACACGATGGCCGTAGATAAGAATGTTCATAGCGGGTCATAATTGATTTAAAGTTAATAAGTTATACTCACAGTGTTTGTGCGCAAAAACAAGTCCTTTATGACGAATTGTTATGCTATAAAGTATTGTGTCTTGTAGTAAACAACCAAAACCGTCAAATATGTTTTCATGTTGTATAACTTTGGTAAATCATATTTCGATTAAAATAAAGAAAAATTTCCCGGGATCAAATTTTGAGGCGTTTGTTATAAAAATGAACTCACGCGTTGCAATCCAATTTTTAAACCTTTAACACATTGTGTCATGAAGATTTTAATTTCTAACGTTTTCTTTCTCTCAAACTAATTTGGTATAATACACAATATGTATGCCTTCAACGACCAAGGGTGCTACAACGGCATATATATAACACATATGAGAGAATGAGAAAAAACCCATCAGAATCATCATATCCTAAATGTAATATATTTAATTTCATAATAACTCATTAAAGTTTAATATTCACAAAATATTTTATAATTTCAATACAATAAATACACAATGTATTGCATGTTTGAATTCTACTTTCTAAATCGTATAAGTATATCTCAATATTCAGGACAATATTTATTATTATTATTTATTATTATTCTACACAAATAGTAGTTTCATGCAGTATGATATCCAAAACCCTCACCGGTACTGACATATCTCAGCGAAATATACATTTGCCAGAGGAAATCGTTAATAAAGAAATAATGCCATATGTAGGTGTTGATGTGCAAAACAATATCAAAACAAAATATGTTGAAGTTCAATTGGTTAACTACGTTGATGAAAGCACTTTCACGGCATGGTTTACTCAACACAAAAATGGATATTATTTCACACACTGTGGTGACATTTTCAACAGTTATAACTTACAAGCCGGGGATGTTATTGACTTCGAGCCTCTAAAACTCGGCCACAAAATGAAGATTCAAATCAAGGTTTACCATACTCCTCCAATTGCACCTTTGTGATTGAAGGTGATCAGAAACAACAAAATGGTAATATATTGCGGTCGAAGTTAGGAATAATATAAAATCAGTTTAATCACTGAATAAATCTTGTAGTTTTTTTCTTTACTGTCTTTTTATGTTAAAAATCTATTATGACATGGTCGAAGTTAGGAGTAATACGATGCAACGCTTGCAATTTATGACGTAATACTCATTCTGTTTTTTATTTATCCCTTGTGAGTTGTGACTCCGTGGTACAAGGTAGTAAGGGGGGACGGAGTGGGCGGCATGGACGCCGCGGCGCCGGAAACTTCGGCGGCAAACACCGCCGCCGGTCTAGCGGCTTCGGCGAAAGCATGGAACGAAATCTACTTCTCGCCGCTGGTTGATTTGTGAGGGTTTCAAGAATTTCGACCGTTGAACGGTCGGGAACTTAAAAAAAAAAAAAAAAATTAATTTTTTTTTATATAATCAAACTCTTTCACTCTTCTCTTCTACACCATTTCACTCTTCTCTTCTACACTCTCTTCTACTCTCTCTTCTACACCATTTCTACCACTACCATAATCAAACTCTTTCACTCAAACAATGGATCGATCAAACCCGAGCTCTTCAAAGGGTCAAGCCAAGAAAAAAATACGACCTCGTTCGTTAAACCCGCAACAACAAAGAGACTCGATGCCACCACCATCTTCAAACCCGATGAACTACCCTTCCTACCCACCTTCTCCGGGTATGCCGATTCAAATCGAACCCGGACGATTCGTCTTACCCGAATCGAGCCAATACCAAAATTTCGTCCACCAACAACAATACCAAAGCCGACAATTTAGTGACCAATACCGTGACCCCCATCATGAAGACGACGACGACGACGACGAAGATGAAGATAATGTCCAACAATTTCGGGAGCATCAACATTTCGTCAACCAACAACAATACCAACAACCCCATCACGAAGCCGACGACGATGATGATGATGAAACCGTACCCGAAACTCAACAAAATGTTTCGGGTCGAGCGGCACGTGTCACCTGGACCCCTGCCGAAGAGGCATGTTTGGCAAAAGCTTGGCTCTTCGTTTCCGAAGACAAGATTATCGGAAACCAACAAAAGTCCGAACGTTTTTGGGCTCGAGTTCTCAAACACTTCAAGCAACAAAGAGGTGGTACGAACAGAAACGTCCACCAATTGAACTCAAAATGGAACAAGATGTTAACGAAGGTTAACAATTTTAACGGTCTCTACCAACAAATGGTAAATATATAGTTTTATAGTTTTTATTTTTTTACTTTTATAGTTTTTATTTTTTTACTTTTATAGTTTGTTGACGTTATATACTTATATAAATGCAGGTTCTTGCTCGGGCAAGCGGGTCGTCGGATGCCGATGTTATCAATAAAGCTCAATCCCAATACAAGGTGCTTTACGAGAGGAAAGGTTTCACCAACATGGAAGCGTGGAACGAAATGAAGGACCACTTGAAGTGGGCGCCCGTTGAAAGGGTTTGCGGTCAGATTGACGAGTCGTCCTCCAAACGGAGGAAGAATACCGAGACGGGCCAATACTCGACTTCAAACGACTCTCCTAGGCATGACATGCCCGACTTAAATGAAAACTCCAATCCAACACCCCCAACTAGAAAGGGGAAGAAGTCAGTCGATTCCGCGTCGAGCACCACAAGTTTGGTTGACGAGGTTAGGAATTTCAACCTCCTCAAACAAACGGATTTGGAAAAAAAAGCAGTTGCACGCGAGGCTAAAGTTGAACGAGAGAGGTCGTTTAAGTTGGCAATGGACCGACACGTGGAGATGCTAGAGGCGCAAAAGGCAATGCTCGAACAAGAAGCATTCGACCGCGACGTGGAGACTTTTACAACTCCACACGACCACTTGAGGGGATCCTCTTTGCAAGTCAAACTCGCCCAAAAACGAAAGATAGCGGAGAGATATGGGTGGGAGTGTGACTTTTAGTGTGTTTTTTTTTTAAATAAAAGTAATGTAGTGTGTGTTTTTTTTTTAATTAATGTAATTTTTTTTTAAGTAATGTAATGTTTTTATATTAATGTAATGTTTTTTTTTTAAATAAATGTAGTGTTTTTATAAAATAAATATAGTGTTTTAAAACTAATTACAAAATATATATAACTTAAAAACATTAAAATAAATTAACATACAATTCTTCATAATCCTCACCACTCCCTCCCAAAATCCTTCAAAATTCTTCAAAATTCTTTCTTTTTCTCTTTCCTGCGTGGCACCCTCCTATTGGTTACAACCCATTCTTCAAAATCCTAAAAATCCTACCACTCCCCCCTCCCTAATAACTTTATATTTCTACATAATATCCCTCCCGATTAGTATTTTAACTGTATTACTTTTTTTTAATAAAAGAAAATTAGCACGTATTAATTTTAGTTATCACATATTGACCGATTATAATCTCGGTTATGGTTTTTTCCACAATAATACCAGTTATTAACATGTTAAAATACCAGTTATTAACATGTTAATCTGTATTAAATTATCGTTAAGTGGTCATTAACAATATTAAATTTTTGCTAACTAAACATCCGACTAGGATCCTAGTTGGCATAAGTAAACACTAACAAATGTCAAGTCATAAGATTTAATAGGTTTCAATCACCTAATGTCAAACAGTTCAAATTTAATGGTGCACCAATAAGGGGGGGCGGTATGGGTTGGGTTACCGCTAGGCGGCTCCTTGCCTGTCGCGCGGTTCCAGCCGGCAACCATACCGGGTCACCCGGTTCATGTCCACGGCTCCGCAATTTGGTGCTGGGGCGGTTTCTTCGAGCAGGGTCGAGCCAGGCAAATATGGCCGTTTTTTTTTTACCGTTGAGAGCCAACGGCTTTTTTTTTTTTTTTTTTTGTTTTCTTTATTTCACTATATATACACAACCAAACATTTTATAAAACACACATCATACTCTCATTTCATCTCCAAAACTCTTTATCAAAAAAATATTATAAAATGAGTCTTTACGATGAGGGAATTTTACCACCACCCGAAATTCCGACTTCATCGTCAAGCAGTTCCGAAGGTTCGTACGAGGACGCGATGCAGTATTTTAACTTATGTCTTAGCGTCATCGAACAAGAAGAACAAGGAGAGGTTTCCGCTCCTCAACCCTAGATTTGTATTTTTTTTTTAATAAAAGTTGTAATTTTTTTTTTTAATGAATGTTGTTAAAGTTGTAATTTTATTTTTGTTTTAATGAATATTGTTTACTTTTATTATTGATTATTTATTAAAAGTGTTTAATTTTTTTAAAAAAAAAAGAGCATAGCTTCAAGAAGCCGATTGGTTGGAGAGCATGGCTCCTTAAAGCCACAAGGCAACCATACCCCCTCCCCTAAATGAAAAAAAGAAATGAGTGTAGACCACAAATCAGGGCCCATGTAACTCAAATTAGATAACAAGTGCATGTAAGAGTTATGTTATTAGTCTCTAGTAATTTATCTTATGATAATATTAGTTATGGTATCCAGGTGTTCAAAGTGAAGTGAGGAAGTGACTATGAGTCATAATCAAGATACTATCGATAATTAGTATTGTTACTTATTGTCAATTTTAAAAAAAATCGATCCTGTAATAATAACCAAATGAAACAAAAAAAAAACATTAAAACGTAAACATTGTGTTTCAGACATCCAAGGAAGGAGCAAAGCAGCATCAACTCTCAAACCTGGCGAAGGCGAAAGTTCTTAGGCGGCCACTGCGAATGTTTCTGAGAAACAAGCCTTAAGATTCATCATCATCAACACCAATAATTACCATATAATAAAAAACTACAAAACAATAAAAAAATGTGCCTCAGACATCCAAGGAAGGAAAAAACAGCATAATCTCTCAAGCCCGGCGAAAGGCGAAAGATCTTAGGCGGCCACTGCGAATGTCTCTGAGAAACAAGCCTAAAATGTTATCATCACCGGCACAAATGTTCAAAAAGTTCACAAATTTGCTCTCAGACAAAGGCCAGGTTTTTCCACATTAGAAGCTTAATATGTTAATGATCTCAAATCGGATTTGAGTAAAAAGTAAACAGACTCCAGTTTTAATGGATTCAGAACTTTTGTACTAAATCCAATTAAGATCAAAAACATATCGGCCTCTCTTCGGTGTGGTTAAAGCAAAACGAATCATCATTGAGCAAAACTGAATAACTATATAACGAAAATAAAGTGAAATTGAACATGATAAACCTAGAAAAAAGATAGACAATTGAACCAAAAAGAAGAATCACAGGTATTGGAGCTTTCAGAAGGCAGATCAGGGTAATTTTATTATAATCAATGATGGATTTGCGCTGTGAAGAGGAGGAAGTAGGTTTGGATGAGATTAGGGGGCGATGAGGAGGGAATATAAAGAGGAGGCGTTAGGGTTTTCGTAGGGATTAAACGCCAGCCCACCAAGCCCACTGTGTTGGGTTTATCAAATATTATTCTTTTAGGTTAACAACGGGTTTTGCTGTAATTTTACTTTTTTACGTTTGAAACCAGGTAACTCTTTTTTTTTTAACGGTTAAATACATCCGTCTAGTCTTAAAGAAGTGCATATTTCGGAGCTTAGGTTTTGTGTTTGTCAAACCCGGGTACCCCGATAATTGGATTAAATAAATATGTACAAAATTATGTTTGATAGAAGGTGTAGGTTGAGGTTTAATGTTGTATAAATTGAGAATTTTATTTTATGTACAAAACATCTAATATATAATATATTTATATATGTATGAAGATGTTCTTTTCATGTGAAAAAAACATTTTATGTGAAAATATTTTCTTTTAAATTTGAATTTTAAATTAAAACTCAAAAAAGTTCTTAAAATTTAACTGAAATGACGTTTTTAAAATAAATATATTAATAGAATGTAACAAACAAGTTGAACCATATAAATCTTAAAATATAATTCATTCAAATTTAACATGTGAAGGGAATTTTATGTAAAAAAAAAAATTGTTAACGGACTTTTATGATATATGCAAAAAATTGTTAAGGGACTTTTGTTAGGGTGGGGGGTATGTTTCGGCACACCCCTTGGCATACCCTCGGCGAACCCAAGGCGACCACACCCCCCCCCCCCTTTCGGCATCCCCCTTCTCGGCGACCTCCTCACCCTTTGGGTATATTGTTGTCGAGAAACATTGGGCATCCGGCCGTTCAACGGTCACAAATTTGACTGTTAACATTTTTTTTTAATTAATTCAAATACTATATATATACCCCACTATATCTGATAAATTTTATACATCCTCTTCAATTCAATCACAAAAAAACCTCTATATTTTTCTCTAAAACATGGTTCGTCCTCTCCCAAAGTATATAATCCCACCCGAACTAGCGACTTCATCTAGTAGTTCGAGTGATTCGGACAAGGATGCGATGGAGTTCATGAGGGGTTGTTATCGCGTTGTCTTAGACGAAGAAGCTCGAGAGACGAATACAAGGACGAGTATTTATCGAAATCGTAGAGCAAGTCATGATCGCTTGATTGAGCTATATTTCGCCGACGAGCCACGTTTTCACAAAGGTATTTTTGTGATGCTATAATTAGGCTTTATAAAGATGATTTTTGCGTTAACCGACTATCCATGATCTTGCTCTTTTATATGAGGCTCATTCAAAAAGACATGGCCTCCTTGGCATGATTGGTAGCATCGATTGTATGCACTAGGATGGAAAACTGCCCAACAAAATATAGAGGATAGAATCATCGTGGTGACCATCCAAAACCAACGATAATACTCGAGGCAGTTGCGTCACAAGAAATGTGGTTTTGGCATGCTTTCTTCGGTGTCGCAGGTTCGAACAATGACATAAACGTGCTAAATCAGTCAACATTGTTCACGAACGAGTTGAAAGGTATTGCTCCGAAAGCTCCTTTTACGGTTAATGGTCGTGAATACAAACGGGGCTACTACCTTGCCGATGGTATATATCCCCCTTGGTCTACTTTTGTAAAATCGTATACACATCCATGTGTAATCAAGGAGAAGAAAATGAAGAAGGTGCAAACGGGTGCAAGAAAAGACGTCGAACGAGCGTTCGTAGGTTAAAAGTTAAGTGGGCAATAATCGATCGAAAAGCATGACCAACAGACACAGATTTGGTGGAGAATATCATGTACGCTTGCATGATACTTCACAGCATGACACTGAAAGACGAGAGCGCGACTATATCACCGGTACACATTCGTGATCCTCCAGTCCAGTTGGCCGACAATGAGGATGTTTATATGGAGATACGGAATAGCGAGACACACTTTCGGCTACGATTCGACATTACGGAGCACATCGCCGCAAACTTGGAAGTCGAGCTAACGGAAGAAGAGCTAAACGTAAATCCTCCAACCTAGATTTGTATGTTTTTTTTTTAATTTGAAGAATAAATTGTGGTTATTTATTTTTTTTAGGAATTTGGTAATTTTTTATTTTATTTTATGTAATTGTTTTTGTTAAAAAAAAAAAAGAAAAAAAAAAGTATGCCTAAAACATGATTTAGACAACCATATTCACCACCAAAATATCAATTCTTCATATTTCTTCTCTCTCCTATTTGCAATACATGATTGGATAGTTTTATGATTAAAAAACATGCCTAAGGCAACCATACCCCATACCCTTATAAATTTTCATATGTGTCAAGTATGGCCCCTTTGTTTTTTATTTCTAAACTTTTTTGGCCCCTTTGGTTTTTTTTACTGGAAAGTTTTGGCCCGGTTGATTTTTTTCTAAAAAAGTTTGTGTAATTTAAACTTTGTTCCACTTATAAGTAATACTTATTAGTATAGGACGAATTTGAAAGTTTTTATAATAAATATTATCCCCAAATCTTAATGCCCTAGTAAAATAAAAATAAAAAATCCTCTTGCCTTTTCATTGGAAACGATGGGAACGAACAACGAAGAGCGAACTCGCAGTCCCACTCAGACCGCCACTTCGACAGCCGCCAGGCATGAGGCTAAGTTAGGTACTGATTTGTATCAAGGACCAAGGTTGATATCTAATTTTTTCTTTCAAGGTTGCTACCTAATCATAATTCGAACTTCTGATGCTAATTTTGCTATCTGATTTGTGCTAATTTTTTATTCAAGGTTGATTCTAAATTTATGATTTTAATTCAAGTGGTTGCTATATGATTTGATTCAAGGTTGTGATTTAATTTTTTTGTGTGCTAATTTAGGTTTGGTGAATTGGAATAATGTTATTCACGCTAATTAGTTAGGTTGCTATCTGTTTATGTTGGATTGTTGGTGTTATGATCATAAAAAAAATTCATTCAATTATGTTTCTCTTTAATTAGTTATGTCATAATATCTAGTTTTCGATGCTGACCCAAACATTTAGCATATACATAGTAAAAAAAAAATTGGGTCTCGTAACTTCTGCCCCGGGATTTTCTTTCAATCTTCGCCAATCTAAAATAAACACAAAATATTCTAATGGGCCAATGATATTATGAACTAAAACGTGTATCAATTTTACCTGTCCTAAAAATCTACTTCAACGTTACCGTTGGAAATTACGTTTTAGATGAAGCATGCCATAAGATTAAAAAAAAAACCAATAGCCCGGCTTCATTGCAACCCAAAAAAAAATGAATAAACCACAAATTCACCAAGCCACCTAAAAATCTCATTCAATTTGAGACCCAATGAAATCACAAACAATTCGCATTCTAAGTCGTTTTGTACAAAAACATCCTTCCTGATCCACTCTCCGAAACCCGCCAAAATTGGGAGAACGAAAATCCGCCTCCACATGGACCAAACCCGACATATTTCCGAAACCAACATCTCACGATAGCAACACCGCCAGTAGAACCTTCATCAAAAGACCACCACCAACATAGCCACCCCGGGCCCTCCAACTCGACGAGCTTGTGGAGTTAAAATCCGCAATCGACCCGTTCAAAAACGTTCCATTCGTCCCATCACTACACATACGGAAAAAAGTTAGAAAACCAGTGTCAGCAGTTGCAAACACCAAAATTTGACAGAAAAAGTTAGGTTCACATAAGTGGAGGGGGTTAAATGTAATTACTAATAATTAGTATAGGTTTCTTATTCCAACTCATTACAACCCCTATACTAATCACTAAATACATTTAACCCCCTCCACTTATTTCACATGAACCAAAAACAAGGCAATAGATGGCAGTTTCTTTACCTTCCTATAAACACACAAGTTCCATGACCTGCAATAAACCCGAATTTAGTAAACCCGAAAAATTAAGAGCGAAAAGCGTAATCAACATAAAACATGACCAATCTCGACGCCTTACTCGGATCCGTTGTGGTTAGCATCGCGACGCCATTGAAATCGCAAGTCCCTTCACCTTTCCCCATCATATGATAGTAAGTATCAAAAGCAAACGAGGCGTGTGAAGCCACATTATCCGGCTCATAACACGGCTGACCCTGCAACAAAGCCGAACAGTTCACCTTCCCGGGCCCACAAGCCCAGTCCAACGCAGCCTGCAGCATTTTCGAATCCGCGCCTTCTTTTGCAGTACAATGAGTCTGGTTCGTCGTGTCGTTAGAAAAAGTCCGGCCCGAATTGGTTAATTGTAACGTGTAAATCGGGTTCCCGTTTGCATCGAACAATCCCCAGCTCTTTTCTGATACGGGCCCGGGTTTGGTGTCCTCGTTGTAAAGCTCGTAAATGTACGTGCTGACCGGGATCCCGGGATGCTTCGGGGTCCCGGTTTGGTTTATAATGTGCTTGATCAAGTTACTGTTGTACGTGTTTGCGTTGTCTAAAGTGGCGTCGGGCTCATTCGAGTCGCCTTTTGACGGCCAGCCCGACTCGGTTACAAGCACCGGGACATTCGTCACGTTTAGTTCAGCCATGGCGAAATAAGCAGCATCTATCATTGCATCAAACACATTGGTGTAGTGCAAAAGGGTGTTTGAATCCACAGCCTCTTTATTCGCGGGTAACGGGTTAAAAAGCGCGTAATCCAACGGTATCACGCCGTTCGATTTCATGTAATCGTAATACGGGTAAACGTTAAGCATAAGACTCGATCCCGTCGACTGCAGGAACTTCAGAAGAGGAACCAAAACCGGGTTCCACGAATGGTTGAAAAAAGCCTGTGATGGCGGGAACGAGTCGAGGATAACCGTGGATGCGATAGGGGTGGATACTTTGATCTGACGGTCGAGGTTTGACGCCACGAGGGCGCCTTGGATGAACTTGAGGGCGTTGACCAGGACCGGGGCCGCGTTCGGGAGGGCGTTGAAGACCTCGGAACCGACACAAATAGTGGTGATGTTGGTGGCGGGGTAATGTGCCACGATGTTTTGCGACACCCAGTGGGCCGCGGTTGAGTTTGACTGACCGATTCCGAGGAGTTGTTCATTGGGAATGGTGACGGCCACTTTGATGCCCGTGTTTGCCAGGGCAACAAGCATGCCGCGATCCGCATCGTATAAACGAACGTGGCGGATTTGTTGGGATTTAAGGAGTGCTACTACTTGTGTCGGGTGTGGCATGTCGGAAAGATCGGTTCCTATGTTCACCCCGATAAACGCATCTGCAACAAAATATATATCGCGTTTCATATATATATATAATAAACAAAAAGTTTGGTGATAGTTTAATTAATAAAAAAAAAACTTAACATCACCACAAAATTTTGAATTAACCCGTATTACACACGGAGATAAAAAACTAGTTGTAGTATATGTTAAAAGTTTAACCATGGTAACTATGCTAAAAGTTTTAGCTATGGACAGGAAGTCACAATCATGGACCTCACATGGGACTCTATTCTTCCCATTTCCAAAAGCATTGATTGTTGATAATAAGACGATCAAGACTAGATCTACTCATCTAACAGCATTCCATTCGTGGCAAAAGTAATTTAAAAATAGATATCTTCTTTTTTAAAACATTTCTTCTACTTTCCAGAATTTTAACTGTCCCTAATTAGTAATTTAACTATTTGTCCTTAATTATGTTCAACTCAAAAGTCCACATATAAAACTTACCTGCATTTAGTTAGGTAAAAAATAAACACCGCCATTACACCAAAAGACTGTTAAAGACCAAGACAGTAAGATCAATTTTTTTAAGCAAACCTTATCTAATCTAATACTAAAACCATCAAAAACCGGTGGGATTTAAACCATAATCTTTACTAAAAAAGGTTAAATTTAAGTGACTTTAACGTGACACTTATTTTATAATACCAAATGAAACTTTATTCCCATTTTATTAAAAGAGAATATGAGCAAACCGACTCGCCGGAGCACAGAAAATAAATGTTTTCGGGCTCGTTTGGTAACATACAGAGTTACAAAAATGGCATCAAACAACTTATATTTCAAGTAAAATGCACCTAAATGAAAAATCCCAGAAAAATTACATCAAAAAGAAAGGATCTTGATAAGCTTCTTACCTTCATCAGCAGAAACAAGAACAAAGAGTGATGGCACCAACAGCAGCAGAAAAACTATGGATTTAAACCCACAAAACCCCACAAATTTGAACATGATTTGAGCAAACCAAACCCCACAAATCAGAAATGAATAAAGCAGTAGAACAGTAGAAGAGGGTAGAATTGCTGGAGAAGAATTAGGGATTTATATATTCAAGAAAAAGAGAGAGAAAGAATGGGTTTTGTGCATCGATCTTAATGGGTGTCAGATGATCAAACGGCTGAGAATTTAAGTGAATATAATTGCATGTACCTGCAGGTTAAGAACAAAACTATAGCCTCAGTTAGGCTATGTGTAATGGATAAAGCCCCATAAAGCCCCACAAGGGGCATTATGCGCCATGTGGACGCTGACTGGGCAAGGGGCTTTATGGGGCTTTATGGTGTAGTGGATAAAGCCCCATAAAGCCCCACCATCATCATTACCTTATTATTATTATTTTTAATTTTTTTTTTTTAAAATCTACTTTCATTAAAAATAAATATTACAAGTTAAAAAAAAAAGACAACTTAATTAAAATAAAAATTACAACTACTTAAAAAAAATACATCTTAATTAAAATAAAACATACAACTACTTAAAAAGAAATACTAATCGGTGATTTTGTATTTTCTCTTGATTCGTTCCATCTTTTTCTTATGGAGGGCGAGGTAAACCGGATTAGCGTTTTCAGGCGGGTCTTGGGCGAGGAACTCGAGATCCTTGTCGAGTTGATAATCGTCGATTTGCTCGACTTGCTTTTTCTTCGACCGTGCAAGATCTTGAATACTCTCGGCCATCACCGCTTGCAATTCGGTGACCGGAGCCTTTCCACGGTTAGCCCTCGCGAAATCTCGACCTCTTGGCCTCCCACTAGTAGTCTCAACGGGTGGAGTCGGAGCATCATCCTCATCATCATTGTCCGAATCATTCAAATTAATTTCGAATGTTCGAGCGGTGGAGTCAAACGACTCGGGATCGGCGGAAGACGACGTCTTGGATTTCTTGCTTTTTCGGGTTTGACGTGTTGTTATATCCGCTTTCGATCTCCACTTCTCGCTTTGGTAGAGAAACGACCAACACCTTTTGAGAGTGAAGTGACCACGCTCCGCTCCATATTCGATCACCGCCCTATCGTAAATGTCGGCGTCGTTCGCACCACTCGGCCAATTTGATCTGGACCGATCATAGTAAGTTGAGAAAGCTTGACATTTTCTGTTTATTTCTCTCCATTTGGACGACAACGAATCCGGGTTTCGGTATTCCCCCTTCCCCATCAAGGTGAAAAACTTGGACCGAATCTCGTCCCAAAATTCTCTCGCATCTTGATTGTTTGCTAAAAAAAAAAGAGACAAAAGTTAGTAAAAAAAAATTATTTTTTTTAAAAAAATATAACTTTTAGTTAAAAAAAAAACCTTTTGTCGGGTTCTCCGAAGCTTCAATGTAAGCTCGACAAAGAGCGTAACACTCGTCGTCGCTCCAAAATTGTATCTCCTTCGTCGTTCTCGCGTCGTCCTCCTTTTTTTTGTGAGATCGTTTGCTCTTTCCTCTCCTTTGTTTTGGTTGTGATGCACCGACCTCTTGTGTTTCTTGGACGATTTCATCATCCTCATCTTGAAGAGAAGATGGTTGAGATGCTCGAGGGGTTGGAGTTTGTCGCGAGGTTGGAGAAGGTCGTGGGGTTGGAGAAGATTGAAATGGTTGAGGTGGATAACCTCCAAATTGTGGTTGGGAGAATTGGGAAAAACCTTGAGAGTAAAGGTTCATGCTTGAGAATTGGTTCGGGAAAGGTTGAGTGGCGGGGTTCATTGGCGGGTATTGAGGGGGAGGCATGTTCATAAACATTTGCCAAAGGTTTTGATCGGGTTCGTTCTCCCCGGTATTAGGTCGAGAGTTGGGTTGGTTGTTGGGTTGGTTGGGAAACATTTTTAAAAGAAAATAGATGAAGTAGAAGAGAATTGAGTTGGTGTGGTGTGTGAAAGTTTATAAAATATGTGGGGTATTTATAGTGAAAAAGGTGTTTAAATTAAATTTTTAAAAAAAAAAAAAAGTTAACGGATATATAGCCGTTCAACGGCTAAATTTTTTGACTTTTTCCTTTTCTCCGGCGTTATCACGCTGACGCCCCGGGCGAATTTGGGCTCCATAACGCCCCATAACGCCCGGGCGTAGTGGGCCGGGGCGTTATATGGGGCGTTATGGGCGTTATGGAGCCCAAAAACGCCCCACTACGTTTAGCCTTAGGAGCCGTTGGCTTTTTGGTATTTTTATGTGTGAGATTTAATTTTTTTTTAATTTAACGTTGGGGGAAGTAAAATCTAGTGGGTAAAATGGTGCACTCCTTGCTATTGAAGAGCAAATGGAGGACAGGATTCCTGGCTTGGGTTGTCGAAATAAGCAATTGGGCTTTCCCAACGGTCATAAATATGTACTTTTCTTCTGCAACATTTCACTTTACTAATTTTTTTATTTTGTTTTTATTGTTCAGATCAGAATTTGGATACTTTCCTTTCTCTCATTTCTATCTATTTATTATTATTTTATTTTTCATTTGTTTTCAAAAATCTTATTATTTATGCTTGTCAAATCTTAGTCGTTAAAAAACCTATCATGTTTAGGTTAACTTTTTAGTTGAACGAGTTATACTCGGATTGATTGCTTGAATTTGTTTAGTTAAACATGTTGACTCGTCAAGATGTTTAATAAACATGTCAACCAACTAATCTGTTTATAGCTTGTTAAACTTATTTTTCTACAATCTGATTAAAATGTTTACAACCGAATTATTATTACCAGCCAACATGAGTAGCATGTTTAAATAAATGATCACGTTAATAGTTTATAATATTAAGTGTGTGAGTTGGAGTTAAGGTTTTTAATATGAATGAAAATATGAATCGTATTTGGATTGACGGTTTAATATGTCAACCCACCAATCCGACCAAAACCCTAGAGTTTATATGCTACATTTTTATCGACTTCTAGAAATGGCACTTTTTTTATTTCTATTACCTTAACATGTATATTCTTAACTTATATGTTTAACAAGATGGTGACCCGCCCGCGCTTCGCGGCGGCCACCCATTTACCCGTCAGTTTAAGTAAGAAATGTTTTAATGTGGTCAAAATATAAAACTATAAAAAAAGTCGTGGCCAAAGTTGAAAACTCTAAAATTATACTAAATACGAAAGTAAAAAAAGTTAAGGGGTATAAAACGTAAAAGTCTACAAGTTTTTGGTGAAAGTATGAAACTGTAAAATGTATACTAAAACACAAAGATATATAAATTAAGAGGTATAAAACATAAAAGTCTAAAGTTACGTGGTTGAAGTATAAAACTATAAAAAAAAAGTCATGGCCAAAGTTGAAAACTCTAAAATTATACTAAAAAACAAAAGAAGAAAATGTAAAAGTCTAAAATTTTCGTGGTGAAAGTATAAAACTATAAAAAGTATACTAAAAAACAAAATAGAAAATTTAAAGGGGTATAAAACGTAAATGTCTAAAAGTTTCATGGTTAAAATATAAAACTAAAAAGAAGTTGTGGCCAAAGTATGAAATTAAAAGAAGTTAAAATATAAAACTAAAAAGAAGTTGTGGCCAAAGTATAAAATTAAAAGAAGTTGTGGCCTAAGTTTAAAAGTGTATAAATACACTATTCCTTTTCAATTAGAATTGTAATATTATATAATAGAATTTAGAATATTTGGGAATTTTCTTCCAAGAAACGAATATCTTTTAGAGCTTAATTTTGATGTATAGCACAAGATTATGTTGTATCTATAGCAAAATAATTGTTATTTCAACATTTCTTTTTATTGATTTACTGTTAGTATATGCTTATCTCCATATTAGGTTAATTACAATGCCCTCAACGAGAGCTCGGTGAGGGTGATGACATGGATCCAAGAATTCGGTGAACCTCAGTGAGTGTATTGGGAGTGCATCTCAATGAGCTCGGTGCTTGGGGTTCGGTTACCGTCCACCGCATGCATAAACCTCGGTGGACGTGGACTTTTGTGATTTCTTTTTTTTCTTTTTTTATTAGTTGAGTAAAATAATAATAAAAGTAGTGAAATGTGAAATGTGGGTATTGGAAGTGAAATGAGTGAAAAGGTAATGGAGTAGTGAAAAGTGATGGTGATGAGTCGTTGAGTTGGAAAAAAAGTAAGTGAAAGAACTGAAATGTGATAGAAATGTATTGTGAATAACATTATATCTTAATGATAACTATTGGAGTTATCTTCAAGTAATGAAAGAGTGATCTGATTCCCTTAACATTATCTTGAGCATCTTAAACTAAATTTTGATGTTCTGTAAAATAAATTTAAAAAAAAACTGTTATTCTCGTCACACAAATATATGTTTATCTCTATTAGTAGCATCCAACGTAAAAATAACATAATAGAAAGATGATAGGCGTAAAAGTAGTATTTATATTTCCACGTTTAAGTGGGCGGGTTATTTAAATGTGAGATTGATAATGAAGAGCACCCCTTGATGTGGTGGGGAAATAACCGTCCGGACGTGGCTGGTAACCGCCCCACTTCCATGCTCTTATCCCCGGGCGACCCATAAGGTTGCTAAACTAGCGTACAATGGGCCAACTGCCAAGTGAAGTAGGGTTTAGGTGTAGTCGATATTAAAGATCAGGTCATAAGACTCATACCATATCACTTCAAGTCCTCTTAGTTATCAGTTTACATTACATTATTGAAGAGGTAACTAAATCTGTTAGGTTGCTATTAATCTCCTCTATTTTATCATACTTTGATTCTGAAGACTTTATTTGATAGAACACTTTTTTTTTAATTAAAATACCCCAATTTTAAATACGCTTCGCATACACTATCATGCAACCAAGAGTTTG
>JBCNJP010000019.1:21233063-21250524 GCA_039602395.1 Deinandra increscens subsp. villosa
CGATTAACGATCTCAAACAAACTTTCATTGCTAGATGACTCGACCGGTTTCTTTCCTTATCGACGCGATCGTGTCGGAGTTATGTCTTTAGTTTGTTCATTGAGACCGGGAAGTTTGCTTGTTAAGTCGTTCATTGAAATTGTGTAATTGTCTCATTCAGATGGTTCTATTCTTTTTTCGGGTTGACTTCCTAAGTTTGCACTAATCAACATAATAACTTTCCATTTAGGATATCTTCTTAAAATATCCCATGCATTCACGTGAGTGAAGCTTTTCTTCTCGTACACTAACTTGTACTATTAACGCCTTCTTAAGAATATCAACATCGGCAGTTCCACTTGCCCTTTGATGTCTATAAATTAAAAAAAATTCCATAAAAAAATAAGCATACATAAAACGTATTCACTATTGTAAAAATCGGTCTAGGCGGCTGAGTACTCTTCGAGTAGTCGCTAGGCGGAGGGTTGCCGATGCGCTTTTGCTATAATCCGCCTAGGGTAGGCATACTTGGTCAACCTTGCTGGCAGGCGGTCAACATCGAGTATAAACGGTCAAAATTTGCCGTATATTTTTATATCCATTAAATAAAATGTTGATTTTGCCATTATGCAAGACTAATAATGGTCTTGTTGTTGAACATTTATTTATTTATATTAATGTTCACGTATTTTGTTATAAATATTAGTATTTTCACATGTATATATTTTCTACGAATTTATTTCATTATAATTACCAAGTCCGAGTACTCCCCGGATACTCATCATCTAGGCCTAAGTATTCGTAACTCCACAGTCAACCGACCAGATAACGTCTAGCGACTTCTGCAACCTTGAACGTATTTGAATATCAATTTCAAATAATTCCATAAGCAAACAAACATACCTACAAAAGTTTAGGTTGTGTATCGAAAAGTAATTGTGTATTCATTTGCGACTTGAAAACAACATGTGACTTGTTTAGGTTTTTATAGGCGAGTACAACAAAAGTTTGGCTCTTAAAGGGTGTGGTGATTCAAAGCATATGACTAGTTCAAAGTTCTTTATTAGTAACATCAAGATGTTAAAGGCCTACGAAGATCAAGGAAAACTGTTGTTTGCTCAATTAGGTGACCGACTGACCGAGATTACAGCCGAGGAACTGGTGGTGTGAATTCTAACGATCGATGGACTGATCGAGGACAAGGTCGCTGGAATTGTAAAGCTAGGGGGTACCGACACAACACGGACAATTATTATGAAAAGTTTTCGGGTAGGAAACACGGATCGAGGTGGTGGTTTTCGGGTAGGAAACAAGGGTCACTGTCGTCTTCACAAACGAGTCTGAGGACGTTATAGAATTGGTTTTTGACAGGGGTCAAAGAGCATGGGTTTATAATTGATTGGACCGGCATGAAGAACAACTTGAAAGGATGGTATTACAAGATTAGTTGGAGGTGATTGTTGGACTAATTTTGTAATTGGTCAATAGTTAGGAGTTAGTTAGTAGAGTTATATTAATTATTTAATTGAGTCATTGTTAGACTAAAATACGGTTTGATTATTTAATTAGTTTTTTATTAGGATATTGAGTCATTAATTATTTTATTTAGTTTTCTAATATAAATAGGTTTTTTTTTGAACGGCAGTATAATATATAAATAGGTTACTTGTATTAGAATAAACAGGGGTTGATAAATCCTTATAAATTATTATGGCTTATTAAATATAAGTGGGTTGTTATTCATTTCTATATTTCTTGTGATATCCATTAAATTTTACCGTAATTACTCCGATGTCATCATGAGGCCTTTAGGGAGTATACCGAACAACAACACATAGTTTGATCTAAATATATGTAACCGGGTAATTTAAAAGAGTACATAAATTATATTTTAACAACAACATTAAAGTTAAAAGTGTCATTAAAAATATAAAATCAACTAGATGTTTACTGCTGTCTTGTTCAATACCCATTATTTGGAGTCATTAACTAGACGTTACCAGCCAAGCAAGAGCATTATCTCCTAAATATGCAGGCTTTGTGGATAGGATAGGATATGTTGTTTCTCAACAATGTAGCTAGTGCCTAGTGGGTCGAGTGATACAACCAAAGATTATTCATTGGATACTCGTATTTAAGCAAATAATATATATGGGATTTATAATGTCAATTGAAAATTTTCACATTTCTGTTCATGAAAATATCTAAATATAATGGAATCTAGAATCTGACATTTCGAGATCAAGTGGACCATTGGATGGGATTGAAGTTTTAACATTCATAGTGAAACCGTGTGGACCGTGTGTCCATCCTAGTCGTGCATGATTGAGTCTCAGAGCGGTATACCATATACTTACCACATACGATTAGAGCAAATTGCATTTTAATAATATAGACTATGACTTATTGATTGGTAATAATCTATACCATCAGTTTAACTAGTGAAGAATCAAACTTTTTCCTGGGGTGATCCGAGTAAAATTCAACTCAATTTGAAACATAGTGAATGTAAGATCAAAATAAAAGTGGATCAAAGAAAGCTTTTATTGAATCAAATGTGATGGAATTACACAGAAAAATCATACTTGAAACACATAGTCTAAAAGTGAGAAATGTCGCATATTTTTTCTTCTGAGCTATCCTTCTTTTATTTATAGGCTTCCCGCGTCGCATGAAATGAAATGTATAATGAAACGTTAGTGGAATTTTCTTTTACAACAAATACGAAAGTATACTATGGGTAATTATCAACTACTTGATCATAGTTTGGATTGTGAAAATCCAATTTGTGTTAGATAATTATATTATTTTGAAGATTAATTAACTAAATAAATGTGTCATTATTAATCTATTTTGATAAATTATATTACTATACGTAGATTTTTTTTTTTTGAAGTGTTTCATTGTTTTAGATGAGAACGCAAGACATTCTTGGGCTGCAGAATTAGAACAAATGAAAGTGGGCCAAACTACAAATAACTTTTGAAGGCTCACTATTGTTGGGCTGTTCTTTTAATCGCCGTGGACTAAAAAATACGGTTGCCTGCTCCAAAGAAAAATAGAGATCGAGCGGTCACAAAATAGGGGTTCACGGCTGACGACATAAGGCCCGAGTAGTAAGTTAAGGGTTTTTAGGTTTATTTTTATTATGTTATAGAATCAACATGTGTTTATCACATTTGCGTTTAATAAATTTGGTTCTCTGGGCCCGAGGCAATGGTTTTCTTAATAGAGTTCAACGCGTTATACACAGTAATTTCTCGACCCCTAAAAATGATAACTTTATTTTTAGTAGGATCAGTTTTGCTATTCAAAAGGGGTTGCGGCACAGCTTGTTCTCCGTTTACCTACCACTTTATTGTAATTTGATCATTCATTCCTATATCTATAAAAAAATGCAAACGTTTTCTTTTATCTATTCAAATGTTTGGGAATTTTATTTAGTCAGTTCTTAACAAGGAATCATATAATGACAACATGTTTTCTTCATCACTACCATTGACTAATTTACTCTTAATCATATCTCGGTGTAAGGTTTAGTTTAAATATATTTGACAATTTAACCCGGATTTTACTTTGAACATATCCCGTTTGTAATTCTTGACATTGTTTTTTATGCATTTGTTTTTAGCTTTGAAGAAGTCAAAGTCAGATTTTCATAACCTGGTTTTTTTTTTTTGAACGGTAAATTTGGATCACTGACGGTGATATTACATTGTTCATTTATGCATCTTGTTTTGAGTTTTGAAGAAAGTCAAAGTCAAACTTTTCATCATCCTGACTATTTTTGTTACAAATGGGATGTGATTAGGAGGTAGCTTTTTGCCTGATTTGATAGTGTCATAATCGTGTTATTTTTTGGTGAATAATCCATTAGGTTAATACAACTTTATATTGTGTATGCAATTACCTTGCAATTACCTTTGAAGTTTAAAATCAAATTAGAATATGTCTATGCAGTCTTCTAATATGTAAAGGGGGGGGGGGGGGGGGGGGGGGGTGCAAAGAACCTATCCCGACAAGAAATTTTATGGTTTTTTTATTCATGTAATAATTTAGTGTTTTGTAATGATGGTAAGGATATTTTGCTCTTTTTAACTACGTGTTGGTATAAATTCTTTAAAATTTGAACCGGTCTACCGTCTACAGTTTGACAAAACCCAATCATGCAATTTCTTTTTTTTTTTTCAAAATGGATTTATATTTCTTTTAAATATGGATTTATGTTTTTAAGACTTATTTTTACAACCACGTAGCTTCTTCATTATTTTCGTATGGATTTTTGTGACGTGTTTGTTTTATCATTTTTATAATATTAATATTCATAATTGAGGTACTACAACAAACAAGGCAACTTCCCTAGTAGTTGTGAGGCTCTCCTCTCACCCACATAACACGAGTTTGAAAAATCGTTATGTTTGTTAAACTCTACGAATTCAATGTCTTTTCCAATTGATAAACCTTTAGCATTTAAACATAACTCGCCCGATGATCTCTAGCCAAATTGGCTAGTGGGAGGTGGACATTATAATATGAGACTATGAGAGGTCTTGGGTTTGAAGTTTCATTTGTAATAAAAAAACAAAATATGAGGGGTTACAGGTTGATTCAGAGGGTTTTCTCACCTATGATGAGTTTTCTCTTTATCGAGATTGAAGATGATCGGGTGGTTGGGTAATAACCACGTCAATGATTCAAATTTGCCGTTAAAAAAAACATAACTTAAAAAAATCAACACACAAGCAAAAAATAAATATTAAAAAATAAATTGAGATCAATCGTATTCAATAGAATTTATTCGGTTAATTTATCATTTCGTAATTAAAATATGTTTTAACTCATTAACTATGTGCATCGGCATCAAATTTGGGGGTCGGTACCATACCTGGTCATCGACAACAGATTTGTACTTCGGTACTACAAAGTGGTCTATCTGGCGCAATGGCATCCCAATGAAGGTCAGGGCACGGGCAACTCTCTTTTGAGAGACCCGGGTTCGAACCTGAGGGGAGGGGGTTTTACCGGTGGCTGCTCGCAGGTCGGGTTTTCCCCGAACTGGGGCAAGGAGGTGGTGTCCTGACTCGCTCGCACCCGCAGACCGAGACACGGTTAAGACACTTAAGTCATCGTGATGGGCTGAGCATCAGGTTCGACTGAGAAATCGCTGTTTAAAAGAAAAAAATAATAACAAATTATATCGGTATCAATTTTTAGCAAGACAAAGTTGAGACACACAGGTTTAAGCATCGATAACTTATATAATTTTTCGACTTCATTTAATTCGTTTTGAAGTTCTCACAAGTCACATAGTAGAAGACTAGAATCCAAACGTAAGATAGAAATTTTTGGATACCGCTAGATAAAATTTTGAAATCGTAACGGGTAATTGTAGAGAAAACCATGGCGTCGAATCAATTGTCGGAGAGATCAAATCGCTTTCCTTTTTTTGGTTTAAGCATAGAGGTAAGCTATATGATTTTGATAGGGCAAGTTGGTTTACTTTCTCATGTTTCTAACTATGTAATCTTATCTAGCTCCTTGCTAGTTTTATGAATATCATCTTGGCTGTTGAAAACAAGATAAATAACCGGCCCAAAACAAGGCCCAATATATACTTTCAAACGTTTTCATTTCCCGCTATCTATCCAATTCGAAAATCAGATTTGAGAGAGAAGTTTCAGAATCTCACTCCTCCGGTGCCCACAATGGCCGTCGAAATTCCCGAAGAGAAACTTTTGATGCAGAAGATCGCTAAGGTTTTTGACGACGCTAAAGGATCTCGCGCATCTCACATCCGCAAGCTCAAAGATCTCTCCGCTCTCCGTTCTTCGATTCCAATTGCTCAATTCTTCGATGCTTTCTCCAAAACCCTAATTCCTGTCTTCACTACGCAGCGCCGTATCGCCTCTGTCGAACGGATTGTTCAATTCGTTTCTATTTTCGCCTGCTTACGCGATCCTAACAATTCAGAGGACTGTGATGCTTTTTTTGAA
Source organism: Deinandra increscens subsp. villosa (assembly GCA_039602395.1). Taxonomy (NCBI): domain Eukaryota; kingdom Viridiplantae; phylum Streptophyta; class Magnoliopsida; order Asterales; family Asteraceae; genus Deinandra; species Deinandra increscens. Next base: position 21,239,036 of record JBCNJP010000019.1, read on the forward strand.
CAGTTTTTTCGGTTTCTCCTCGCTGGTACCGTTGCTGCCAATAGAACCGCCAGGTTTAGGGCTTGTCAGATCATTTCGGAGGTATTTGGTTCTGTTCTGCTGATATTTTTCGAATTATGCTAGTTCCTATTCGTGTTTATTGTTTTGGCTGTAGATGCTTTGGGATTGAATTGATAGTATTTTTTGTTGTGTGACTAATTTCGAAGACGATAACGACTAACTTGCTAGGATGTACTTTTTCTTTTTGTTGTAATAATTAGATTGCTACCATACCAAATACATCCAATCTAAACTGTTCGAATCTCTGGATAAATTTAGGGAAAATTTTAGATCTCAGATTGTGAATTTTAAAGAAAGAGATCTGAACAAGAAGTAAACCATGGCATGCGTCTTGGAGATATTAAGTTCTTACGGTTTTGTTTTCTTTGATAGTGATTACTGGCTGGTTGTATATCATTCTTAATTTCTTTTGGTAGCTAAAAGTCAGGAATGCATATCCTATATGTCAAATTTAATTTCATTTAACATTGTGCAACCTGCAACAAAAGTGCCTTTTTAGTGTTCATCTCCTGTAAATAGTGGTCTAGCGAGTAGCAAAAGGACTAGTGTCAAGTGCCAACATTCTTCAGTATTGTTCTTAATCAGGTTATAGTTCTTTGGTTTCGTCTAATACAGTATACAGTAATAATTAAAACACTTGTGTTGAATATAATATTAGGAAATTAATTCTTCTACTTGGAATGCATTGCTTAATATAGAAACTGCTCATAAAGCAAGCTATTTTACTTAGTTTACTTCCAGGGTTCAAATAATACATAAAATGCTATTTGTTGCTCTACCAGTAGTTTTTCAAATCCACCAGTTTCACTTTTCATTCCAATCTTTAACCATTTTCCATTATTATGGAAACTTTACTGTTAGATCATAATGCGATTGCCAGACGATGCTGAAGTCAGCGATGAGTTGTGGGATGAGGTGATTGATTGCATGAAGGTGCGGGTGGGGGACAAGGTTCCTGTAATCCGCACGTTTTCAGTCAGGGCTTTATCTCGTTTTGCAAATGATGCAGAGAACAGTGACATTCTTGATTTATTACTTGAAACTTTACCAAGAGAACAGAATCCAGTGAGTTTTCCCCACAGTAATAACATTTTTGAAAATCTGTTATACTTTTGAATTTTTGATTTGATTCTTTGTGACATTCGAAGGATGTTCGCAAAACCATACTGCTGTCTTTGCCACCCTCTAATGCAACATCCACTGCAATCATTAATTGCACATTGGATGTGAGTGAATCTGTTCGTAAAACAGCCTATTCTATTTTAGCCAGTAAATTCCCTCTCCAGAGTCTCAGGTAATGTTATAAGCAAGTCAACCAGAAATTTATAGTTTTATACTTTTATCATTTTAGTCTTAACATGTTAACTGCTCATGAAATTAATAGCATTAAGCAGAGGACAATTATACTCCAGAGAGGACTTTCTGACCGTTCTGCAGCTGTGACCAAGGAGTGCCTTAAATTAATGAAAGATGAGTGGCTTATGAAGTCCTGCAATGGAGACCCAATTGAGCTTCTTAGGTATCTTGATGTAGAAACTTACGAGTCTATTGGGGTGTCTGTCATGGAGGCACTTTTAAAGGCTGGACTGGTAAAGTTGCATGGTGGTCAAAGTATCAAGCAATACATATCATCAGACAACAATACAACTGAAGGTAGCATTATATACCAATTAGTTACTTCAGTATGAGCACTTTATAGCCTTTTTCCCCTTCATTGCAATGTTTATAATATATATCTTACAGCAATTTCTGTATGCAAATATTGTGTTATATTAGGGTGCGGTACCCAACTACTGGATGCTGAAGTTGCTTTGTATTTGAGGACTCTATGCAAGCATTTACAGATGGAGGCACAGGTATTCAGTTACATTTTGCATTTTTGCTTAGCAGTTCTTGAAAGTAGAAGTTGTACTTACTCGTATGTTCTTGTTATTATGCTTAGTTATCTTTATATATTTTTTGTACCAATTTTGAATGTTATCATGCAACTTTCATTGGTATGTGAGTATTAAATTCTGTTCATTAACTTTAAACTTACAGCAGCTTAACTAAGCGAAATTAAAGGATTTGATTTTATTCATATGTAATCATGCTCATGAAATCTTTAATGCGCTCATTTGTGGTGAAATAGGCAAAGGGATCTGATGCTGCCATGACATCAGGCACTGAATCTGCAGTATATGCATCAGAAGCTACAGATAGTAATGATCTTTTGGAAAAGATTCTTCCTGAATCAGTTTCCGAGTATATCGAGTTGGTTAAAGCGCATATTGTTGCTGGTAAGATAATTCACATTGTTATTTAACCTTGTACAATAACCTAATTCTATGATTATTTCAGGGCAAACTACTCGGTTTACAGCTCGCCAACTTCTTTTGCTTGGGTCAATGCTTGATTTCTCGGATGCTACCAGTCGTAAGGTTGCTGCAGTTTTTGTGATAGAATTACTAAACAGCCCTCTACAGCATGATGTAGATGATGATGGTAATAAAGTTGTCATAGGAGACGGAATTAGTCTAGGTGGCGAACGAGACTGGGCCGATGCAGTGTCTGGACTGGCTAAAAAAGTACACGCCACTCCAGGAGAATTTGAACAAGTTGTTTTATCAGTTGTTGCTGAGCTGGCACAACCTTGCAGGGAAAGAGCAGCTGATTTCTTGGACTGGATGCATTGTCTTTCCGTAATCGGTCTCCTTTTAGAACACACAAAATCTTTACGTTGGATGCATGGGAACTCCATGGAACCTACTGAGTTACTGCAATCTTTGCTTCTTCCAGGGGTATGTTGTCACCTGGCAATGTTGCAGTCTTGCAGATATTAATATATTTACTTCTTTCTTTTTCCAATCCAATGCTTCCGTGTAATGCAGGCTAAACACATCCACTTGGATGTTCAGAGAGCTGCTATCCGGTGTTTAGGTCTTTTTGGACTGCTGGAAAGAGTTTTGAGTGAAGATCTAGTAAAACAGCTAAGGCTTTCCTTTATTAGGGGTCCGCCTTTAGTTAGCAGCATGGCTACTAAAGCTTTGATGGATCTTGCAACGTGGCATGGGCCTCAGGCAGTTGATAAAGCCATGAACCGGGATCTGTCATCACAGTTTAAAGACCATGTCAAGGATGTTCAGCCTGTTTGTTGGAGTGATACAAATGATGATCTGGAAATAGAATTAATTGATCTGCTATATGCAGGATTTGATAGAACTGATTTCGGTCATCCAGTTGATGCTAATGAAAACGAGTCTGTTCATGCAGTTCTAGCCGAAGGGTTTGCAAAGATCCTACTTTTGAGTGAGAACTACCCAACAATCTCTGTCTCATCACATCCTATACTCTTGACCAAGCTCATCAACCTTTATTTCAGTAGCCGAGCTTCAGAGTTACAGAGGTTTTTAACCTTTTTACTTCTTACTCATTGATAATACTAATATTCTTTCAAACACATCATCCAGTTTTTAACTTCTTTGTATATATATAGGTTAAAGCAGTGCTTGTCTGTGTTCTTTGAGCATTATCCATCTCTCTCAGTGAATCACAAGGCAAGTAGAGTTTTTATTTCCACTTATGGTCATTAGTTTTACAGTATTTCAAGTATGCATTTTTTTTAAAATATGTACAGAAATGTATATCCAAGGCGTTCCTTCCTGCCATGCGTTCAATGTGGCCTGGAATCAACGGTACTACAGGTGGATCAAACGTGGTTGTATCCAACATGCGCAAGCGTGCAACCCAAGCTTCTCGTTTTATGCTGCAGATGTTACAGGCTCCACTGTACCCAAAAGAGACAGAACAGGTTGATCAAAATGAAAACAACCCACCAGGTCAGAATGACTCTGATTATGGAGAAGAAGGGCTTGCTATATGTATTGCAGCCGAGGTACGCTATAAACACACTTTATAGTTTATACTTGATTATTTCTGTTATTGGTTTATTTCATCTTGTTGAATAATTATTTTGTCATGCATTACAGATCTTGAGCTTCCCGAAGAAGAAAAACGCCGCGGAGAAATCATATATTTCAGCTATTTCTAAAATACTTGTATTGCTTCGTTTTAAACAAACAGAACAAGTGGCTGTCAAGTTAATGAGGCGTCTCATGAATCGTGTTGCTGAAGGTGTATCTGCGGATAAGGACGTCTTAAAAGAGGTGAAGCAAATGTCTGAGCATCTTAAGGCATCTGATACATCCCCAGATGAACCATTGCAGCCAGAACAAGCTAATCTTTTATTAGGTAACACTTCAAAACAGTTTATCATTATGTGCCAGTTTCCTAAGTGATCTATGTGTGATGTAACAGAGAAGTTGGATATACAACTGAACATTGACGATGACGAATCGTCTTTGGAAGTGGAGCCCACACCAGTGCCAAGGTCCACCAGGCCTGTTCGGGGAAGGAGGCGTGCAAGGCAGGAAAAAGAATCATCTTCCTCTGATGAAGATGAAACTTCATATGATGCCGTTGTTCCTGCTAATCCTGTAACGGTGAGTGTTAGATCACAAAGGGCAAGCAAGTCTGCTGCTTTGTCGAAATTGCTTTCGACCACTAAACCAGACAAGATTGTTGATGATGAAAATGATGAGGTTGAGGATGAGGAGGATGATGGAGATGAATCAGCAGTTACATCAGAGGATGACTCTGATTAAGGTATTTGAGTATGTTAATGTTGTCATCTTTGTTTTTTGATTTAGAAGATATGTAAGCTGGTTGTGTATATGGGACAATCAGCATGAATTCTTGATAGTTTGGAGTTACACTTTACATACTCTCTTTGTGAAGTTGGAATATTGAATGTTGTACCTTATTGAATGTGTTCAAATATTATTATTTATGATCCCATTGTTTCTAACATTGGTAAACTTAAAAGAAGCGAGATTAGCTCCAATTTATGAATTTTTTCTTCCTTATTTTAATTTAAAATTTTAATAATTTATTTTGGCAAACCTAATCATTGCTAGTGAAGTTGGTATCCAGCATGTTACACTGAAGTTTGTTGCGCCATTTGTGGAAACAAGTTGGTACATTGTCTCAATCAACTGCCTTTTGTTTGTTGATAGAATGGTTATATTATTGTCTACAATTTACACATTTCTTCTTGCTAACAATTATATAAAAACATAAACCATAAAAGAGAGTACCTTATACCAGAAAAATTTAAATTTATATTGGATTTTAATGAACTTTGCTTCATGAAGATTCCGGTTTTAAATATGTTGTATTTCTAGATCCAACGATCCAACATAGATATCGTATATCTCATACGTTTATCATGAGAATGAATGAAATCCATGGTTCATGTGTCTCTATAAAGGAAATAACAAAAATATATACATCTCATAAATGAAACGAAATCAATAAAAATAACTAAAATGTATATAGTGGAGATAATCGTAGTTAAAACTGGAGCTTCAAGCAAAGGAATTTGGTTCTACCATTTTCATTTTGATGGCCCTGCAACTTTATACGGATACAAATTAAAAAATATAGTCGTTTAAATTAGGTCTTTTTATCTCAATTGCTTTTATCCCATTAGACCGAGTGTAGTGAAGGTTATGAGAGGTGTTATAGAGTTCAATAACGTCGAAACACCGCCCCGGGGTTTAGATACCATGGGCTATGTCATTGTAGAGATAGCGTCTTATGTATATTAATATGATTGGTATCTTTTTTTATTATTCATTTTTATTGGACCAGATTTTTTGAAAGTTCATTTAAAAAATAATGAAATAATACTAATAGGGTAATTAAGAAAAAGTGGTTATGGATTACACATATCCTTGCTCAAAATAAGAACGAATCACACAATTACTAGTACAAACCTACTAAAACCATTTGTATTATTTTTTTAACTGCTCAAATCACCACATCTTAATTTTATAAGAATTAAAAAAAAAAAAAATAGAGCTAGGACTAATAATTGAAGTACAACTTTTAATATGAGTGATAAGACCCATGTGTATCTTACCCCACGACATTGATGGGATACCAGCCATACTTTGAAAGTTGAAGTTGTTTGCTTGTTTTCATTTTTAATTAATATACTATTAGAACAATTAACTTAAGCAATCCACTTTAATGTAAAGTTATAATGGTGAGTAAGCATGTACACACTAGGATGTAGTGATATTGAAAAAAAAGTGCGTAGTAAGTAGTGATAGTGTAAATATTAGGGTAATAAGGTTTAATTGTTTAAGTAGTGGGAAAGAAAAAAAATTATAATACATCAACGCCCGTGTTCAGAACGATGGAGTGAAGACAAAACGTCCAAGGAGGGGGGCGGTGGCCGTGATCCAACGTGAAAAGCGTAAAACGCCTCCCATCGCGGAACATTGCGCATGGCCTTAAACGCACTTTAATACCTTTAAGTCTATTTATTTATTTATTTTATATTATAACATTTAACTATTAATTAATCAATTAAAAACAGACATTACGTTTTAATACATTTGAGTCAAAATCCATTTAGTTTTTTATTTAATTATATATTACAGTAGTTGTTTAAGGGTATGCTGATTAGATACCCATGATAATTTAAAAAAACATGTTGTGAATATCCTAATAGATGCTTATTATTAGTAAACGAATATTGTTTTATCTACTATAATCAATGTATCACGAATTCACGATTACCTACTTCCTTTTAAAAAACTATTTTATTAGATCTATTATTTTAAGGAGTGAGTTACATACTGGTTTTCAACTTTTCATAGATAACCTGTTATAGAAAATACATTTGTTATAAATTTAAACTTCAAATGTTTAACGTGTTTGTTGTTAAGGTTGCGTAAATTAGAGGGCTAAACCTGGATAGTTGATATTTTGTAAGGACTAAATCTTGAAACACAGAAATCGTAGGGACTAAATACAGATTAAAAAGGGACTAGAAGCATGACATTTATAGTAGACTACTGTTCAAAAAGAAAAACACAACATGTTCCTATTTCCTAATTTCTGTCATATTAAGTGGGCTTCCAAAGTTTCCAAAAGTCAAGGTTTACTCTTAATCTGAACGGTGGTTCCGTTTATTCGGTTGGAAGTCCCAACAACTGTATTTATTCATAATTATTTTTCACGCACCAACCAACTTTGGATTCAAGGATCTTAGATGTCAACTTGGGACAGGGTCAAGAAAGCCGACTGGCCGAAATTTCTCATCGGGGACACTGGTGTCCGGTGTCCCGTAAGCCACAACTACAAATCAAGGATAAGTTGCAACCAAGACTTGGTGTAGGAGTGATCATATAGTTATTAGCGGCAATTACTTAATAAACAATAACGTATTAGTAGTAACTGTGCGATTATTAGTAGTTATGTTACTACTAATATAACTTAATAATCATTAACCATTTTAATCCCTAGCAAACATATTTTGTCACGAACAATTATGTGTTTTAAACAAATTGTTATGATTATTCTATGTCTAAATAAGGAAGGTATTTAGATATTTTCTGGTATACATTTTTCGAACAGATTTTATATACTTATTCTTGTGTTTCATTTTAGATTATCCGATTAAAATATAATCAAAACATATCAAAATGTGATAATGATACGTGTAGCATTGAAACACATATCGAGAGAAATTCAAAACTATAAAACGTATAATTATTAAATATCATTATCTAGCAATAATATTTTCTAGAAATCAATAATGTTCAACGAAAACAATACCAAATATGGATCACCGACTCCTAAGGCAAGCATTAAATGAATTTTGAAATATTCTACACGTATTAATGTTCTAGGTAGTGATGGATCCAAGATTTCTAGTCGGCGGGGCAAAAATTGATTGAGTCGATCAAAATTGACAAAATATGCCAAAAACTTGGACCGATGAAAATATGTCAAATAATGACAGTCATAATAGTAATACAGCCTAAACACGTATAGTAAGAAAACTCTACTAAAATAATAGGCTACTAAGAAAATAATTTATTCGTCAATTTGCTAAGCTCGTCTCGTTGGCATTGTTCCCTTGCCTTGTAATTATTGGATCTCATAACCATAGAAAACAAAACTTGTGATAACTTCAACTGTATAAAATTAAACTATGAGTTTGGATTGTGAAGTCTTAAAAAAATGAAGACGAACTTAACAATTACAAGAACATAATAGAAGAAAATATGAAGGGATTTGAAGTGGACAATAGAAACGATTTTAATTTTAAATCTAACTAATTATATGATAAACTTGAGAAACATCTTTTGATGAAGTTAAAATCAAATACAAAAAGATATATAAATCACTTGAGTTATCTCATAACAAAATATATTAATAATAAATAATGACTAGTAGAAAGATGACAACTTCAATGTTTTTAATAAAGATTAGTAAAAAAATAAATATAACTTCAAGATTTTTTAAAACTTAAATCAAACTAAAGGGTTAGATTTGTAATATTATAGGTATGAAGTTTACTTTTGAAAATTGAACCAGAAGTTAAACTACAATTTCGCATTATTTTAATCACAACTATTTTCTCTTTCCTCTTTTCCAATTCATCTTCTTCATTAAGATCCCTTCCTCCATTAAACCTCTGCATCTCGACCTTCATTTCTGCATGACAATTAATCACAAAAAATGTTTCCTCATCTTTCTTTCTTTGTTTGCTCAAGGTATAGGGGCCTCTCAAGTATTCTAACGAGGGGCCTTCTTAAATAACTGAAAATTTCTCAACTAATTGGGTGAATCTTAGTGGGTGCCTCGCCGCTCGACTCCAAATAGATCCGCCCCTGGTTCTAGGGCTTTAAGTTAAACTTTGCTTACACCACTTCAAATCAAACCAAATCATACAATCTTAACCCTCATTCCCTCAAGAGTCAAGATTGTTAATAAAATAGTAGTTTTAGCGGAGAGGAGTGGTGTAAAGAATAAAAGTGGAAAAAGGCTTCATTGGAATTTCTTTTTCGATCTATGTGAAAGTTATAGAGTAGAAATTGAGAGCTATGAGCTTGCGAGGAAGAAGGGTAAGTAAAGATGATGTGTATTTTCGTGATGAAACATTTCAGCTAAAAAAAACAATAAGGGCAGTTCAAAAAAAAAAAAAAAACCAATTAGGAAGTCACTTCACGAGAACTTTTCTTCTCAAATAATAATAATAACATTATGATACAGATCCGGTTGATCTGTATTCGGACCCGATCGCAACACAGGGGATCCAAGCCCAATAGAGATTATTTATTCCTAATCTATATTTATTTTGAATAATATTTATTAGTTAGGGAGAGGATCATTTGAGAACTAATTGGGTTTGAGAACTAAAAAGAACTAATCTTAGCCACTAGTTTATATATATGGAAACCCCCCATGAATTTGAATGCTTCCCCCTTGAAAATTAGTGGCCCAAATTGGTTCTTAAAAGTTCTCAAAAGAAAAAGTTCTCATTTGAACCTAACCCTTATTAGTTATTAGTTTCCTAGTCTAATTGTGTTTCCTTTATTTATTTGGTCTATTTAAAGACTTCTGTGTAATCGTTTTAAGAGAGTTGATTATTGAATAAAGAAAAGTATTTTCTTGTTGAACAGGTTTTGTTCAATCGATAGCTCCGGTTGGCCGGATATCACAACCGTCGACGATTCTTGGTTGGCCAAGATCGTTGCCGCTAGGTTTAGCCTAGGTTATCTTCACCCGCTTATACGAATCCGTATCACATTAGTTTATTTGGTAGATGCTCTATCTTCGTAGTTGAAAGTTCTATGCTCAAACCCAAACAATCACATACTTGGTGTAATTTATTTTACGGGGTATTTTAAGAATATGATAGATTTGTCAATAATAATAATAATAAAAATAATAATTAGAAAATTATTGAGTTAATTTCTTTTTTCGTCCTTGAGATTTGGTCCATTTAACTATTTCAGTCCAAACTTTTAAAAAATCCGATTTAAATTCTAACGTTTTATTATCATACCAATTCCAATCCTTTTTTTACACCATTTACTTTTTCCTGTTAAGTCTCGTGATAAAATCAAAATACCTATGTTATTAATGAAATATCCTTATATAAATAAATAAATAAATATATAAACAATAAATAAATAAAATTACTTAATCTGCAAATCATATCACAATCCCAATCGTCTTTGACAAAACCCATCATCCCTGACCACTACCATCGTCTCCGACCACCGTTTGTTGCTCACGTCCACATTCATCGTACACCGTCGAGACTCCATCACGTTAAAAATCTTCAAGAAATCGTCGGGCCCTCGTTCATTTTGGGCGACTGCCCCCATTTAGGGGTGTTTATTATTCGAATCCAGTTCGAATAATTCGAAATTCGAATTCCTTATTAGATTTACTCGAGTCAAATCCTGATTCGATTTGATTAAATAAGTCGAATTCAAATTCGAATTTGATTTTTCAAATTCGATTTGATTCGATTCGTATGATTTAAATAAGAATTATATTTTTATATTTTTGTATAGAAGTTCAAAGGAAACTGTAGAGGCTAGATTATGAGGCTTGTAATATTAAATAAGTTGGGCTGGGCTTAGTGGGTTTCATTTAGTTTAGTGGGCCGATTATGATTGGGCTTACTAGGTTTGCGATTTTGACTCTGAGGTGGTATAAATACCACCTCATTGTAACCAATTGAAGTAAGCATTTCATATACACTATTCACGATTCCTTCAAGTTTCTTGTGTTCACGATCAGTTTATTTGTGTGCTTCTAGTAGACGTTTTTCACTCAAGGTTTCATCTTTATTCAAGATTTAGCCTTTTCATCTACTATTTCTCTTGATTCAAGCTTATACGAGGATTCCGCACTCGTATTAGCTAAGATATCGTGTTGTTTGGTTATTATTCGGACCTACAATTGGTATCAGAGCCAAGAAACCTTGTTTCGAGGCTCTCGACGATATTGATTCAAGAGGTTTTTGTGTGTTTCTGGGCTGTTTTCAAAGATTTGAAGGCTGTTTTGGGGTTTACGAGTCTGCAAAAGCTGCGTGTTCTTCATTTTCTGGGTTTTTGCTTGAAGATTGGTAGTTCACGATTCTACAAAAAGTGTTTGCGATCGCGACTGGTTGAAGATTGCCTGTTTACGAGTGTGAAATTCGGTGTTTGCGACTGTACGGTGTTTGCGACTGCGTGTACTGGTGTTTACGATCACGATTTGGTCGAAGTTTAGGTGTTTACGACCCGACATCGTAGTGTTTACGACTGTACTTTTGTCTGCTTAGTACAGTACTTGTGTTTACGACTTATCTTGGTCGTAAAAGGTGTTTACGACTTGCTTGAGTCGCAATCGAGGGTTTACGACTGGCGGGATCGTAATCGGTGTTCGTAATCGATATTTACGAGTGTCAAAGGCGGTTTGTGTGTTTCCGATCGTAATCAAGGTGTACCCGATCGTAATCAGGTGTATCGAATCGTAATCAGCTTCTTTGGATCGTAATCAGTTGTTATTTGAACTTTTGGACTTTAGTTTTA